>PYAF01004104.1:146596-168665 GCA_007407185.1 Glycine tomentella | reverse complement strand
TAGTTAAAACCCAAAGGAATAAGAAGAAACTAAGTTAGGATATAATGAAACAAGGAGAAACTAAGCTAGAATGAAACTAAATTAGTTGGAAGGGCAAATATGTCCTTGAATAATTAATTATTTTCTAATTACTATATAAAGGGTAGTGGGGACCTTGCTTGAAAATCACTTTCAAGACATTCCTTCCACTAACACCTCACGTGAAGTATCCTCCCACATCTCTTTCATCCTTTCATTTTCAAAAGCTTAAATCAAATAGAAAAGACCCCACCATCATAGAAAGAATCACGTGTAGAAGAGCTAGCTAGGAGGAAGTAAACAAGCGTAGCAAAAAGGTTATAAGGTATGTATAGGGAAGCTTTATGATAAAGATAGTTTAAGTGTTGTTTTTGTTTGAATAAGTGTTTGAAGTTCATGTGTTGTTGAGTGTTTCCATAAATCTCTATGAAGTTCATATGTTGCTAAAAGTTTCTATGAAATTCTCTAAATTCCATGTGTTGCTGAGTGTTTCTATAAATCTTTGTACTTGAATTATATGCTGAGATTCTGTACATGACTATAAAGTTGAGTTCTATATTTTATGTTGAGTTTCTGAGTAAAATAAATATGAGTTGATGAAAAGAGTTATGAAATAAGTGAATTAGTTTCATATGTTTCATGTATATAAGAGTTGTCTCACAGAGGAGGTGTATATAATAGTTACCTCAGAGAGGAGGTATAAGAGTTGCCTCAAAAAGGAGGTGTATCAGATAGCTGCAGGAACTGAGTTCGAGCGTTCAGACAAGAGAGGTCTGAGCTGGGGGGTGACTTGGCAGTGGGGAAATCACACCACCCATGATGATCACATGAAGTGTGGGTGAGAATCCTGTTGGGCTATCTTGACTATTGGTACCAATTATAAGAGTCTAAAAGAATCATGCATTTTTTTAAGGATGTTGTCATATGTTTTATTTTCTTAAATTATGTTTATCATAAACTTACCCTGTATTTTGTGTCTGTGGTTGACACCTACTATGACCCCGATTTGGTTTGGGTGAGTAGATGAACAGTGAAGAAGGATTGACAAGCTGTTTGATGAAGGACTGTATTGAAGATGTTTGATTGAAGATGTTTTTTTATGATGAAATATTTGAGTTGTTTGTAATGTGTAATAGAACAAATATTGGAATGTATTGTATTTTATGTTATACCGAACCTTTAAATATTATTTAGTGACGAAATTTTTTTAATCGGTCATTAGTAAACCTTAGTTTGTTATTTTATTTATAAAAGAAAAATTATTTTCATTAAAAATCAATACAACATAAAGTGGAAATTTGAGGTGTTACAGAATCTCTAACCAAGAGCTGGTTGGAAGTCATTGGATGTAGCCTCCAAGGTTGTGAGGTGAACCAGTATAGATCATTGAGTTCTTTATTCTAAGTCTGTTCGTTTCTCATTGTTTGTTTTTGGGTGATCAAGAAATTATCGACAAGATTTATTTTCTGGCATTACTTGAATTCTAAGGGTGATCTTGGTTGGAAGAAAGTTTCTGATTTTAAAAGATTTTAAGTGATACGATTCTAATTACATATTCCACAAATTGTTTTAAGTTAAATTTTAAATTCTTGGTCTAAACCAATTCACCCCCCTCTTGGTTTATTTGAAGTGTGTTCATTGTATTTTCATTCTGCACTACCTAGATATACACAAATAGTTGTTCTAGGTCCAATCTTAGGCCTTTTAGGATCTTGTATCCTTACATTGGCAACACAACCCCAAGTTTTAAAGGTATCATATCTACAAGGATGTTTGTGTCATATCTCACAAGGTGTCTTAGACAATTTAGAGTGCAACAACCTGTTTAAGATGTGATTATCAGTTAAAACAGTTTTTCCCCAATAGGAGGAAGGCATGCCAGCTGTAAGTAACATAGAAATTAGCATTTCGATTAAAGTTCTATTCTTACGCTCGACAACAGAATTTGATTGGGGTGAGTAAGGAGAAGTAGTTTCAAGTATTAATCCCTCCAAAGCACAAAATTCCTTGAACCCATTCATTGTATATTCTCCTCCTCTATCACTCCTAAACCTCTTAATTTTCAAATTAAGTTGATTTCCAACTCTAGATTTAAAAATCTTAAACTTTTCAAAAGCCTCATCTTTCGATTTCAACAAATAAATATGACAATATCTAG
This sequence comes from Glycine tomentella, assembly GCA_007407185.1. Classification (NCBI taxonomy): domain Eukaryota; kingdom Viridiplantae; phylum Streptophyta; class Magnoliopsida; order Fabales; family Fabaceae; genus Glycine; species Glycine tomentella. Next base: position 166,489 of record PYAF01004104.1, on the reverse strand, counting down.
AAAAATCATCTATGAAAGTGATTAGGTACTTCTGACCCCCTCTAGTAACATAGTTTTTAAAGTCACAAAGATTAGAATGTATAAGCTCAAGAAGTGTTGTGCTTTTAGAAACCAACTTAAAAGGTTTTCTAGTGATCTTAGTCTGTGCACACACTTCACATTTGTCAAATCGAATAGAAGTATCTAATGGAATGTTGTGAGTTTTAGATAAATGTAGCATTTTTCTATAGTTCACATGTCCAAGTCTATTATGTAATAATTTTGTATCAATCAAAGTAGAACTAACATGGTTTATGATATCAGTATCTAAACTCAATCTATACATGCCATTAATCATAAATGCACAACCGAAGTGACATGAGTTAACAGATAAAGTTACTCTACCATTCATAGTTAAAAAAACATACCAGCTTTATCAAGTAAACTCATAGATATCAAATTCTTTTTAAGTAAAGGTACTACTTTAACATGTTTTGAAGTTAGTAACTTACCTGAAGAAAGCACCAAATTAGCAGTTCCAGCATGAGTCACCTCTGCCTCACTACCATTACAATTTTCCACGGTGTCTTTCACTTCTATGACACGAAAGGTTGCAGTGGTAGAGTTTTCAAACTCAGATCCCGGTCAATCCTTCCGTCGAAACACAAAAGTATGTGATCACACCCTTGAGTTCCTCTCGATGAGATCTTCGAAACAACACCATACTCGCTCAAATCCGATACACAAAACTAATACTTCAAGATTGTTAGAGGTAAGGGATTTGAAAGAGAAGGGTTTAGTGTTGGGTGCTTGAAGTATTACACCAAAAGGCATCAAATGTGGAATGTCCAACAGTAGCTTAGAGAAAACCCTAGTAATATAGCAAGCTATTGGGCTCCAGCCCATATGGACCTATAAAACCATACAATAACGTATTGAGATTATATGTGAACATATTAATATTTAATATATATTGATAAATATATTCAACAGTGGTCAATATTTTATCATGATTGAGTGGCATTCTTAATTTCCAAGAACAATTGCAACAGGCCATTCTTAGGTTGTTGTCACCGGCCAACCATTTTCATAAGATGAGCGGCAAATGTTTCTTCTTCTTGACTACTTTTCTTTGCCCAGTGAGCTGGACCTAACTTTTTTATTCTCTTTGGTTGTGTAATATTTTCCTTTTAAGTGGATCTCCAAAATTCATGGTTGTGTTGACATATAGTTTTCTTACCTTGATTTGTGATCTGTTTTTATATGTAGTGCGACACAACCGGGCAAGAACGAATAGGACAATCACCAGTAACTACTACCATAGGGTCCAAGTGCAAAAGATGCTACAAATGTCGAACAGGCTTTCATGGCAATGGCTGCTTCAATCAAGGATAGGTATACATTCCTGTTTATAATTTAAAGCAGATCGAAAGAAGCATGGGTACACTGAACACTAACCCAATCCAGATGAAACTACTATTCTCGAAACCCAACTTCTCTATTTTAGCCGCCCAAGGACTGCCGGAGGGAGCTTGCTTATAAAAGGAAGATAGGCCGATCAAAACAACGCACAACGGGCTCTTCGTTCCTCCATATAGGCGGGGTATAGGAGAAACCCCAGAACTACGCTTGAAGCTTCATTCAGATCGATTCAGCTAGGGGTAGGCCATCTATTCCTGCTTTACTTTCTTCAAAGAAGCCTTAGATCTCTTTCTTGGTCGAGGTGGGAGTAGGCAATTCTCTATGAACTGGATGTTAAATTATCTACAAAAGTTTCATGCAGCTTGGCCTGAGAAGCAAGCCCAGGAAAAATTGTTCCGAGTTTACTCAATGAATAATTATATTGTGTATCCGATGTTGTCAGTTTCCATAGCTGACAAAAGTCAATTGTGAAGGAGTTATAAATGTTATTTTTTTATTATTTATTCCTTGTGTTTTTCTTTCTTAGAATCTAAAATACATGCAAAGATATGGATTAGTAGACTGTTTCTATGTCTATTTTTTTGGTGTGTAGATGAAATAATGTGTCATGTAGTATGGAAGTAATTTTTGAACCGTTCTTAAGTGTTTAAAATTCTTATATGTAATTGCAGATTTGGAAGTCTCTTGGCTAATTGATGTTTTGTGCCCATAGGAATGCCCAAATAATATGTTCTGTTCCTAATATGTCATTATGGTATATCAAATCCTGTATTCGTAATATGGTGAACTAATAGGACTATTGGTGTTTTGTTATATGGCATTTTTATTACGTTCTCAAATATCCTCAAATAATATGTCTTGTTCCTAGTTATTAATAATTAATAGCATGAATTTGATCCTACCTGAACTGGCCGTGTATCATAACTTTTTTTCACATTCTGAATTTTCTAAAAAAGATTAGTACTGTTCATGGCACATGCAATTTTCCCAATTTGATATGGCATGATCTAGTTAAGTTCACTCATTCCTCAGATGAAGTCATTTGGAATGATTAAAGCCTAATTATTCCATTGAATTAATTAAAATGAAATGTATTATATTCTTCGGCCTTTTGTTTAAATGAATTAAATTAAAATTGAATGGACATGCCTTTATGCCCAGGGATACTGTACATATTTGTAATGTCGAATTAATTACTTTTCCAGATATATACACATATTGCTCGAGTTGATATCCATCCTCGGCAATTTTACGTAAAGGGGGTATTTTTTTTTATAATTTACGGATTAGAGGTACTTTTTAAATAATTTACTGGAAAGGGGTAAGTCGTAAAATTTTCTACGACTTCTAAATAGGAAGTCGTAAAATTATTTACGACTTTATTTTTTTATTTTTTCCCACTAAAATCGGATAATTTTTTACGACTCCTGAATGGAGTTTATTTTTAATTTACGACTTCAAAGTCGTAAAGTAAAATCGTGCAAACAAATACGATTTTTTTAAAGAAGTCGCAAATTATTATACGACTTTATTTTATTTATTTTTTTTAGGAAGTTGTATAATAATTTACGACTTCCATTAATTTTTTTTTTCAAAAGTCGTGGCATTATATATGACTCCTGCCTTTAATTTTTTTTTTTTTAGGTTTTTTTAGATTACGTTTTGTTTAATTTTTTTAATTTATTTTTTTAGTAAATTTTAATAAAATTATTTTATTTATTATTTAAGAATACACTAATTTTCATATATTTTTTTGATTTAATATTTTGTATAATTTTATTTATTTTGTATTCAATATAAACATTAAAAGAAGATATTGTTTTGTTTTATTATTTATTTTGTTTTTTTAATTTTAATTGTTGTTTAGTATTTGAGAAAATAATATGATAATAATTTTTTTTAATTCCATTATTGTTTGGTTCCATTATTTTTTCCACTCCTTCCATTATTTTTTCTTAACTTAAATGCATATTTGCTATTCTATTATTTTTTTATTTTCTTTTGCATTTTTGGCTTGAAGTCGGATTGAATGGCACGACTTCAAAGTCCTATACAATGCCACGATTTCTTCAAAAAATAAGATGCAAATGGCCTAAGTACAATGCCACGGTTTCTCAAATATTATTAAATCAAACAATATTAAATAACAACAATATTATCTTTAACTAAACTTATATTAATTTGTAAATTTGTAAATATAAAATAAGGCAACTTTTTTAATAAAAATATGATAAAAAAAAAGAAAACAAAAAATAAATAAATAAACAAAATAGAAACTTAAAAACAATATTATATTTTAAGGTTAATATTAAATAAATACATATAAAAAATATATTCAAAATATTAAATCAAACCAAAAAATAAAAAATAAATTAATTAGTAAATTTTTATAAAAAAGATAATATCTTTAATAACATTTACTAAAAAAAAGTTTAGAAAGCAAATCAAAAGTTTTAAAAAAAATCAAAACAAAAAAAAAGCCAAAACAGTGAAGTCGTATAGTGCATTACGACTTCACACAAAAAAAATAAAAAAATAAAGAGAAAGTCGTAAATGGACCTACGACTTCCTAAAAAATATATATGGCAAAGTCGAATATTTATGTGCGATTTCGTTTTAAGATTTTAAAGTCGTATTTTCAAAATAAAAATTTGTAAAGGAGTCCTAAATAATTTTACGATTTCAGTTAAAAAAAAAAAAAACAAAAACAAAAGTCGAAAACAAATTTACGATTGCACTTATTAAAGTCGTGATATGTCTTACGACTTACCCCTTTTTTGTAAATTATTTGAAACTTACCCCCAAATCGTAATTAACAAAAAAAAATACCCCTCTTCGATGAATCTCCCATCCATCCTCTGCTGCTGTCTACCGCAAGATTGATGGATTTTTTGGTCTCCCGATGGGATATAACCTGGTGAGTTTATAATTAATGTTAAAAGTACTACTTGGCATACTACGACATTCATATGATAGTAAATCAAGTTTCACTGGTCATTTGAGAAGATTAATACTTTCCTTCTCTAAAAAAAAAGTTAATATAAAATATACGCTTAAATATGTTTTTGGTTATTGATAGAATTTTGAATTGTTTTTTATCTCTAATATTTTTTTAAAAAAATTGGTTCCTAATAATTTTTTATTTTGTTTTTGGTCTCTAAATTTGGTTAGATTACACTTTCAAAACTGGGATAAAGTGTTTTAGATAACGCTTTAGGGATAAAAAAATTATTAGGACCAAAAAGTAAAAAAAAAATTATTAAAACTAAAAGCATATTTAAGCCAAAAATCAATATAAATATATTGCAAAATTTCATTGACCGCTATTTTCTTCGGTTTGAGAAAGTCAAAAGCTTCAGTTATATAAAAGCATTGTTATTGTTAGATTTTGACATTATTAGTTCTCAAATAGTAACATCACTAACACGACATTGATTTCAATAATACACGGTTTATATTAATGATGTTTCTTGCTTTCAGGTTGAGAACTTTTTTCATTGGGTACTTGGATCTCAATCTGTTAATGTTGTCTTCACTAATGGAAGGGTAAGATTGTCTTGATCTCTGATTATTTCATAGATAACTTGGTTTATGTTGTGTCATTGTAGTATGTTTATGATTGATAATTTTATTATTATTATTATTATTTTAAAAAAAAAACAAGATATTTTATGACCTTTTTTTAAAAATCATCTTAAAATTCTCAATTTTTTTTTAAAAAAAAACATATTCACTTTCTAAAACAGTTTACCAGAGACCGTCTTAGAATCCTACGATTTTTTTTTTAAATATCTTCTAATACGGTTCTTATGAAAAACTGTCTTAGAAACACCTTAATTTATTTAAAAAAAAACTTCTAAGACAGTTCTTACAGAAAATTATCTTAAAATGTGGACATTTTAAGACGATTTTTCAAAAAACTGTCCTAGAAACATCTTTATGTTTTCTTCTTCAATAAAACATCTTCTAAGACAGAAAACCGTCTTAGAATGCCTAATCTACAAAGACGGTTTGAAAATCTTTGTCGAAAGTATTGCCTTTCGATAATGACTGATACAAAGATGATCGTAGAACCATTTTAAAAAAAGGTAAAAAAAACCGTCGTAAAAACTCTTCTTTCAGTATTGCATGCATTGTATTACCAGCAATTGTGACTGTACCTTTCCTTAACTTGCTAAAGACCAAGTTCCACCGTGCCCTATACTTGTAAGATGCAAGAAGCTCAACTTGCAATTTCGTATTATCTCCATCGCCCCATCTGGGAACCTTTCGTTGATTCTATTAATAATTGTCTAAATTGGATCTTTCCAAATTGTTGAAATTGCTTTTAATTATTAAACGAAATTAATATATATATATATATATATATATATATATATAATTCTCACATTATTATTATAAGATAGAGTTAACAAGTGAGTAACATTTAGAGGTCCTTGGCCTTGTGACAAACCAATAAACGAGCTTATCAAAGGGATTCTTCCGAGTTGGACTTGATCTCTGCTCATCATAGCAAACAAACTCACTGCCAAATTCATGACCATTTGGAAAATTTGTGAAGCCTCGTCCAACACATGTAGAGAGAAAAGCAAGAGCTTCGTTCGGTGTAACCCAAACATATTTGCAATGGCAGAATTCACGCCATCACACCTAGGTGATTAAATTAGTTAATTGTCATAAATTTTAATTTTATTCTAAGACTATCCATGATATTAAATAATTTAAGAGATAATTATTTTTCAAAGATAATTTTTTAACAAATGAGTATACATTTTTTTTCATGGGAAAATGAGTACATATCATTAATAGACCTCATAATTAATTAAGAGTAAAAAGAAAATTTAGCAATAAAGTAGTGTGATGTTTCTTTTAATTAGGACCAAGAAAATGTTGTATTTTATTTCTTATATATAGGAGCAAAGGTAATATTAAAAACAAACAAACATAATAATAATGATTAATCCAAACTTAAGTCATAAGTAAACAACATTAAAAATATAATGATCCAACATTACAAAAATCATTAAATAGGTATAAATCTACACTACTAATTTGAAGCACCAAACAACACAAAATATTTATTCACAATTGGAAGTCAATCTTAAAAAATCTTGTCAACAAAATCATAAATTTATACATAAAAATAAATAGTAGTTCAATATTCTTAAATAGAATGCGAGACAAATTTAATATAACAATGTTGAATTAGGGTTCATTATTCTCTGTTAGATTGTTAATGTTAGTCATAAAATTAGGAAAACATAATTATTTTTTATAGAAGATTATATTTATAATATAAATTATTTACTTAAGTAACCTATTTTAATTACATTAATATATAAAATATGAATATATGTGTCGTGCTGGACAGTATGAATACTGTAGTACCTATACCCGCATTCACCCCCACAAAAACAGTGCAGGTAAATACCTGTCCCCATTCCCAGCCCCCAATAAGCAGGTAATTATCCTCCCCTCTTGTGGATAATTTTATGGGGTTTAGGTCCATTTTTTTCTTCCCTGACTCTATAGTCCACACAAAATCGCTAAGAATCACCTTTCTTATGCACTAATAGGACCAGGGAAGAGTATGGGCTGGTATTGGGTTTGATACTTCCATCTTTTAGCATTTATTGAATGATGATAGTCATTTCTTTATGAGAGTGAGGGATCTATATGGTTTAAGATTTATGGAAGAGGCATTGGGGAAAAGGACAATGTGATGGTCATGATGTCTAAGGGGAGGCAATCCATGGGTTTGGTTGAAAATTGGGGTAAATTCATTTAGCAAGTGCTAAATGTGAGGATGGGTAGTCAAGCGGGTGGTGTTGGGGTCCTCAGTATCATGGTTTGGCATAGGGTGGTGCTGAAAGGATAATAAATGAAAATGGGCTACGAAATCTATGTGGAAGTAGTGGCAGATTTGGTGAAAAGAGGCTGGGGTAGGTTGAGTTGTTGGGTCCCTTTTAATGATGATGGTGTCCTGGTCATGTTTCAATGAAATTTATGGAATTGAAAATTCAGCCATGATTAGGCCTAGGGAACATAGCCAAACTCTTAAAACAACATTTGCCCCTTCAATAAGCAATAAGTAGTATGTAAGGTGGAAATGGTGTTGGTTGAATTGCAGGGTCACAATAGGCAAATACCCGAGCATTGGATGTGTTCTCTGTTACCAACCATGACAGTGAAAAGGAGTGGTGGGTTGAATAGGAAGACACAGGTGATTGGTAATTCAGGGTTGTAGTATATTATAGGAACTAGTCGAATCAACCATGACCGTGATAGTCAAACCTTGAATTTTTCCTTTAAATTTCAAAGTTTGTGGTGAAGGAAGGCCAAGAAGGGCCTAGTTGGAGAGTTGAAAATGGATGGGTTGAGTGTCTAGTTTAGGTGTAGGGTCATGGTCAAGATTAAGTGTTTTTGGAGGAGGGTGGGGTCTATTGGTTCATCCACAAGAAAAGGTAAGAACTTAGGAGCGGTGCACTTGTGCCCAGTGCGAAACTCTTCGTCACAATAATAGCATAACCAACGGCACAACGCTCATGAATGTTACTATGTGTCAAGCGACCAATGGGTAGTTGGGTAGTGGGGTTGATGTTGGTGTTGTTGGGCTGTTGTTTAGGGATTAGGTTAATGGGAGTGCAAGTTGGGTTTGGGTTAGGGAGTGTATGAGAGACAGATGTGGTAAAGTGAGGGGGTTTGGGCCAAGAATCTTTCAATTTGGATTTGACCAGTTTGGCAAGGCCAATTTCTTGGTATACTGAGGTTTTTGATGGACCACAAATTCCTTATGGATAAGAAATAAAACAATTTAGGATCATTTCTCCAGTCAATCTGGTGATACAGTTGCAAAGTTTCTTAAAGGTAGCTTGATCATCATTAACAAACCCAGATTGACATAATTTAAATAGCTTTGCTTGGTGGCTGGTGTAAGAAGAAGGCCCAAAACGTATTAGTGAAAGTTAGGAAATCAAAAAGCCGGTTGTTGTGATACATCCATTTAAACTAGCTTAAAGCTTCCGCTTTCATATAAAAGGCAACCATGGACAAATGATTTTCCCATGCAATTTGATGGTAGGAGAAGTATTGGTCGACTTGAAAAAGCCAATCTAAGGGATCTAAACCGTCAAAGGGTTTAGTTGAAGCTTGGAAAGGTGTACAGAGGGAAAATGGATTGTAGCGTGAAAAGGAAAAATGGGAAATATGGGTGAAGGTTGGGAAAAAGGCCGAGGGGTGACAATGGGTTGAAAAGGCTGGGACAGCGAGGCGTAGCTAAATAAGGGAATTGAAATGCTTGGGTATATGGGAACTGAGCTTGTTTAATAAAGAGAGGGGTTGTGGTGTGGAAGAAATGGGGTGGCTGAAAGGGGTGAGTTTGAACAAGGGGCCTAGTAACAGTGGTTATGATTGGTTGGGTTGGGTTTATAGAAACCATAGGGAAGGTAGAGGTGGAACTTACCAATGGTGGTTCCTGTGGAATAAAAAATGGTGTCGAGGTGGCTACAGTGGGTATAGTGGCAAAGTGGGATGTGACGAGCTGCTCAAACATGCCAATCATAGGGTTGGTGAGGGATATGTGGGGTAAATCCAAGGTCTGTTGCAAGGTCGCATGACGAGAGTCTTACAACTGTTGTTGATTATCGATTTGTGTTTGTAGGGTCCCTAATTGAGAAATTTGTAATTGGATGTTTGTAAGTTTCTCAGGAAGGGCCTGTAGGGTATCAACGACAAGGGACGGTAGTGGTTGGACGATGAAGCGAGGAGGCATGGTAAGATAATGAAAGCACCATAATAATAGGTCGCGATTGTATGTGAACGAAGAGCGCTATGTTAAACTAGGGCAACAATTAAATATCTATCTAAGAAAAAGGGTAATTCAAGAAAGAGCTCTCGGTCAGTCATCGTGAACAGTAAAAAACGCTCTTTTCTCTCTCCTGGAAATTGGTCCAGCCGTGGAGTGAAACCTCCTTCCTTTGGGCGGTTCCCAGTGGCTCTTGCCACGGTCGTCGGAGGTTAAATCACTCCTGTCCATGAGTTTATTTCCTAGGAAGTGAGCATCCTACCTTCACATATTACTGAGCGCATTCCTTTTTTTCCTAGGCTGTGGTGAACGTTTTTCTCTTACCTGGAAAAATTTCAACCACGAAGTGAACTTCTCACTTTTTAGGCGTTCCAACAGACTTCACGTACGAGGCTTGTGTTTTTTCCTTTGAACAGACCGCACTTGACCCAAAGTGTTCCTTAGCTGTTTGTTGCTGCTTACCCTGTGACCTCTGGGTTTTTGATCGAAAATTTCACCATATGTAAACTAGCGTGTAGTGCTTGGTTTCCGATGGGGAAAAATAAAAACAAAAAGCAAAGTACGAGTGAGAATGTGAAATCAGTGAGTATTCTTTCTAGGGTTAAAAGAACTCATGGTGCTTCATCTGTGAATGTTTCTATTGATTTGGATGGAACCATGGAAGTTCCTAATACAATGACCGCTGCACAGAAAGCTGGTGCCCTCCAAGTGTTCGACAAAATGTCTGAACCAGACCATCTTTCCAAAACGAAGCCTACCGAATCCTGCACTCTGGGTGGTGAGGATACTGACTCCGAGGATGAAGATTACACCTCAATTGATGTTGTTGATTCACAACAAGATAAAGGAAAATCTCCAACTCCTTGGGTTAATTTGTTCAAGGACAACCGAAAACCTTCAAAAGGGTTTAACTTGACATTCTCCATCCCAACTTCAGAAGATGAAATCCTGCTGGAAGAAGGGGATATCCAACCCCTTGAGGATGCTTGGGGGCACAACTTGATAAGTTATGCTGCTGGCCGATTCCCAGGTAAGAAAGCTTTGATCGAATGCTGCCAAAAATGGGGAGTTAATTATTCATACTCAGCCCATGATAGCGGCTGGCTAGTTTTCAAGTTTGATAATGTGGACGACATGAACAAAGTTCTCTTTGCAGGACCACACTTTATCTTTCAAAGGCCGCTTTTATTAAAAATTATGCCTCATTTTTTCGATTTTGGGTATGAAGAGCTGAGTAAGATTCCTGTATGCGTGAAATTGCGAAATCTTCCCCTTGAGCTGTGAAACCCTTAAGCTCTAGGAAAAATCCTATCCAGGACTGGCACCCCCTTCGTACAGACCACCTCACCGCTTTAAAAAGGTCAATCTCTTTTGCCAGAGCTTTGGTTGAAGTAGATGCCTTCCTAAATCTTATAGATGAAGTTCAGTTCAAGCTTCCTAATGGCCATACTCTTGTGCAGCCCATCGAATATGAGAGTATGCCAGTTTTTTGTAGCCACTACAGAATGGTTGGCCATCGCTTGGGAAACTGTAAAGTTGCCTCAAAAATTAGGTAAAACAACCCCACAGCAAGTAAAACAAAGCCACAGTCAGAAACTCCCTCTGTTGAATCTCAAGAAGCTGAAGGAGAACCCATTACCAAGGCTAATCCAACTAAACCTTATGAAACAACTATGACATGCCCACACATTAGTAGGTAACAAACACAACCAAAGGCCAAAGATCAATCTAATCAGGATTCTGTTGGCGTTAATGAGAATGTATGTCCTGTTCCCTTGGCCTTAGTTGATGACCCTGGCGACGGATTTATTCCAGCTAAATCCAAGTCCAAAAATAAAAGCCACAAAAACCTGTTGCATCAAAGTAAAGCTACCAGCAAGTCAACTAATATTGAGATAGAGAACAGAGCTAATCAAAAAGCTGAATTTGTGTCAGGAAGAATCCTTCTAGCCAAACCCAATGATTATAGCTTATTGGAACATCAGAGGCTTTAATATGTCTCTAAAGCATCATGGGATGCAAAGCTTTCTTCGTGATAAGATGTTATGGCAATTCTGGAAACAAAACTGAATGCAATTTCAGTGGATGAAATAATGAAGAGAAAGTTCGTTGATTGGAACTACTCCCACAACCTGCAATCTCATCATGCTAGCAGAATAATCATCATGTGGAAAGCTAACAAAGTGGAGATGTCAACCTTGCAATCTTTTACTCAACTGATGCACTGTTCCATTGGATGTAAAGTGACTGGTAAGCACTTCCAAGCATCTTTCATTTATGGTCTCCACTCCATGATGGCTAGGAGATCATTGTGGACTAATTTGAATAACATTGGTCACTCAATGGATAGCCCCTGGCTTCTCATAGGAGACTACAATAGCATTTTGTTTCCTTCTGACCGTAGTAATAATGTTGTCATTACTACTTATGAGACTTAGGATTTTGCTAACTGTTGTGCTGATATTGACCTTGTGAACAACCTTAAATGTCATGGTTCCAAGTTCACTTGGACCAATGGTAAAGTCTGGAGCAAATTGGATAGAGCTCTTTGCAACCAAAATTGGATCAATTTGTTTGACAACTCATCCTATGAAGTGTTGGGATTTGAGTCCATTTCTGATCATGTCCCTCTGGTGGTGTCCACTGATCAGGGTGTTATTAGAGGTAACTGTCCCTTTAAGTTTAATAATGCTATTGTGGATCACCCAGATTTTATGTCTATTGTATCAGATGGGTGGAGGCAATCCTTTGCTGGCTGTTGCATGTTCATAGTGTGCAAAAGACTAAAATTTCTTAAAAGGCCTTTAAGGACCCTTTTTAAGCAAAAATTCATCCATATTTCTAGTTGTGTGGAAGAGGCAGAAACTGAGTACAACAATTTGCTTCATGGCCTGCAGCAAAATCTGCTTAACTCCTCTCTTCTTAGTTGTATTAATAGAAACAGAGGCCAAATCATTTAGCTTAGGAAAGCAGAATCAAGAAGTTTAGCCCAGCTTGTCAAAAACAAGTATCTTTTGCAGGCCGATAAATGCACAAAATTCTTCCATGCTTTGATCAAAAGAATTAGGCATAACCGGTTCATTGCTTCTATCCAATTGCCTAATGGCAAGAAATCTACTTCTCAGCCCGCTATTGCAAATGCCTTCATTGATCACTTCAAGGCTCTATTCAGTACTCATGAGTTGCAAGATTCTGCATCTCCAGATATTTGCAATTCCGGACCGAAAGTACCAGTTGCCTGTTTTGCTTCTTTGCTAGCTCCAATCTCCAAAGAAGATGTTTGGAATGTCTTATCTAGTATGGACAACAACAAATCGTCAGGACCTGATGGTTTCAATGCCTTATTTTTCAAAAAGGCTGGAACATCATCAGGAATGACATATTTACGGCAGTCAATGAATTCTTTGTCTCGGGCAAGCTGTTAAAACAGATCAATCACACCCTCATTGCCCTTATTCCCAAGTCTGACCAGGCTTCTCAGGTGAATCAGTACAGACCAATCTCTTGTTGTAACATTTTGTATAAGATTACTTCCAAGATTCTGGCTAACCGGTTAGCTCCAGTTCTTGAAATAATCATTGGTCCTTCTCAATCGACGTTTCTGAAAAATAGGAACATGATCGATAACATTTTCCTTGTTCAAGAACTTCTTCGGAAATATACTCGAAAGAGAGTCTCTCCTTGATGCATGTTGAAGATTGATCTTCATAAAGCATATGACTCAGTTTCTTGGCAATTTCTAGACTGGATGCTTAGCTCTATGGGATTCCCTGCACAATTTTGCTCTTGGATCATGGAATGCACCACCTCCACATCCTTTAATGTTGTGGTTAATGGTTCAATCTATGGCCATTTTAAAGGTCAGCGTGGACTGAGGCAAGGGGATCCGCTGTCTCCTTATCTTTTTGTTCTGTGTCTTGAATACTTTTCTTGGGACCTTCAGAACCTCAAGGACAACATCACTTATCAATACCACCCATCTTGTGCTGATGTCCAACTTTCGCATTTGGCTTTTGCATATGACATAATGCTTCTTTCCAGAGGGGACTTGCCTTCAGTCTCTGCCATTTATGCCAAACTTGGACATTTCTGTAAGGTCTCTGGGCTGTCCATTAGCATGGATAAATCAGAAATCTTCTCAGCCGGAGTAGATCAAGCCACTTTATCTGAAATCCATCAGTTAATTGGTTTTAGTTCGGGTTGCTTTCCATTTAGATATTCGGGTTTTCCTTTGTTGACATCCAGATTAAATGTCTGCCATTATGACCCCTTGCTTACCCAAATTACAGGGCTTATCCAGGGGGTGGAGATGTAAAACCCTTTCTTATGCAGGTAGATTGGAGCTTATTCGAGCGGTTAGTCAGGGCATTGCCAACTTTTAGATGGGTATTTTCCCTCTACCATCCTCTGTTATTGATCGGATTAATGCTGCTTATCGTAATTTTCTCTGGGGTAAGACAGAATCAGGAAAAAAGAAGCAGTTCGTTGCTTGGGTAGAAGTCTGCTCTCCCAAAAAAAAAGGGGGCTTGGGCTTATTCAATCTTAAAGATTGGAATCTTGCTCTCCTCTCTAGAATCCTCTGGGACTTTCACTCCAAGAAGGATTCTCTTTGGGTCCATTGGGTGCACCATAATTATTTCAAAGGAGGCAATGTATGGATGATGCCAAGCTAATTCTTGAATCGTGGTCCAGCAATGAGCAACTGCTTGCTAGGAAAGCTTATGACTATATCCAAGTGCCAAAACCGCAGGTCCATTGGCATAATGCAGTATGGAATTCTGCCATTCCTCCCAAGATATCTTTTATATTTTGGCTTGCCACAAAGAATCGACTTCTCACTTTGGACCAAGCTGCTTTTTTGAACAAGGGTCTCCTCTGTCCGATGTGCAGAATTGAAAATGAATCACATTCTCACTTGTTTTTCTCTTGCAGAGTTCTCCTTCGAGTTTGAAGTAACATTCGAGATTGGATTTCTCTCTAAAGGTGAACAGTCTCCCTTCAAGGCACCATTAGATCTCTCACCAGAGGAAGAGCAATTTCCAGCACAATTGGCAAATTTCGATGCTTAGCGTTGGCAACAACCATCTACTGCACTTGGATGTCCAGAAATCTGGTGCTTTTTAAGAACTCCACATTTTTTGTAGATGATGTAATTAACAAGATAAAATTTCTTGTTTGTAGATTTTTTCACCTGTTGCATCTCTATTAGATACATGCTCTTAGGGGATATGCTGTGAGCTCTTGCACTTAGAGCATGTGTCTATTTTTGCTTTTAGCGGAATATGTCTCGTCTATTTTGTATATGTATTTGAGTTTAATATAATTTACATGTTTTCCAAAAAAGAAAAAAAAAGGGTAATTCAATAATTCATTCTTTGACCAATACAAGGAGAAGGTTGTCTTAAAAAGGCAACACAAATAACGGTCCTATAATCGGAGCCATCCATAATTACAAGAGCATATAAGGTTTAATTTAGACAAAGTCCTTGAACCTAGATGGAGTTTTGGTCTGACGTTTGGGCCTAACAGATGAGCCCATTGGGTCCTTTGGTATAGTGCTATCAGCCACACTCTAGAAGAACATGCAGCTTAACCACTCACGATCATGGTTCTATACCACATGGATTTCGTCGTCACTAGTTTTTTGTGGTTACACACAAAATTCAGGTAAGAAAATAAAATATATTTGACCATGCCTTGCAAACGAGGTACTTCTAACAGAAGCCCCAAATTCCAAACAACCCATCCTATGTGGTGTATAATCCAATACCAATTCATGTGACGTAAATGTATTAACTCTACTATCCTTTTCCAACATGCATCTGATTACATGTCTCCAAGTAAAATGTAACATCCTATCTGTAGGTGCTTGATTAAAAGATACTATAGTACAATGATTATGTGTGCTTGACTGATTACTTAGCAATTTATGGTGAATTAAGTGATTTATTAGTATGTAGTTATTAATTTATTACTATTATTAACTTGCGTTTATTGAATTAAGATCCAAGTATATAGAGTAATCAGTGTTTTAGAGAGGTGTATTTATAGTTAGTGATTTTATAATCACTAATAACCAATAATGAGAATCGAACACTTTGGTACTCGTCTAAATTCAAAGTAATCAAGTAAGAGTACAATTGTTGTCTTTAAGTGATCCAAGTTTCAAAATAGTCATATTGGAATTGTTATACCATCTCGATAAATTCAATTTTATTTTTATGAACATGATGTATCCAAATCAAATTCTAAATATACTTCTGGTTGCTGTAGCAATCGCCATTGCTTTCTTTCTTGATTATTTTCATAAAATAAATACTATAACTATCATTTTTTAAAAATGACAATCTTTGTATTCTAATTTAATTATTGTCATTTCAGCCTGATATTGTTCACAAATTGCAAAATCATAAACAAAAGCCTTATAACTCCATGGACTCACCCCACCGCCACGGCTTTCTTCCTAATTCTCCTCCCTTGTATCACAGCCACACACCCATGGATTTCCCACGACTCCATAATCGTGCCTTCCATCCCTCCATCACCTATTGGCTTTGGTTCCTCCATCCAACAAATTATCAATTTCCCCAATGCATGTGCAAGAGGCTGGGTTATTTTGTTGAGTTCCTTAGAGAAAGTTGTCTCACGCTCCTAGATATTCTCTACCTACCCACCTATGTCAGTTTTAGGTACAAGTACTCATTTGTTGAAGTTTGTTCGAGTTTTTCCTGGAAGTATGACATGGATTATTGTTGAATATATTTAATATATATATATATATATATTCAAATAATAATATGTTCACATATAAGCCCAATAAATTAATGCATGGTTATATGGGTCTATATGGGTTGGAGCTCAATAGTTTGTTATATCACTAGGGTTCTCCCTAAGCTGGAAGTAACATTGTTGAGCATTCCACATTTGATGTCTCTTGGTGTAATACTTCAAGCACCCAATACTAAATCCTTTTCTCTCAAACCCCTTGCCTCCAACAATCATGAAGTATTAGCGTCGTGTATCAGATTTGAGCGAGTAAGGTGTTGTTTCGAAGATTTCATTGAGAGGAACTCAAGGGTGTGATCACTTTCGTGTTTCGATGGAAGGATTGACCAGGATCTGAGTTTGAAAACTCTACCACCAAAACCTTTGAATCCAGATCCCAAACATTTCAGGCAATTTCACGAGTTGAAAACTTATGGGTTTTGTTCTACTCGTCAAGACAATCGTTTTGACTGGTCACTTACGTAAAACGGAGGTCAGACGAAGGAGATATAGTCCTTGGAAGTTTCTGCAGTTTTCCGGTGACTGGTTTATTTTATGGCGACCTTTTCCGGCAATTGGTTCATTTTTCGGCAACCAGTTCATTATCCAGTAACTTTTCCGGTGACCGATGACTTTTCCGGCGAGCTTTTCCGACAAGTTTTCAACAAGTCTTTGGCCACCAAAATAGTTGTTCTGAAGGTTTTTGGGCGTTCCGGATTCATTTTTGGGGTCAAATTTGATAAATTTCACCTCTACAGTGCTGTTTTTTGAAAAGTAAGGAGATTTGGTATACTTTGGAGGATTTTAAGGTGCACTCTTTCTAACTATTTTACTCTAATTAAAATAACAAAACATAGCTCCTATGCTATCATAAAGCTGAAATTTTTTGATAATCTCTTTTTTTATCTTGTGTTGAGTAAGCTACCTGTTGAATGAAATTCTTTTAAGACTGACATGCACAGACTTAAAAAACAGATGGGACTGGATGAATTAAAAAGAAAAAGTCCAAGTCACCAAAAGGTGAATCCTCTTCACAGTTAGAGGCCAAAAAGATTGTCTTCAAGAAGAAGAAGAAGAAGCGCAAGTGCCATAACTGTGAAAAGTGGGGTCACTGGGAGGCAGAGTATAACCTACCAAAGATGTCAAAGAACAATACACCACAAAAATGAGGCTAATATGCTAATTAGTGAATCTAAGCCTCAAGCCTTCATTGGAATGATGAATAATGGAAAGGTCAGTGTCTCTTTTTGAGTGGTGGTTGGATAGTGGTGCTACCTTTCATGCGAAAAATGATGAGAATTTACTCACTGAGGTCATAGAAGTTAAAGACACTGTGGAAAATTGTAATGGTGGTGAGGCAAAGGTGACTCATGCTGGAACTGCTAATTTGGTGCTTTCTTCAGGTAAGTAACTAACTTTGAAACATGTTAAAGTAGTACCTTTACTTAAAAAGAATTTGATATCTATGAGTTTACTTGATAAAGCTAGTATGTTTTTTCAACTATGAATGGTAGAGTAACTTTATCTGTTAACTCATGTCACTTCAGTTGTGCATTTATGATTAATGGCATTTATAGATTGAGTTTAGATACTGATAGCTTAAACCATGTTAGTTCTACCTTGATTGATCCAAAATTTTTACATAATAGATGTGGACATGTAAACTATAGAAAAATGCAACATTTATCTAAAACTCACAACATTCCATTGGATACTTCTATTCGATTTGACAAATGTGAAGTGTGTGCACAGAGTAAGATCACTAGAAAATCTTTTAAGTTGGTTTCTAAAAGCACAACACTTCTTGAGCTAATACATTCTGATCTTTGTAATTTTAAAAGACTATGTTACTAGAGTGTGTCGGAAGTACCTAATCACTTTCATAGATGATTTTTCTAGATATTGTCATGTTTATTTGTTGAAATTGAAAGATGAGGCTTTTGAAAAGTTTAAGATTTTTAAATCTAGAGTTGAAAATCAACTTAATTTGAAAATTAAGAGGTTTAGGAGTGATAGAG
The DNA here is from genome assembly GCA_007407185.1 of Glycine tomentella. Classification (NCBI taxonomy): domain Eukaryota; kingdom Viridiplantae; phylum Streptophyta; class Magnoliopsida; order Fabales; family Fabaceae; genus Glycine; species Glycine tomentella. The sequence goes on along the minus strand of PYAF01004104.1, from coordinate 148,501 downwards.
GAGGAGAATATGCAATGGTTGGGTTCAAGGAATTTTGTGCTTATGAGGGCATAATACTTGAAACTATTGCTCCTTACTCACCCCCAATCAAATGGTGTTGCCGAGCGTAAGAATAGAACTTTAATTGAAATGCTAAATTCTATGTTACTTACAGCTTGCATGCCTTCCTCCTTAGCCGTTTTAACTGCTAATCACATTACTTGTGTATATCTAGGTAGTGCAAAAGATAGCTTTGCAGATAGATTTTTGGATCTATCTATTAACACAGTGATAGAATCTAGAGTTGTAGAATTCTTTAAGTACAAGTTTGTTAGCAATCTTGACTTGAAGGTTTTTGGATCTGCAGATATGATTTTAGAATCTCCTATAGAATCTATAGCTTGTCCTTCTGACACTAATCTCACACAACTAGCTATTGAACCAATTCCAGTTAGAAAATCTACAAGAGATAAAGTTTCTAAAAGTTTTGATGAGGACTTTGTCACTTACCATATAGAGGATGATCCATTCTCCTATCAAGAAGTAATGAGATATAGGGAATCCTTACTGTGGGCAGAAGCCATAGATGATGAAATGAGTTCTTTGTTACAGAATCACACTTGGCAGCTAGTCAATTTGTCAAAAGGGGCTAAGGCTATAGGCTGTAAGTGGGTATTAAAGAAGAAACTGAATAGTGACAGATCAATAGCTAGATATAAAGCACGTTTAGTAGCTAAAGGCTTTAAATAGCATAGTGGAATAGATTTTTTTAACGTTTATTCACCTATATGTCATTTGTCAATTATAAGAATTCTTCTTGCATTGACATCTATTGAACACTTTGTAGTGCATCAAATGGATGTAAAGACAACTTTCTGAAATGGAGAGTTAAATAAAGAAATCTACATGGAACAACCTGAAGGGTATGTCATGAAAGGCTTTTAGAAAAAAATTGTAAATTGAACAAATTTTTGTATGGTCTTAAACAAGCACCTAAGATGAGGCATCTTAAGTTTAACAAGGTGGTAAAGAGCTATGACTTTCAGTCTAGTTATTCAGATAAATGTCTTTACTATTATTTTATGTCAAATAAGATAGTCACCATATGCTTGTATGTTGATGACATGTTAATTCTTGGCTTCGATCATTCTATAGTGAGTGATGTGAAAATCACTTTAGCTAAAAAAATTGACATGAAAAAACTTGGTATTGCTAATACCATTCTTGGTATGAAAGTAAGTTTTGAAAGGCAAGTTATCTCCCTTAGCCAAACTCATTATATTGAGCAGCTACTTTCTCCCCGGGGATACAGTAAGTGTAAACCGAGTGAGACACCATATGATTATAAAAAGAGACTAGGTCCTAATGAAGGGACTACTGTAGATCAGTTAAAGTACTCAAAACTGATAGGTGGTCTCATGTATGCTATGAGTTGCACTAGACTTGACATAGCCTTTGTAGTTGGCATGTTGAGTCGTTTCACTAGTAATCCTTGTTAGAATATAGGAACACTTCACACTTAACCAAGAGGGGAGGTGAATTGGTTAGGCTTGGTAAATTAAAATTTCTTTGACAAAATCAGAGTTTCCCTTAGGATCTTTATAACTTTTGAAACCAAGAATCTTTATTCAATCAAATGTTCAGTCCAAGGTATCCAATAGCTCAGAATTGAATTAATAAACAAAGCAAGACAATCAAGTTGAACAGAATATTATCAAGAAAGAAACCAAGATCAAAGCACACAAAATTTATACTGGTTCACTTCAAACACTATGAAGCTACATCCAGTTTTCTTCCACTCAACACTAGAATGGAGTTCCACTATTGCAATTTTCTGTTCTTACAAGTGATTACAAAGTCTCTCTTTATCCACCCTAGATAAAGTTCAGAAATCTAAAACACTATTAGATTCTTAGAGACAACCCC
>PYAF01004104.1:99327-131592 GCA_007407185.1 Glycine tomentella | reverse complement strand
GCTGTCGGAGAACCAGGCTTTCGAAAATGGAGAGCTTAGGAGAAGAGGAGAATTGAAAAACACAGAAGAAAGAACAAAGCGCCTTATGGTTTTTCAAAGCTTTTTGAATTAAGCAAAATAAGTTAAAGGGTAATTTCGGATTTCCACTGTAGCAATATAGTGTATGAAGAAAACTTTATAGTGTATAAAGTAATACTCTGCAGATTTTGGGGAACTTCGTAATCGTTAGTTAGCATCGCTTCCACTTTATGGCAAAACTTATTTGTCACTTGTTTGCTGTTGGGCTTGGGCTTGGGCATTCCCATCCCTACCTCGGAGTCCTGCTTCTTACACCAGCGCTTTTTCTAATGCGCTCAGCATATTTTTTTTATTTCTAACTTTATCCTCATATGGATCAGCAATCCGTAAGAGTAATATGAATTGACAATCCATATGATTCTTATGGATTAATAATCCGTAGGAGTCATATGGATTGGCAATCCATATTACTACACGGATTAGCAATCTGTATGACTCATACGAATCGACGATCCGTAAGAAATCGAATGGTATATGTCGGTATACAACTTACGGATTTTGAGAAGGACAAAATCGGTATTACATTGTGCATATTGGATATATTGAAAAAATGACTGGTGTAGAAAGTTAAACTCACTACCTCGTTATCCAATCAACTCATTATTTATTATTGCTCTGTCATACTTTTTAACTAAATGGTAAAATGTATTTTTAGGAAATATATTTAACTAAGGATTTTATTATGAAAATAGTTTTATCATAAATTAGATACAACAACAACAAGTATATACTCCCACGTTGTATGTAATTTATGTAATTTATGATAATTGAAAAAAAAAAGATTTTATATCTAATTATCTTTTTTTATTTGAAGGAAATTTTATATTAGTGTAATCTAAATAATTTTTCAATAAATTAATTTTTTGACAATTCTAGTTGCATATATTAAGATGGATCACTTGCTATCTAAAAATTTTGTGCATAGAATTATAAAATAGTCACTTGCTATTCTAGTCACTTGCGGATATCAAGATGGATCACTTACGAATTACGATGTTTCAATAAATTATTTTTTATAAAATAGTCACTTGATATTCTAGTCTTATCATTAAGTAGCAATTCTACCTTTAATGTTACTTGAATCATAAAAATTAATAAAATAGTCACTTGCCATCTAAAACTTTTGTGCATAGAATTTGTTACGGATAAAAGATATATTATTCTTTATCTTATTAATTCAAATATTTAAACTTCCAATAACCCATTATCATAACCACCAGAGAACAAAAGATATGCTATCATAACCGCTATCTTTCAGTTGTCCATATCTCCGAATATCCCGGTAAAAGATAGTGGGCTTCAACCGTCTATCATCAGGATCCAGGTTAGAATCCTATAAATAAAGCATACACCATGGTGAAAGGTACACACAATCCTGACTCTCTCTTTCCATTCACACGGCACCACACTGCACGTCAAAATCGTGTTGTGAGTTACTGCTGCTGTGATCTTCTTCTTCCTTAAGTTGCTTCAATCCCATAAGCTCCTTAAGAGAGAGAGAGCCTGATCCTACATAAAATCATCCAACACTACTTGTTGGACATTTTTGTTCTCTTTGAGCAGAACAGAATTATTCTCTTGAAATAAAATAGTAATAAAAAAATATTTTCTATTTGGGCTAAAATAAATATTCATAAAAAAATAGTTTTCTGCAATTAATTATAGGTATCATTTTTTAACAAGCGTTGTAGGGTGCTAATACTTTGCTTATACATAATCAACTCTTGAACCTATCCTTGGTTTTATAGACCACTCTTGAAAAGGTTTTTCAAATGTTATTTTGCCTAAAAATAAAATTTTGGTGGCGACTCCATATATTTTTTTTCCTTTTATGCAGACTTTGTTGAGACCCTGATTGTGACAGATAACGACTCCACTAAGGACATTTGAGAGTTAAGCCTTACATAATTAATTGTGTAAAATTGTTTTTTTTATGAATATTCATTTTACCTCACTATTTTTGTTGACTTGTTATAAGTTTTTTTTTTATTAAGTATGATTATCTTTTCTTATTTTATATTTAATTTTGGTTTGCTTTGCCTCAACCTTAGGATGGAGGGCTGTTGCTTTTATATATTTGTTTTGTTTCTTCTTTGTACTGATTTGGGATAGTTGTTAGGGTCACAGTTTGTATGTTCCCCACACGCACTTCACAATCACTTACCTCACACACTTTTGGGCTCTATACCCGAGCCTGTGTGAGCCTAGGAGTAGAAAGTACCTTAATGACTGTTATTGAGGGGTTTGATGTCCACTTGATAGTTGTTGAGTTACCACTCAGATTGTTACTGGTATCATGAGATAATCATATTGAAAGGGTACCATTCCTTCATGTGGTTGAATCATGGGCTGGGTCTTTGTCTATGTGATAAATGCAATCTAGGGACCTATAAATTTTTAGGAATCTAGATCCACCTTGAAAACATTGCATTGATAAGTGGACTTAATGGCCACCCAAAATTAGGGCCATGACCTTTAGGAATATCTCACCCTAGGTTTTTTTTTACCTTGATAGGTCATAGGGGGAATGTACTTTTCTTTCCCATGCACCTCATGCATTCACATTCTACATTAGCTAGACACTCTAGTACCTAGGTTCTTTATGCATCATGTATCACATATCATATCCTCTGAATTTTCGTACATGCATACCTTTAATAGTTACATATGAATGGTAGTCATCATTTCGTTCATACATTTCAAAAAGAAATCATGTGTACATGCATATTAGGACCATGTAGGCTATGTCTTTTTTATTCATCTCATTATTTGTTTTAGGATAAACAAGTTTAATAGTGTTTAATATGGAAGAGATTCAAAGTCCTGCTAGCAATACATTGAGGCCTGCAAAGAACATAAGAATCAGTGTGCTAAAGAATAGCCTTCAAAGAATAAACCATATTCGTAAAAATATTACCAAGGAAGCTGATAAGCATAAGCCACCCATCACTAGGGTATACACCCGCAAGCAGTGAGTAAGAGAAGCAACAGTTCTGAACCATCCAACAGACACGATCCACCCAAGGGGCACAAGGTCAAGAGATGTGAATCAAGGGGATATGACCCTTGGTGAAGAGTCACAACCAAGAGATGCGAATCAAGGGGATATGACCCTTGGTGAAGAGGCCCAACCATTCTGAACAATTGTGTCTATTAGGAATAGATGTTAGATGCAGTATAAATAGAAGTAAATCAAATTAGGAACAGAGGGAAAAACCAAGAGGGAAAAGTATGAATAGTGGAGAGGCAGGCTCTTGAAAACCTGTGTTATTAGAAAATATCTAAATATTACTTATATAAAATTTCAATTTCATCTTTTCTATTCTATTCCATATTCTCCGTTCCTATCAATTTGGTATCAGAGCACCGATCCGGTGTTTTGTTTCCAACAATGGTGACAACTCGATCTAATTCTGATAATCCAAATACAATGGAGAGAATTTTCGAAATGCTGATGGCGGACCGACAAAATCGAGATACAAAACGACAACAACTTGAAATGCGTTTTGCGAGCCTAGAAGCCGTAGTGGAAAATTTGTCTAAACTGAAAATAATAGGAATACCCACAATAACCAAAAGGGAGAGTGAATTGGTTTAAACTTGGTCTTTTAAAGTTATTTATAAAATCAGAGTCAAAGGATTTTAATCACTTTTAAACCAAGAATGTTTTTAATCAATCAAATTACTCAGCACAAGAAATCAATAGCTCAAAAACAGAACTTATTGAGTAATGATAATAACACCAAGAACAAATGAACAAGATGACTTGTAGAGATAGAGATAAAGAAAATCAACACAAGCAATTTATACTGGTTCACTTCTCAAGAGAAGCTACATCCAGTTTCTTCTAATGAACACTAGATTAGAGTTCCACTATTATAAAATTCAGTTCTTACAAGATTTATATCATATGCACTTTATCAACACTAGATAAAGAATAGAAATCCAAAACCTTATGAGTCTTCTAGTGATCAAGAACCAGAGAACACTACTCTGTTCTTCCCTAGAGATCACTACTCTAGAACAAGCTTCAAAGAACTCTTTACAATAACATCAAATAATAGAAATTGCAAAAATGAAATTACAATCAAAGATTATGGAGAGAAACAACTTGATGATCCAATGAATATGAATGTATGTGGTTTACCAATCAGAGTTGAATGAGAAAAAAAATTTTCAGAACATGCTCTCCAAAAACTTCTTTGAGAATTCTTGCTCAAAACTCATGAAGATTAAAGAGTGAGACAAGACTTTAGTTAACCCAGAAAATCACTTTAAAACTTTTAGAAGGCTTGTGTGTATTCAGAAATTTTGAAGTATTCAAGTTATTTTTTCAAGACAAGCCTCACTCATATTTATAATAGTTTTTTGTAACAGACAGTAATAGATTACACTCGCCAAATAATTGATTAAAATGAATCATGTAATTGATTAAATTATCACTTAATCGATTAAAGTGTTCAAGGCTGAATTCTGGGTTTAACAATGAACAAAATAACCGATTAAACCGAGCTGTAATCGATTAAAGCAGTGAAGTTTTATATCTGAAGCCTCTTGTGTAATTGATTACAATGTTTGGTAATCGATTAAGGCAGTGAAACATGATTTTCAAGATAGCTTGTGTAATTGATTATTGTCTATGGTAATCGATTAAAGCAGCAATGCATTACTTTTGTTTTACACTATGTAATCGATTACAAATGTTAGGTAATCGATTAAAATGTTCTTCAATGCTTTTCCAGATTTAAAACTTAAGCAAATAATCGATTATACTGTTGTGTAATCGATTAAAACAGAAGGATTGCATTTTTCCAAAAACATTTCTAATTTACTTCTTTTTCAAAATAGCTTTGATTCTTTGATGAAAACATTTAAGCATGTAAATGATTATATGCATGCAAATGCAAGGATCAACAGATTGACTTCTCATACACTTCATTTTGGATTTCAATCTTCAAGGCATGTGAAAAGCTCAAAACATTCTTCCAAGTCAAAAGCTTCATTCTACTTGTTGCTCCCCCTATATACAACATAAATAGTCGGAAGAGAGCACTTACGGAGTTTGCATCAATAGAAAAGAGTCACCGAAGGGCCACGCCAAAGAAGGAAAAACAGAACGCTGGAGAAAAGTGGAAATTCTCATATATGATGGAGAATCTGATGCTTATAGTTGGATAAATAAATTGGAACGCTTCTTTCAAATGAGAGATACACTAGAATAAGAGAAAATTCAGGCAGTTATGGTGGAACTAGATGGAAATGCGCTATCTTGGTTTCAATGGTGGGAAAATTGCAATTCTGATATTGGATGGGGAGATTTCAAACTCGCTATTCTTGAAAGGTTCCAAACTTTACCCACTCTTGGCCCTTTTGTTGCCCTCTTGGCACTTAAACAAGAAGAAATGGTGGCAAAGTACATTGAGCAATTTGAAAGGTTTGCAACTATGCTGAATGATGTTGGTGAAGAACATTTAAAGGACATTTTTGTGAACGGATTGAAGGAAGGCATTGGGGCAGAAGTTAAACTCTATGAACCCCCTACTTTATCAATCATGGTCAAGAAGGCATTAATGATTAAGCATAAAAATCGAGCAATTTGGAAGGTGGAACCAAATGGTACTTCAAACTCAAATTCAAAATTCAACACCTTTTACCAAAGTCCATCATATACCAAGACTATTACTTATGGTGTTAGTCAAAAAAGTGGAGAGAAAGGTAGTGGGCCATCTAATTCTTTTGCTGGCAGTACATCCGTGAACAAACCAGAAAACAAAAATCAACCTAGAAGATTTCAATGATTAATCGAAGTAGAACTTCAAGAGAAAGGGAAGAAAGGAGAATGTTTTCACTGTGAAGAAAAGTGGAGCGCCTCTCATGTATGCCGAAATAAACAACTTCCGGTAATGTTAGTAACAGATGAAGATAATGCTGAAGACTCCGAAGAGGAACCCGAACCAGAGATTAGAGAAACAACCCAATTATCCATTATTAGTATTGTGGGATACACTTCTCGACGATCCTTAAAGGTTTGGAGAAATATTGGTGCTCACAAAGTCATGGTATTGATAGATTGTGGCGCCACCCACAACTTCATTTCCAAGGAACAGGTGGAAAAATTACAAATAAAGGTGGATAAGACCCCGTCATACATGGTAGAAGTTGGAGATGGCCACAAAATCAAATGTAAGGAGTTTGTAGAGAAGTTCCCCTGAAGGTGCAAGAAATATAGGTACAACAACAATTCTTCTTGTTCGGCCTCAGAGGGGTAGATGTGGTTTTAGGCATGGAGTGGTTAGCAAGCCTGGGAGAGATTAGAGCCAACTTTGAACAACTAACCCTGGCCCTCAAGATTGATGGAAAAAGGTAATTTTAAAGGGAGAACCAAAACTATCAAAGAAAAACACCTCATTTAATTCTATGTTGAAGGCTTTACAACATGGAGAAGGGTACCTTATCAACTATCGTCACATTCAAACGGAAATAGATTGGAAGGATTCAATTCCATCTGAATTAAAAGATGTGCTACATGATCCCCCTCACATTCTTAAGAGATCCACCATTTCTTTCTGCCTTGAAGAAGTCATCAAACTCACAATGGCTCAAGATGAATTATTGGCTGCTCTACGAGAAAAGTTGCTGAAGTCTCAAGATGTCATGCGCGCAACGGCCAATAAACACTGCTGGGATATAGAATATGCAGTAGGTGATTGGGTATTCTTGAAAATTCAAACTTATAGGAGAAGGTCCTTGGCTAAAAGGATTAATGAAAAACTATCCCCTCGGTTTTATGGTCCTTTCCAAGTGTTAAACAAGGTAGGTGCGGTTGCTTACAAATTGGATCTTCCATCTCACAGTAAAATTCATCCAGTCTTTCATGTCTCTCTCCTCAAGAAGGCCATTGGTGATTCTTTCCAATCCCAACCTTTACCACCTATGTTATCTGAGGATCAGGAATTATAGGTTTATCCAAACTCTATTTTAGATATACGTGAATTACAAACTGCCAACGTGGAAGTCTTAAATCAATGGCAGAATCTCCCTACAAGTGAAAATAGTTGGGAATCTGTGGCTAAATTACAAGAGGTTTTACCAACTTTTCACCTTGAGGACAAGGTGAGTCTTTTAGGCGGGGGTATTGATAAGCATAAGCCACCCATTACTAGGGTATACACCTGCAGGCAGCAAGTAAGAGAAGCAATAGTTCTGAACCACCCAACAGACACAATCCACCCAAGGGGCACAAGGTCAAGAGATGTGAATCAAGGGGACATGACCTTTGGTGAAGAGTCACAACCAAGAGATGCGAATCAAGGGGACATGGCCCTTGTGAAGAGTCACAACCATTCTAAACAATTGTGTCTATTAGGAATAGATGTTAGATACAGTGTAAATAGAAGTAAATCATATTATGAAGGGAGGGAAAAACCAAGAGGGAAAAGTATGAATTGTGGAGAGGCAGGCTCTCGAAAACCTGTGTTATTAGAAAATATCTAAATATTACTTATATAAAATATCTATTTCATCTTTTCTATTCTATTCCATCTTCTTGGTTCCTATCAGAAGCATGCATGAGTTTTGAGAAGAGATATGGTTAGATTATCGATATATTGCCGATCCCATTGAAGCCCCAATACTAAGCACTTTAGCTCAACTTTGGAATTCAAATTTGAGATGCTTTGAACTACCTGCTTTGAAACTTGTACAGACGATAGAAGAATATGAAATCATGTTGAAGTTGCCAACTAAAGAAAAAGTCGGGGTGTATCTCTGCAAAGGAAGCTATGTAGTAAGAAAGAAAGTAGTAAGCTTGATTGGCCTACCAATGGATCAAACAAATTTTGAAAGTAGAGTAATCCAAGGGTGGAATAAAACTTTCCTAGAAGATCATCTAGAAACTGTAGCCGAAAAGAAGAATTGGGAACAATTTAATACAACTCTAGCATTACTTCTTTATGGATTAATTTTATTCCCATTCATTATGGGCATGGTCGATCAAGCGGCTATGGATGTATTCTTTGCTTATGAAACCAAAAGAGAAAATCCAATTCTGGCTATTTTAGCAAATGCTTTCCTTTCCATGGAGGTTTGCCACTAAAAGAAGAGATGGATGTTACGATGTTGTAATCATCTATTGTTTGTTTGGTTTGTTACTCATCTATATGCATCCAATCATATGGCTTACTTGCCAAATCCTTTATAAAGTTTTCATCGCATCTCGGTGAAGAAACAAGAAGCTCCAAAGTGGAAGAAGGATTTCTCAAGATTTGAGGCAAAACATTTTCAATGGGTATGTCCTTGGTATCATTCTAGGGACACGATCTTCATTTGTGGCAGCATTCTAAATGTGTTGTTAATGGGGCCAAGAGGATTGTAGCATACACCCTAATAGTAGCTCTTAGGCAACTCAAATAGACTCAAGTCGTGCCAAATATTGAAGAGTTGGGAGAAACGAGCTTTTAGTATGCTTCAGGTGATAGTCATGGACAACAGGTGGAAGTCAAAGTGGCTTGGGAAAATGTAAAAAAGAAAAGAGAAAAAGAGCTTGGAAAACCTCATGTGACTCTTATAAGAATTTAAAAAATGCAAAAAAGCCAGAATACATGGAGGGAGTCCATATTGAGAATCTAGCCAAGTACTAACCTCTTTGAATTCTTAATTGGAAATCTTGAAGGCTCAAATGAGGTTGATGAAGGAAAAAGAAGAAAGTACGAAGACAAAAATAGAAATTCTCAAAGGGTTGTGCCAAAAGAAAGACATGGAGATAAAGCACTTAAAAGACGAGTGCAATGATGCCTACAAAAGCTCAGGTCATGCAAAAAAAAAAAGCAAGGAAAGAGAAAGGATAAGAGACAAAAATTGCTCCATCTAAAATGAAAGAAATGCAAGATAGAATTGAAGCAATGGGAGAAAAATGGCTAAAATTCAAAATGAAAAAGAAGATTTGGTGATAAAAAGTTGTGTCGGGAACAAAGGCTGGAGCGCATGAGTGAAGAGCTGACTAAAAGAAGTCTGGATCTAAAAAAAGGGTTGGGATCGATTAAGGAATATCTTAACTCACTCACCAAAGAAAATCAAAATGAGAAACACTTGTCAAAGAAAAATGTTGAGTTGATAAGTAAGCAAGACTAGCTGAAGTACGACGTTGAGGGGCTACATTTAGTTATTGAGCATCACTGCGAAAAGAAGAAGGACTAGATAGAAATCTATGAAGATATGACAAAATTTGTTCAACACCATGTCGCAAGCTTGGTGACACAAGTCCAGGAAGTGAATGAGGAGATCAAATCAAATCCAGGAATAAAGCTTCCTTAGAGTATTTTCAAGTTGTTGAATATTGCCAAAATCTAAGTAGGAGCCTCATGTAGAATGAGATGCAATTTCCTGTAATCCATTTAAAACAGAGATTATACGACAATATTTGAAATGTAAAAAAATGAGGATGGATTTTGTCGCTTTCGTTTTAGACATTATTCACTTAGGAGAATTTTTTCTCTCTCGGGTAATTGTCAACCACATTTTTAACTTAAGATTATTGGTCCTTGATTGGAAATGTGGGGCATGCCTTGCATTGCTAGCAGATAAGACCTCATCTATTAAGGAGCGAATACTCCCTTGGAATAAGTGTCAACCACTTAGCAACCTAAGAGGAAATATACCTCTAGTGCCAACATGTGGGGAATTTCCTTCAAAATTGGACACTAGGATTTTCTTTGTCCCTTTGTTGTCTTGTGTCTTATGCTTACATGTTTTCTATAGAGAGACCATAAAATCAAGAAGGAAAAGTGTATCCTTGACACCCCTATAAAATGCGATCCCAACAAAGATCATGGATGACATAGAAGAGTGTAATGAAGAGTTAATGAATAATGTCAATCAGCTGAAGGAGCAAATGGCGCAAATCCTAAAGGCACTACATGGACTAGAAAAGAAAAGATTAGAGGAGAACACTTTAGCGACACCAGGAGGAATGACAGTCACTTTTGCATACCCACCTGGATTTACCTCGGTTCAGGGGCAACAACATGCATCAATGGTTCCTTTGACTCTACATCTCAATAAACCAGTGCAACAAGTTAATCCTCCAAAGGTCCAATGGCCTCCATACGACCTTCTACCTAACTATACACCTCCAACGTCCGGGGACTTACAAGAAAATGATCAACTTTTAACTCATTCACAAACTGCGCAACCACATGTTTCAATCAAAAAGCCTGCTCCAAACACATCTCGGCCCCAAAATACCAATTGTGCCACTCAAGGAAATTCCTTGAATTATCCAGCCACCACAGATACTCATCAATTTGTAGGGGATTTCAATCAATACCTCAAGTGAGTAGGTCCAGTCTAAAGAAAATTTATAAATGTTTTAGGAGAGATTAAGGGTTGTTGAAGGTAATAGCTATGACACTGGAGAAGCTGTTGATTTGTGTTTGGTTTCAAATATAGTAATCCATCCAAAATTTAAAGTGCCAGAATTTCATAAGTATAGTGGAAAAAGTAACCCAAAAAGTCATTTGACTATGTACTATAGAAAAATGGAAGAACATGTTCATAATGAAAAGCTACTTATTCATTGCTTCCAAGATAGCCTAACTGGGGCAACCTTAGATTGGTACATGCATCAGGAATGGGCTCATATTTGCTCCTGGAAAGATTTAGCAGGTGATTTCCTTAAACAATACAAGTAAAACATTGATATGACTCCAGATAGATTTGAGTTACAGATAATGTCAAAGAAGGATAATGAGACATTCAAGGAATATTCACAAAGATGGCGAGAAGTGGCAGCCCAAGTAGAACCTCCCTTGTCTGACAAGCAAACAGTGACATTTTTTATTGATACTTTGCGAGCACCATTTTATTACAAGATGATTGGAAGCATTTCTTGTAACTTCTCAAATATAGTGGTTATCAATAAAAGAATGGAGAATGACATGAGGAGTGGAAAGATTACCTTTGCTTCTTCTTGAACAATCAACACCAAGAAACCCTCAAACTAGCTAGGGAAGAAAATAGGAGATGCAAATATGGTGACATTCAACTCCCCTAGGATATCCAGCTATAGATCTTCTCAAACATTTTATACCCCTTATATGGCTTATCCTCACATCACAACCATTTCGCCATCCCCTTATTCTCAACCTTTTCACCCAACTTCACCCATAACAGAAAATTCACCTACTACGTTTGCCACAAAATCACCTCATTCAAACCATTCATGTAACCAATATTCCAATCAAACCAAACCAAAAATCACCCAAAACCAGAAACAAGTCAAGTTCAATCCCATTCCCATGTCTTACACTGAATTGTTGCCTCTCTTACTTCAAAATAGACTAACAACACCTACCACAATGAATCCTAAGCCACCATGTCCCAGAGGATACAATGCTAATGCAAAGTGTGATTATCATGAGGGAGCTATTGGTCATTCCACATAAAGTTGTAAAGCTTTAAAATTTAAGGTGCAAAGGTTGATTAAGGTAGGGTAGCTAAACTTCAAGGAGGAGAACCCTAATATTGGGAATAATCCTCTACCAAATCATAAAGGTTCATTCGTCAATGTTATTGAAGAAGGTGAGGATCAATACATGAGATTGAAGGTAAAGGATGTGTAAACCTTGCTGAAAACTATTTTTGAAGAAATGTGTAAAGTTGGTATGATTGAGGAGAGTTTAAATGGAGATGTTGGATGTGGATTACACCCTACTACAGGTCATGCAATTGAAGAATGTGATTAAATTAAGCATATCATGCAAGACCTAATGGATAAGAAATTGGTGCAAATAGGACATTGTGGGACTAATGAATTGGCAATTGATGTGTCACCACTATTTCCTAAGCCCTTGTCCATTATGTTAGGAATTCCACTTCATTGTCTCCTAGCAGACTGAGGTCCATCAACATACAAGTACCAAAGGCTTTCTCATATAAAGACAACAAGGCAGTGTCATGGAAGTATGGTGTAGGAGTTTATGTGGATGGATGTAGAGTAAATCATGCAAAGAATACTGATAAATAAACTCCTAATGTTACAAACATTGCATCATTGATGGCATGACTCGAAGCGGTTGAATATACACTTTAGACAAATCAATGGTTAAAAAAGGACTGAACCTGAAGTGGTTGATGGCGAGATAGTGGAGAAACAAGAAGAAAGAAAGAAAGAAGTTTCTGATGAAGAAGCTTGTGAATTCTTAAAGCTCATTAGACAAAGTGAGTATGTAGTGATAGAACAACTGCATCGCACTCCTGCTAAGATATCACTTTTGTCACTTTTGCTGAATTCAGAGACTCATAGAAAGGTATTGTTCAAGATATTGAATGAGGCTCATGTTGCTTATGATATTTCTGAAGAGAAATTTGAAGGGATTGTTGGAAACATCACTACTAGTAATCACCTCACTTGTACTGATGATGAGATGCTTGTGGAAGGGTAAGAGATACTAAGGCATTGCACATATCAGTGAAATTCATGGATCATATCTTGGCAAAAGTGAAAGTTGATAATGGTTCTTCTTTGAATGTGATGCCAATGACAACACTTGCCAAGATACCATATGATGAATCGTACATAAGGCTAAGTGCTGTGGTGGTTAGAGCTTTTGATGGGTCACGCAGAGAGGTGATTGGTGTAATAAACCTACCTATTCAAATTGGTCCTTTAAGCTTTGAGGTAGTATTTCAGATGATAGACATCATACCAACTTATAGTTTCCTTCTTAGACAATCTTGGATTCACTGCGTAAAGGTTGTGCCTTCCACGCTTCACTAAAAGGTGAAATTTATTGTTGATGACAAGTTGGTTATTATTTTTGCTGACGGTGACTTGTTGGTTAGTAAGCCCTCATTCAATCCTTATATTAAAGTTGCTGAGGAGGCTCTTGATGTAACGACCCGCCTCGTCACTACGATATCACTAATCTAAACGTGTAATTTCAATTTTAATGAAAACTCCATTAATTTGATTATGAAAATGAGAGTAAATTTTTCGCGATACTACCCTCGCCAGACAATGCACAAATACGTAAATAATTAAACATACATATATATACATACATATATGAATTGAACCATTATACATCATTCGCATGTCAGAACATAATTCAGTTTTTTACATGTATCTAAACCTGGAATTTACATGCTCAAACAAAAAGAATTAAGGAACCAACTAAGAAAGAGTTGATAACAAAACATAAATTTCTCCCAAAATAAATTCCAACGTTATAACGTCGACTTGGCAGCTCCAACAAAAGAATCTCTCTCTAATATCACCTACTACTGCCCATCTGCTCCCATGAACAAAGGTTTGTGATCATCACAGGTACCAACCACATGGTACAAAATTGCAAGGGTGAGTTTATTATACAAGGTCAACAGGCACCATATAACAATGATTAGCCAGAAGACAATAATGATAACCAAAGTCATTCTCAGTAATCACTCAGTTCAACACACACTCCACAAACTAGTAATCAGCTTTTTCCACAATTCAAATCAATTATGCTCAGAATGATGCATGCACCTGACTCAACTCTCAAATGCAATGTGGTACCATTCCTCAGGAAATAGCCTCTCTCTTAGGAAAATGATTCAGTAGTTTGTCGGGGTCACCCTGTCGTGCACTGACCATCCCCCCTATGGATCAGCCAGAGTCTCAATGGAATTCCAAACCGAGTAACATGTCCCCCTAATACCCGCATTTTTATCCTCATAAAAACCAGCACATAACAGGGACAGGCATACATCTCCCGTTAGCTTCTTACGATATTGTTTTGAGATCTCTCAAGTTCACGTGCTTTGACCCAACGTAAAGCTCTTGAGAGGATTTTCTTCCAAATTTCACCAAAATATTCGACTCGAATGCTTCAAGAGCTTGAGGAACAGAGTTGATATCTTCAAATAGAAGATTTTGGATGAAGAAATGGTAGGTAAATTTGGTGAAGGAGCTACGGTTTTTAGTGAGAAGAAGAGAAAGAACTATAGGTGAAGGCTATGGTTTTAAGTCAAGAAGGAGAAAGACAGATGAAACAAAGTGAAAAGAGAAAAAGACCAAAGTGAACATGAGGTTTAGAGGAAGCTAGCATATATGTGCATATTTTTTAAAACAAGGAGGTATTTATAGGAAAAATTTAGTTAGGATGTAAAGACATTAGTTAGGATGTAACTTAGTTAGTTCCTAGTTTGGTTCTAATGTAACTAAGTAATCATGACCTAAAGATATTTTAATCTTATGCATTAAATGCATGCTTACTAAGCAAAAAGCAAAGATTCCCTTCATTAAATGGCTAAGTGCACGTGGAATGCTTGAAAATGCTTGGTTTTGTTTATATTATGCATGGTTACACAACTTACACACATACATGGCTACTTCTCCATTCCTATTGATTTTTATTAAAAAATCTCATGTACACATGCATGCCTTTCTTTTAAGTTTTTGTCTCTTTTGATTTATACCATTTGTATACTTCATGTGTTTTTCAATTAATATGATAGCTACTTATGTGTCATACATCTAAAATCTTAAGCCTTTGTCCAATAGTCCATATGGCTAGGATTTATTTCTTTTCTTAAATTAACTAATCATAACTAACTCTATTTTAAGCACTTCTAAACTTGCCACTTGGATCCATTAGCTTCTATCCTATCCTTATTGTATCAAACTACCATCACATGTGTTCCTCATGTGATAATTTTCCTCATAACACCAAATCTTTGCATCATATAACCATGTATTAATCATCACACAAATATTTCAAACATTAATATAAACTAAGATTAAAAAAAGAATGAGATTGTTACATACCTAATCATAAATTTTCGGTCAGTTTAGGTATTCTTAGTTTTCTTGTGATGTTTATCTGTTATTAAGGGTAATTTGGTAATTTATCATTTTAGGGGTATTTTTGTAATTTATTATTCAAGTTTCTACAATAATATCTAAGGCAAAATATCTAAGGGTATTTTTGTATTTTTTTTTACCTCAAGGGTATTTTGTAATATCCACTTCAAGGAAAAGGTAATATGGTCATTCTCCTTTAAGCATTTTTGTAATTTCTCATTTAATCTCTAACTAACATATATTTTCAGTTATCGAAATTTTAGGGCGTTACACTCGAGACTTCATTTCAGAGACTTGAGATTGCCAATTACACTTATGTGAAAGAGGGAAAGATTGTCCCCAAATTCCAATCATCAAGTTCCACGGTGGTGGCAAAGGTTATGCTTGAGAATAGGTATCACTAAGGAGGTAGATTAGGAAGAAATGCACAGGGTTTAAGTACACTTCCTGACCTGAGATAAAATAAAGATCGCTTCAGTTTAGGTTATAGACCTTCAAAGGAAGATAAAATGAGGATTGCACATGATAAAAAAGAAAAAAGGTTAGCTAGGTTGGAGAATAGGGAGTCAGGACTAACGGGGAATCTATATGTTATCTGTGGGAGAGCTGTTGAAAAAGACATTTTCAAAGAAAAGCATGTCTACTGGGTTCGTGCTTGCCCATCAAATGTTGAGCTTAGCAATTGGGAGATCATTGAGCTTCCTGTGGTTTTCAATTCAAATTTAAAGTAATTCTATAGTGTTAATCCTATTGCTCTGCCTAACGCTTTAGGACTTTTCCTTTGTTAAATAAAGGCTCATGTTTTCCTTTCAGTTTATCATTAATAAAAATGCATTTTGTTTCTAATATACGTCTTCTTCTTCTCTTTATCTTATTCAATGCTTTTGTTTATTTCTTTCTCAATTTCAAATAATGTAGATTTGAAAATAATGTGCTTGAAAATGATAATGCTAGGATCACATCAAGCAATTTTGCGTGTCTTGACAATGATGTTGATGAGGAAATTGAGGATGGTTTGGGACCTTACCCTGAATAACTGAGGTTAGTGGAGCAAGAGGCTAAAGAGATTCACCCTCATGAAGAATTGACTAAGGTGATAAACTTGGGCACTAGAGAAGAGAGGAAAAAGGTCAAAATTGGCACACTTATGAAGGAAAGTGAACGCTACAAATTGATAAAGCTCTTACGCTGCTATAGTGATGTCTTTGCTTGGTCACATCAAGATATGCCAAGCCTTGATGCTAGAATAATAGAGCATAAGTTTCCGTTAAAGCCAAAATGTCCTCCGATTAAACAAAAATTAAGGCGGATGAAACCTGAACTATCTCTAAAAATTAGAAAGGAGGTTAAAAATCAATTGGATGCTAGCTTTCTTGTTGTCGCCAAATACCCACAATGGGTCACTAACGTAATGTCAGTTCCAAAGATAGATGGGAGAGTGCAGATGCGTGTTGATTATTGAGATCTAAATAGAGCCATCACAAAAGATGATTTCCTATTACCTCATATTGACACATTGCTGGATAATACAACCCAACATACATTCTTTTATTTCATGGATGACTATTCTGGATATAATCAAATCAAGATGGCTGAAGAAGATATGGAGAAATCCACATTCATCACACCATGGGGCACTTTTTGCTATAAGGTTATGCCATTTAGACTAAAGAATGTTGGCACAACATACCAAAGGGCAATGGTGACTTATTCCATGACATGATGAATAAAGAGATTGGACTTTATGAGGATGACATGATTGCCAAATAAAAAAATAAAGATCATGTAATTAGTTGTTTAAGCGATTAAAGAAGTTCAAGTTGAGGCTTAATCTAGCCAAATGCACTTTGGTGTGAAGTTTGGCAAGTTGTTGGGGTTTGTAGTCAGCCAAAGAGGAATTTAAGTAGATCCTGACAAAGTCCACATGATTATTGAAATGCCACCTCCTTCTAGTGGAAAGAAATTTCAGGTTTTTTAGGGAGGTTGAATTATATTGCTCGATTCATATCCCAACGAACATCCACATGCAAACTTATCTTCAACCTTCTGTGCAAAAATAAACCAATGGAATAAAACAATGATGGCCAAGAAGCCTTTGAGAAAATAAAACAATGTTTGCAAAGTCCCCCAGTTTTGGTGCCACCAGTCCTTGGAAGGCCTTTGATTATGTATTGATAGTGTTGGATGGATCTATCGATTGTGTGTTAAGGCAACATGATGAATCTAGAAGAAAAAAGTGTGTCATTTCTACTTGAGCAAGAAGTTTATTGATTATGAGTCTAGATATTCATTGTTAGAGACAACTTTTTGTGTTTTAGCATGGGTAGCTCATTGTTTAAGACAATACATGCTAAGTCATACAACTTGGTTAGTGTCTAAAATGAACCCAATTAAGTTTATTTTAGAAAAGCCTGCTCTTACAAGAAGGATTGCATGTTGGGAAGTTTTCTTATCAGAGTATGACATTGTGTATGTGACTCATAAAGAAGTCAAAGGTAGTGCTCTAGTAGATTATTTGGCACACCATCCTATGAATGATTACCAGTCAATGCGATGTGAATTTCCTGACGAGGACATTATGGTGGTGCTTCAAGAGGAAGAGATTTCAAAAGAAGAAAAATGGATCATATTATTTGATGGTGCATCCAATGCATTGGGGCATGGGATTGGAGCTATATTAATCTCCCCAAAAAAGCAATATATCCCAATTACAATGAGGTTATTCTTTAATTGTACAAATAATGTGGCAGAGTATGAAGCATGTACTTTGGGGATACATGCAGATGTAGAATCAAATGTTAAAAAACTTGAGGTCTATGGTGACTTAGCTTTGGTCATTCACCAATTACAGGGTGAATAGGAAACTTGAGATGCCAAGCTAATTCCTTATTAGAATTATATTAAGGAATTCGTGAAGCAATTTAAGGAAATTACTTTTGATCACGTCATTCGAGAAAATAATTAGTTGGCAGATGCATTAGCCACCTTATCATCCATATTTATATTGAGTGGGAATGAAGACATGCAATATATAAAGATCCAACGTCGTGGTCAACCAACATATGGCCAATTAGTAGAGGAAGAGTCAAATGAAAGGCCATGGTACTATGATATCAAAAAGTATATCATAAGTCGATAATATCCACTAGGTGCTTGAGAGAATGATAACAGAACATTGAGAAGATTGGCAATGAGTTTATTCTTGAATGGAGATGTGTTGTATAAGAAAAATCATGATATGGTGTTACTCAGATGTGTAGATGTTGTTGAAGCACAAAGGATTATCAGAGAAGTTCATGAAGGTTCATTTGGCACTCACACAAATGGTCATGGCAAGAAAAATCTTAAGGTCTGGTTATTATTGGTCCACAATGGAGAAAGATTGCTTTTTTTTTTTTTATGTGAGGAAATGTCACAATTTTTAGACATATGTTGATAATATCAATGCTCCACCTACTTCCCTAAACGTTTTGGCTTCACCTTGGCCATTCTCGATGTGGGGGATGAATGTTATTAGCCCCATTGAACCAAAAACATCAAATGGGCATCGCTTCATTCTAGTTGCCATTGATTACTTCACTAAATAGGTTTAGGCAACTTCATATGCTAGCGTAACTCGAAATGTAATAGTAAAATTCATCAAAAGGGAGTTGATTTGTTGCTATGGTGTGCCAAATAAGTTAATCATTGATAAATGTAACGCCCTGAAATTTCGATAACTGAAAATATATGTTTGATGTATTTCTTGTATTATTTGATTATTTGATTAGTTTAGATTGGTGGAATTTTTGTGTAAATTATCCTTATGCAATTGTTTGGTGTGGATGTTGGGTTAGGTGAAGTTTGATAGATTGGTGTTGGAAATGAGTGATTCTGAGTTTGACCCAAAACCTGTTTTGGCAAAATCACAATTTTGGATTGGTCAACCGTTGGATCGCCTTCTAATTTTAAAGGCAGGTTCCTTACCCAAATATGTAAATCTTGACCGTTGGGATTTGTAAAGTTACATCTGAAGCATGAGATATTAATTTTTTACAGAAGCAATGAAATTTCAAAAAATGGGTCAACTCGCCCAGGTGAGCCAAAATTTGATTATAAATTCGTACAACAGCGTAAAAACATGAAAATGGCAACCTTGTTCTTCCCCACACCTCCACCCAACCTCCCATCATCCTCCTCCACCACCCACAACCACTGGTGACTGCCACGAGCGGCCATTTCTTGTCGTTGAACTACCGTACAGAGAGGAACACTTTAATCAGAGCAAAATCTTCAAAACTTAACTCAAGGATTCGGTAGAGAACGAAACCTCCAATCCTTATTTCTTGGTTTCTTCGAGGTAACCATGGTTTCCTTGTCTTCTCATATCTAGTTTGAAGCCTCTCTTGATTTCTTTTGTGATTTTGATACCATTATTAGGTGTTTTTACACTTCCTTTGAAAAATCTTTGAAAATGAGACATTGTAAAAGTTTCTATTTTATAATATTGATGTCATTTTTGTAACCTTCGTTGAGCCCCGAGTACATTGGTGTGATCAGAATTTCAAAATGATGTCCATTTGGTGTGGACTTCCAAAACACCATTTTAGCCCCTTTAAATTTGAGTGGGTATTTGACCTCAAATGTTAATATTAACATTGTCTTTGAAATCTATACTAAATTGTCTTCAATTTGGTATATAGAGCTCTGCATTTAGGCCAAAGCACGCGAACTTGAGGGATCTCAAAACAACACCGTGAGGAGCTAATGAGAGAATTTATAGATAGGTAAGGGGAGTTTATTGTTTGGTTACAGTTTTTGATACCATAGTTGGGGGTCAGGGAACCTAATTATCGAGATGTATGTTTGTCCCTGTTGTGTGCTGATTTTCAAGAAATACTATGTTTTAAACTAATGGGATGTGATATATTTATTACTAATGTATGTTTGTTCCTGTTATGTGCTTATTTTCAAGAAAAACTGTGTTTTTAACTAATGGGATGCGATGAATTTGTTATTGATGGATAAAACTGTGAATGGTGTTGTTGTTGTAATGATTGGATTTTTGGAAAAGTCTTAATTACAAAGACTCTGCCCAAAATTTTATAATGCACTCTCCTATTTAATTTTTTATTAAATTTTTAAATGGGCATAAGAGTTTGTTTTCTATATTGTAGTCCTCCTCTTTAATTTAGAATTTCCCTAAAATATCGGTCTTGTGATAATATGGATGGTGAATGAATGAGGTTTGTAATGTTGATGATGATATTGAAATGAGATTATGTTGATAATTATATTAATATGAGATGATATTGATGTTTATGATGATGAATTTGAAATGAAATGATGTTGATGTTGTTGATGATATAGAAATGAAATGATTTTGATGTTGTTGATGATATTGAAATAAAATGATATTGATGTTGTTGATGACATTGAGATGAGTGATGTTGATGTTGATGATGACATTGATGAGAGATAATGTTGATGATTACAATGTCATTGTATGTTATGTATACACATGGGGGTGCATGATTGGATATCCCTGCAAGAAGTGTTTACAAATTTTAAGCATTTATGGAGAGGAAAAAGGATTGCTTAGAATTTTGGTCTCTATCCACGGTCAGTGCATTGATGAGTCCATGTTTGTATGTACATGGGGGGTTTATGACTTATTCATATCTTTGCGGAATAGTTTACGAATTTTAAGCATCCCCATATAGGAAAAGGGATTGTTTAGAATTCCAGTCTCTATCCATGGTCAGTGCATTGATGGTGTCCATGTTTCATATTTCATAATTGCATAGATAGAAATAGAATGAAGGCAGTGTGTACCTGTGATTTTTAGGGGATAAAAACACGGGTACTAAGGGGCATGTCACTCGGTTTGGAATTCCCTTGAGACTCTGGCTGATCACCATTGGGGGGGAACGGTCAGTGCATGACAAGGTGACCCCGATAAACTATTGAATCATTTTCTTAAGAGAAACTATTTCCATGAGAATGCTACCACATTGCATGGTGAGAGTGGAGTCAGGTGCATGCATCATTTTAAGCATAATTGATTTGAATGGTGGAAAAAGTGGATGACTAGTTTGTTGAGTGTGTATTGAACTGATTGATTACTAAGAATGATTGTGGTTGTTATTGTTGCTTTCTTTCTAATTATTGTTATCTGGAACTTGTTGATTTTGTATAATAAACTCACCCTTGTTATTTTTGTACTGTGTGGTTGGTACCTGTGATGATCGCGAACTTTCGTTCATGGGAGCAGATGAGTAACAGTAGGTGACCTTAGAGGGAGATCTTTTTTGTTGGAGCCGCCAAGCCGACGTGATAATGTTGGAATTTATTTCGGGGAGAGAGTTGTGTTGTATTATCAACTCTTTCTTAGTTGGTTCCTTGATTTTCTTTAATCGGGCATGTAAACCCCAAACTTATATATTTATTAAAAGCTATATTATGTTTTAACATGTGAATGATAAGTAATGGTTTAAAATATACATACATATGTATTTATTTATGTATTTGTGCTTTGTTTGATAAGTGTATTATCGCAAAAAATTTACTCTCATTTTCATAATCAAATCTATAGAGTTTTCATTAAAAATTGAAATTATACGTTTAGAGTAGTGATATTGTAGCGACGAGGTGGGTCGTTACAATAAAGACACCAACTTGAACAACAATATGATGACAAAATTATCCACTGATTTCAAAGTCCATCATCATAATTCTTCTCCATATTGCCCAAAAATGAATGGGGTAATTGAAGCAGCAAACAAGAATATCAAGAAGATAAGTTAAAAGATGGTGTTAACTTATAAAGATTGGCATGAAATACTTCCATTTGAATTACATGGATATTGTACCTCAGTCCGTACTTCAACTGGTGCAATACCTTTCTCTTTGGTATATGGGATAGAAGAGTCCTTCCAATTAAGGTCAAAATCCCTTCCTTAAAAGCGCTAATGGAAACCGAGTTAGAAGAAGCAAAGTGGGTCCGAACTCGTTTTGAGCAGTTATATCTCATTGAAGAGAAGCGGTTGAATGCTATTTGCCATGGCCGGTTGTACCAAAAAAGATTAAAGAAAGCATTTGAAAATAAAGTATACCGCAGGGAATTTGAAGAAGGGGATTTGGTGCTTAAGAAGATTCTACCAAATCAGAAAGATAGAATGGGTAAATGGACACCAAATTATGAAGGGCCTTATGTGGTCAAGAAAGCTTTTTGGAGAGGATCTTTGATTCTCACAAACATGGATGACAAAGATATCTCATATATGGTGATCTAGGCATAAAAAATGAAATAAGCTCACTAGATTGAAAACCCGAAAATATGATCTAGGCAAAAAATAGAACGAAAAAAAAAAGCTCCTTAGGTCGAAAACCTAAAAGAGCCTTTAATCCACCAAGTTGAAGACTTAAAAGAGCGACTCATGAAAGAATGGTTGGGAAGAAATACTCATTAATCGAGGCCATATATTTGCTGAAATGAAAATGGAGGGGGGGCAAAAGTGTGTCCAAAAACTGGCGCAAATGGTACGTGTATCATCTCGAGCCGAGGCAAACTGTGCAAATGTTGAGAAGAAGACCATGGCAAATGGCGTGTCAAAATCATTCTCCTCTAAAGCTTATTGGTGAGCAATTAAAGTTACTGGCATGCCATTCATGCAGCAAAAGTCCTCTACTTATGTTGCCATTGTTTTTCTTTCAGCTGAGTTTATTGTACATATCATTCTCTTTTTCCATACAATAGTTGTCCTTGTAAATATATTTACATTATCTTGAATAAAATTATCTTTTATTTCCTTCATTAGTTGCCAATTCATTCTTAATTTTTTTATAATAATATGCTGAAAGGAAATATATGTTAACATTCAAATTGAAATCATTACATTTACTTTAAAGATTTTTAAAAGCTTTTGAGTTAAATGCTACTAAGCGCAACCAACAAAATGACATCGCATTTATCGATAAAAGTTTGTAGCAATCTACATATAACCCAATGCCTCTTAAGATAAAGCATTAAATTAGATCAAGTTTTACTCATCCATGAATCTTGGGGCGTGTGATATCGTAGGGAACAAGGATCATGAATCCTTTTGACAAAATGAAAGCAGAAGTCATAAGTCTAGTCTAATACATTATAATGTTTCATGATGTCTTGCATCATTTCATCAAGCTTAGTCTAACAAGTTTTAACGTCTTATGACACCATGCATCATATCATTGCATTGCATCCAATCCATTATAAATGTCTTGGCCTAGTGGGGATTTTCTACCCTATAGCATAGAGCCATCAAGCGTAGTACCTGCCTGGCACGCTTCAAGCCCAGTACTTACCTGGCACATTTTTTCTCTGGTGTGACCCATTCGTTTATATTTTATTTGTGAGTGGAGAAACTTAAACTTCCTGTGTCTTCTTTGAATGATAAGCTTGTGATTGAGACCCAACTAGTGGGTATGTTTTGATTTCTGATGTGTGTTTGAATTGTTTTGTGGAAATTTCTTATAGAAAATTTTGTGTTGATCTGATTTGTTTGCCTCTTAGCCAAATTGATGTTATTCTGGGTATGGACTGGTTATCTTCCAACCATGTTCTGTTGAATTATTTTGATAAAACATTGGTGTTTGGTAATCCTAAAATGAGTGATAATGAGATGTCTATCTTTGCCAACCAAATTTTGTCATGTTTGAAAGAAAATGCTCAAGTGTACATGATTTTGTCTAACCTAGAAGTAGAGACCAAGGTTTCTCTAGGTGACCTCCTTGTTGTTGGAGAATTTTCAGAAGTGTTTCCTAAGGATATATCTGGTTTACTACCTGAGAAAGATAAAGTTTTCTATAGATTTGGTACCTGGCACTGGACCCATGTCCATAGCCCTTATAGGATGTCTCCTATAGAGTTAGTTGAGCTTAAGAAACAACTAGGAGAGTTGTTGGATAAGTAGTTTGTGAGATCTAATGTGTTTCCATGGGGAGCACCAGTGTTGCTAGTAAAGAAGAAAGATGGGACCATGAGGTTGTGTGTAGACTATCGTTAGTTGGACAATTAAAAATAAGTATCTTTTTCCGAGAATAGATGACCTTATGGATTAATTAGTAGGAGCATGTATGTTTAGCAAGATAGACCTTAGGTCAGTTACCATCAGATCCATGTGAAAGTTTGAGGATATTTCAAAATCTGCTTTTAGTACCCGTTATGGTCACTACGAGTATGTAGTTATGCCTTTTGGTGTGACCAATGCCCCGGCTGTATTTATGGATTATATGAATAGAATTTTTCATCCTTATCTTGACAAATTTGTGATGGTATTCATTGATGATATTTTAGTATATTCTAAAACTAGAGAAGAACATGCTGAACATTTGAGGATTGTTTTGCAAACCTTAAAAGATCGGCAACTTTATGCTAAGATGTCTAAGTGTGACTTTTGGTTAGAGAAAGTAAATTTCTTAGGTCATGAAATATCTAGAGGTGGGATTTCAATGGATCCGCCTAAAGTAAAAGTTGTACTTAAATGGGAACGACCTAAGTCAGTTACATAAATCAGAAGTTTCTTAGGATTAGCAGGGTATTACAGAAGATTCATTAAGGATTTTTCTAAAATAGCTTTACCTTTGACCACATTGACTAGGAAAGGTCAAGCCTTTGTATAGAATACACAGTGTGAGGAAAGTTTTTAAACTCTCAAGAATAGGTTAACTACAGCACCTGTGTTAGTCTTACCAGATTTAGAAAAACCTTTTGTAGTGTATTGTGATGGATCTAAAATGGGTTTAGGAGGAGTTTTAATGCAGGATGGAAAGGTGGTGGCCTATGCATCTAGGCAATTGAAAACCCATGAGAGAAACTATCCTACTTATGATTTAGAATTAGCAGTTGTGGTGTTTGTGTTGAAAATTTGGAGACATTATCTGTATAGGTCTCATTTTGAGGTTTTTAGTGATCATAAGAGTTTGAAATATTTGTTTAGTCAAAACGAATTAAATATGAGACAACAGAGATGGATAGAATTTGTAAAAGACTATGACTTTGAACTTACTTATCATCCTGGAAAAGCCATGTGGTGGCAGATGCTTTAAGTAGGAAATCTTTGATGATATCTGCACTAATGATTAAGGAAATGGATCTGTTAAAACAATTTAGGGATCTTAGATTAATGTGTGAGACTATGCCTGTAAGAATAAAGTTAGGAGCTTTGCAAGTTTCTAATGAGTTTTTGAAGGAAATAGAAAGTAAACAAAGATTTGATCATTTCTTAAGAACCATATTAGAAAACATATCCAATGGAGGGAATAGTGAATTTAAAATAGGACCGGATGGTATTTTGAGATTACAAGGGAGAATTTGTGTGCCTAATGAACCTGAACTTAAGAGAATAATTTTAGAAGAAGGACACAAAAGTAAGATGAGTATTCATCCAGGAGCCACTAAAATGTATCAAGATCTAAAAAATTTATTCTGGTGGCCAAAGATGAAAAAGAAAATAAGTGAATATGTATATTCTTGTTTAGTTTGTCAGAAATCCAAGATAGAATATCAGAAACCTTCTGGTATGTTACAGTCTCTAGAGATACCTCAATAGAAATGGGATAACATATCCATGGACTTTGTTAGCGATTTACCTAAGAGTTCTAAAGGTTTTGATTCCATATGGGTTATAGGAGATCGGTTAACTAAATCTGCTCATTTCATTCCCATTAACATTAGGTATTCTTTAGAAAAGCTGACAAGTTTGTACATAAGTGAGATTGTGAAATTGCATGGAATTCCTTCTAGTATTGTATCTGATAGAGATCCTAGATTTACATCCAGATTTTGGGAAAGTTTACATAGGGCTCCAGGAACCAAGTTGAAACTAAGTTCAGCTTACCATCCACAAGCTGATGGACAAACTGAACGAACCATTCAATCTTTAGAAGACTTGTTGAGAGCTTGTGTTTTAGAACACAAAGGAAATTGGGGAGATTTTCTACCTTTGATAGAGTTTACCTACAACAATAGTTTTCATTCCTCTATTGGTATGGCACCATATGAGGCTTTGTATGGTAGAAAGTGCAGAACTCCTTTGTGTTGGATGGAATCAGGAGAAAACTTAATTATAGGTCCAGAAATTATACAACAAACTACAGACAAGGTTAAGTTGATTCAGGAAAAGATGAAAGCCGCTCAAAGCAGGCAAAAGAGCTATCACGCTCAGAGGAGAAAAGATTTAGAATTTGTTGTGGGAGATCATGTATTCTTGAGAATAAATCCTTGGACTGGAGTTGGGAGAGCTCTGAAATCCTGAAAGCTCACACCCGTTTTGTTAGACCTTTCCAGATTCTTAAAAGAGTCAGACCTGTAGCCTACCAAATTGCCTTACCCCCAAAACTTTCAAATCTTCATGTTGTTTTTCACGTATCTCAATTACGCAAGTATATTCATGATCCTTCACATGTGGTTGAGTTAGATGATATACCAATAAAGGATAATTTAACTTATGAAACATAACCGGTGAGAATTGAGGATAGAAGGATCAAAGCTCTAAGAGGAAAAGAAATTCCTTTAGTAAAGGTGATCTGGGGAAACAGTACAAATGGTGATGCTACTTGGGAACTGGAAAGTGATATGCGGAAGAGCTATCTGACCCTTTTTGAATCAGGTAAATTCCGAGGACGAAATTTTTTGTAGAGAGGGAGAATTGTAACACTCTGATATTTCAATAACTGTAAAATATATGTTGTATGAATTATTCTTGTATAATTATTGATGTGAATGTTAGGCTTGATTGATCTATATTTAAATTATTTGTATGAAATATTAATTAGAGGTATTACAAAAATAGTTTAAGAGAAATGACCATATTACCCTTACTTTAAAATAGAAATTACAGAAATGTTCTTAAGGTGAAAATTACACAAATACCCTTGGATACTTTGGAAATTACCATAATACCCTTGATACAAAAATTGGCTGAGACACCCTTAGAAATTTTGTGAAAACCTGATGAAATTACAAAATACTCTCTTAGATGACAGATTATCAAAATACTTTGTGACAGAAAACCCTAGGATAGAATTTCTATGAATTTTATAAGGTAATAACTTTGAAACTTTATTCAGAAGAATTCAAGCATCAGAAAAATATGAAAAATGATAAACAAGATCTATGAAATTTTCTCTTAATTATAGGATGTATAGACTTATTTAATAAAGTGGTTTAGTAATTTTGATGGTCAAAAGTAGTATGGAACAATCAGAATTAAGATAAGAGCAGTCTTATATGTAAAGTCTATGTAGCACTCTGTATAGACTGCTTATGGGCAATATATATTGTAATTGAAGTCAGTCTCTGGAAAACTCTAGAATTATATTATTCAATATTCTCTTTAGGCAGAAGAGTTCAAATTGAACTTTACTTCCTACTAGAAAATGCCATGTATAAGGTAAAAATGAAACTAAATTATATTTCTTCATTTAAAAGATAACATCATATATAAGAATGAAAGGAAGATAAAAATCTTCCCTTGGCTAAGAGCTAGTCCACGTGAAAAGTAAGAAGAATGGAGAAGTTTCACGAGCTTGGACAAGTGTAAGGACACTTGTAAAGTGGTGGACACTTGTAATGGACACTTGTAAAAGAAATCATTATGACTTAGAAGATTTTTCTATAAAGTAAAAGAATAATAATGAACTTAGTTAGAATCTAATGGAATAAGAAGAAACTAAGTTAGGATGGAACTAAATGAACGTAATTAGTTAGGAAGGGCAAAAATGTCCTTAAATATTAAATTATTTTCCAACTACTATATAAAGGGAGAAGGAGAACTTAAGTGGAGGTCATTTTCAAAGACTTCTTCCCTACATAACCTACCCCACGTGAACCTCCCTTTACATCCCTTTCATTTCACTTTCATCCTCTCCTTTTCAAAGCTTAAATTAAGTAGGAAAAGACCCCACCATCTTGAAGAAATCACGTGTAAGCCAGCAACTCTAGGAAGAGAAAGACAAACTCATTAAGAGGTTATAAGGTACGTATAGGGAAGCTTTATGATAAAGATAATTTAAGTGTTGTTTGTGTTTGAATAAGTGCTTGAAGTTCTGTGTAGTATGACTTGTATCTGAGAAATTGTCGGACTCGAGTTATAGTTATATGATTGAGTGCTTAAATGAAGTTTCATGTGTTGTTGAGTGTTTCTATACATGGGTGATATGTTGTGTACTTGAATAACAAGCTCAGTTTTGTACTTGATTTATATTGAATTTCTGAATAAAGTATATGAGACAGTGATTGAAAACTGATGTTGAAAATAAAATGACTGAGTTATGTATAAGTCTCATGTGTCTCATAAGAATTTCCTCAGAGTGGAGGTGTGTATAAGAGTTGCCTCAGAATGGAGGTGTGCCTTAGAGCGGAGGTGTGTCAGATAGTTACAAGAACTGAGTTCGTGCGTTCAGACAAGAGAAGTTTGAGCTGGGGGTGACTCTTGCGGTGAGGAATCACGTCACCCATGATGATCACATGAAGTGTTGGTGAGAACCTGTGTAACACCGGGAGACCCTGACTGGTCGGATCAGTTCTAGACCACTGGGATGGGGCTATCTTGACAGTTGGTACCAAATAATAAGAGTTCAAGAAAATCATGCATCATGATAAGAGTCTAAAAGAAGCATACATTATATAGAAATTTTGAGGATGTTGTTATGAATATCTACATATTGAATATATTTTGTTGCTTAAATTATGTTTATCATAAACTTACCCTGTATTTCGTGTCTGTGGTTGACACCTGCTATGACCTCGATTTTATTGGGGCAGCAGATGAACAGCAAAGAAAGACCACTAGCTGTTTACAAGAAGAGGATTTTGTTTGAAGATGATATGTTTGAAGATGTATTCTTTTGTTACAGAGTGTTTTGAATTAGTTGTACTATGTAATAGAACCAGTGTCAGTTTGTAATCTTATTATATATATATTACTTCAGATTTATTAATATTACTCAGTAATGAAATTTTCTTGGAATATCAGTTATTGGCAAAATTTTGTTATATTCAGTTGAGTGCTTTCAAGAAAATTGAAAAGAATTTTTCATTAAAAATCATAATAACAAGATCGTAAGTTAAGGTGTTACAGCTACCGGATGCTGTGGTCGTAACTGCCTCAAAAGTTGTTGCATTCAAGGTGGGTTTTTTTTTTGTTTATGGTTTTGGTTTTCTGGTTTGAGCGTGTGATGTGAGGTTTTAAATATCAGTCCATGACCACATTTTGGCTGCAAGGTTAATGATTTGTGGTTGCATTTGTCTACAATATCCTGCAATGTTAAGGATTATTATGTCATAAATGCGATTGGACCGCTATTTATAACCTTGTTTGATGTGTTTAGGATTTGGCTCACTTCTATTTTGGGGACAGGTGCGAGGCTGCCTTTGTATTCTTTCAAGAAGGTGGGCAAGGTTTGTGGAAAGGAATTGCCTTTGCTTGGATGCAAGGAGCAGCACTCTGTGGCCTTTCTGGACTCGCTTGTTCTTGGAGAGGTAGTTATGAAATTTTGATGGTTTTGTTTGTGTGTGTAGGCATGTGGCTTGAGTTTTTTAAGGTTTGGTGCTTTAATTTGTGTATAGGTGTGTCGTTATGTCATGTCATGTGATTTGAGTTTTTAAGCCTTGATGTTTTAATTTGTGAGGTGTGTCATTATGCTATGTGTTTTGAGTTTTTTAGCATTTCATGTTTTAATTTGGGTGTAGTTGGGATATAATGTTAAGTGTTTTATGTTTTTCATTTAAATGTTTGGTGTTTTTTCTCCATTGTGTATAGCTATGTCATGATATGCTTTGTAAGTATTGAGTTTTGATTGTGTAGTGGGAAGATCGCATGCAGAGAGGGCTTTTCCGCTATGATGTTACAGCCTGTGAAACCAAGGTCTGATTTGTGTATCCATTTGGTTTGATTCACTTTCTAGTTGTGTTTTTGTTTTGCTTGTGTTTGCATGGATGTTGTTTGATGTGTTTTGTTTTGGGTTTAGGTTATTCCTGGGAAGTATGGTTTCATTGCTCAGCTGAATGAGGGTTGCCACCTCAAGAAGAGGCCAACTGAGTTTTGTGTTGATAAGGTCCTCCAGTCCTTTGATGAAAACAAGTTTAACTTCACTAAAGTTAGGCAAGAAGAGGTCATGTTTCAGTTTGAGGCTAGCAATGATGGGGAGTTTCAATTCTTTCCAAATGCACCTATTGATGTTGAGAATTCTCCTAGTTTTGTTGCCATCAATGTAAGTTTCTTAAAAAAAATTCCTCCAATCTTTGTCATTGAGGGTTAGTAAAATTTATATGATACTTTTCTTTGTAACTTTTTTAACAGGAGAGTCCTATTGAATATGGGCATGTGCTACTGATTCCACGGATTTTTGAGTGTTTACCACAAAGGATTGAC
Organism: Glycine tomentella; assembly: GCA_007407185.1. NCBI lineage: Eukaryota > Viridiplantae > Streptophyta > Magnoliopsida > Fabales > Fabaceae > Glycine > Glycine tomentella. The sequence goes on along the minus strand of PYAF01004104.1, from coordinate 101,277 downwards.
CATGCAAGCTTCTTGCTTGCACTTCAAATGGCAGTTGAAGCAAGGAATCCATATTTTAGGTTGGGTTACAACAGCTTGGGTGCATTTGCAACCATTAATCATCTCCACTTTTAGGTACTCATTACTGATCAACTCAAGTTCACTGCAATGCAATATTCTTCATGTTGTTTTTGCTTGTTTGAATTCGTGTTCTAGCAGTATTCAAATTGACATTTTGTGATTTTGACAAACCCAGGCATATTACTTGGCTCTGCCTTTTCCAATTGAGAAGGCCCCTACTAAGAAAATTGCCAAGTTAAGCGGTGGTGTGAAAATATCTAAACTGTTAAACTATCCAGTCAGAGGCCTTGTCTTTGAGGGCGGTCATACACTAGAGGATTTAGCAAATGCTGTTTCAGAAGCCTGCATCTGCCTCCAGCACAACAACATACCTTACAATGTACTTATTTCAGATTGTGAAAGGCAAATATTTCTCTTACCGCAGGTAAATTTGGTTTTCCACTCCCCACCCTCCCTAAAATTGAATTCCTTAGTTGTTAAAAATAATTATATTTGCTGAAATATGTTTCTCGTCCCTTAAATATATACCCCTTTTATGGATTTAATCCCTATAAATTTTCTGTTGGTTTTGGTTCCTGTTACGGATAAAACAATATTTTATTTAATAATTATACTCTGCTCCACTAAGTAACCACCCCAGAGATAAGGGATGCGGTTAGTATCTTCCAGTTACCACGATCTCCGTGAATCAAGGAAGGAGGTTGCGTTCAACCGTTTCGACTAAGATAATGGGGCCTCAAGTACCGTTATCAACGTCCAGGTATTAGTATATAAATATTAGTATATAAATACTGCTTCATCCATGGTGAAAGGTACACAATTCTGGTTCTCTCTTTTCCTTCACACCAGCACACACCGCACCCCCCAACGCGTCGTGTTTACTGTGCTGTGATCTTCTTCCTTAAGTTGCTTCATTTCCATAAGCTTCTTAAGAGAGAGAGAGAGTTTGATCCAACATAAAATCATCCAACACCACTTGTTGGACATTTCTGTTCTCGTTGAGCAGAACAGTGGCGCCGTCTGTGGGGAAGATAAACTTCGAATCCCACCATCTCTCAATGGCTAATACCAGGAGGCATCGGAACATCGGACGTGAAAACCCACCCAGGAATCCTATTCCAGAGCATGTGGTGGCAGAAGATGCACTGTCTCACACGGCTTCATCCCGTGCGGGACCCGCAGTTCGTGAGCCGGTCAACACTCCGGCAGCACAGGAAAATTCTGAAGCTTCACAGCGCTTCATTCAGAGTGCTCTCCAGACACTCATGGCTCGAATGGAGAACCTGGAAAAGCGTTATGAACTTCAACGTCAGGAAGACATCCAGCGGCTAATTGCCCAGCTAGAGGATCGCGATAATAGGAGACGAGAGGAGGAACGTCGGCAAAATACCGACAGAAGAAGAGAAGAGGAGCGTCGGCACCACATCAACCACACGGAGGATCATGTAGAAGCCGACCATACCATGGATAGAAGACCGAGAACAGCAACATCGGCCCGAACAGCCAGGACTGACCACAGAGAACCGATCGACCATTCTGAGCGGGGTAGAATGTCTCGTTCACAACATGAGGCTCACCGCTCGTCGTCGGCCATTTCACCTGAATATGCCGTCGAGGATAGACCGACGGGTGAAATCATCCGTCACCCCGGTCAAGGCAATGGCATGTACCGAAGGAAGTATAGCCGGGGGCACCAGAACAACAGTCCATTTGTCGACTGTATAGTAAAGGCCCCATTCTTGGAGGATTTTGATGGATCCTTCTTGAAAAAGTATGACGGAAGTCAAGATCCACAAGAGCACATCGACGAGTTTGACATGCAGATGTGCATCCGAGGTATTGAGGAGCCCATCATATCTCGAGTCTTCGCCACTACCCTTACGGGACCGG
>PYAF01004104.1:64799-92210 GCA_007407185.1 Glycine tomentella | reverse complement strand
TAGTGAGCAGTTAGATACCTGAATAAGGAGAAGATGGCAAGGAAAGTAGTGATGGCGAAGAACAGAACTCCAGAAAAGTGCTGGGAGAAGCAAGAAAGCAGAGATGCTACGGATGCAGAAAAAGCACAAAGATGAAAATGCAGAAGATGTGAAGGGCAACGCGAAACGAAAGTGTTTTAATGAAACGAAACGGAAAGGGTGCATTAAACAAGAAGTGTAACCGCCAGAATTCAAAAATTATTGAGTAATAACTGCTGGATATGGAAAGACGCAAAGGGACAAAAGTGTCATTAACACAGAAAAGCAATGATTAAAGCGTGCAAGAGAAGCTGATCGAACAGGACACGTGGCAGGAAAGAGGAAGAGGACGTTTCATTCCCCTATGATCATAGGCGTTCATTTTTCCATTCTTATAGCTGTCTAGGCGACTGTGAAAAGACAAGAGCAGGTCGACATTGGAATCGACAAGGAGCAAGTGGCAGACTTGGTCAGATGATGTGCCATATTCACAAGGGGCAGGTACAAAGTACACCTCGGTATGAATGGAGATCATCTCGGCTCGGATATCAATCATCTCGGTTTGGATGAATGTCACCTCGGCTCGGGTAGTAAGCATATCGGCTTGGGTGATGATCATGTCGGTTCGGACCTCGAACTCAGCCCTGCTTAGGTATTACCTAAAAAGCATAGTCGGCATCATTATTGATACATTCCGGCCATCCAGAATGCTAGAAGACCGGGCTGAGGGGCATCTGTTACGGATAAAACAATATTTTATTTAATAATTATACTCTGCTCCACTAAGTAACCACCCCAGAGATAAGGGATGCGGTTAGTATCTTCCAGTTACCACGATCTCCGTGAATCAAGGAAGGAGGTTGCGTTCAACCGTTTCGACTAAGATAATGGGGCCTCAAGTACCGTTATCAACGTCCAGGTATTAGTATATAAATACTGCTTCATCCATGGTGAAAGGTACACAATTCTGGCTCTCTCTTTTCCTTCACACCAGCACACGCCGTACCCCCCAACGCGTCGTGTTTACTGTGCTGTGATCTTCTTCCTTAAATTGCTTCATTTCCATAAGCTTCTTAAGAGAGAGAGAGTTTGATCCAACATAAAATCATCCAACACCACTTGTTGGACATTTCTGTTCTCGTTGAGCAGAACAGTTCCTATAAAATTTTGTTTACAATGGTAGTTCTTGCACTGTTCACTGATGACATGCCAACTATTATCTAAATGGACAACAGGCTCATCATCTTCTTAAATACTAGGGACTAGAATGAATATCTTCCAATATAAGAGGGATCATTATTAAAAGTTTGTGATTTTATAAGGACTAACCAAATAGCATCAGGGACTAAAATCGTAAAGCAAAATTTTATAGGGTCTAAAATAAACAAAAGTTTATAGTGACTAAAATCATCAAACGGATGTATTATAGAGACCTTCAAGCATAAAATGTGTGCTCAAAATTGCAAATGGTCAAACACTGCTATGTAGAGAAACAAGCCCTTGGAGAAGTGAGTGCTGAGCTTCTGGAGACCCAAGTGAATCCTGCTGTCTGGGAGATTAGTGGGCACATGGTTCTGAAGAGGAAGAAGGACTATGAGGAGGCATCTGAAGCCAATGCTTGGAGGCTTCTTGCTGAGGTTTCCCTCTCTGAAGAAAGGCTCCAAGAAGTCACTGCTCTTGTTTTTCAAGCCATTGCATCATCGGTTGAGATGAATGTCAAGCCTCAACGTCTTGAGGAAGTTGATGCCGTTAGCCGAAACACACAGCATGCCATGGTGGCTAGTTCACATGAATGCCTGGTTCTCTAGTAACGAGGCTATGAACAAATTCGTAGTGATTATCAACTAAATATTGCTTGCTGTGTTACGTTTCAGTTCTAATATGTGTAGTCCTTATACTATGGTCCAGTTGTCGGAGTTTGAAGTATTTATTATATGCATGTTTTTAAGGACTTGAAAATTTATGGTTTGTATTTTATTATATGTACTCGTTGTACGGTGCTTGATTGTTCTTCTTGGTCTATGTAAAATACAGTTACTGTTCTTTTGAGCCTTATTCAATGGTTAGTGTTTGTGGTTTGATTAATGTGACATACTTTCATATAGTGAGGCATGGGAATGTGCAAGTAGCATTTATATAATGGTGCTTGATCTTTTTTATTTTTTGAAGTCTAATGGTGCTTTATCGAAACTTAATCTCGATTACAACATATAACACTTTACTTTTTGTCTAAACATAAGATTAAAGAAAAGTGAAAGGAAAGAAAATTTAAAAATTTTATTTTTATAACTCAATTTTTTCTTTTTTCTTTTTTCTTTTTTCTTTTCATTTTCTCTTAATTTAAATAAAAAAATTATTATATCATTATCCATATTTTCTTTTCTCTTCTTTCTCTATATTTTCTTTCCTTCCTACCAAATATACCATTAATGACTTCATTCAAAATGGGGATCATTCTGGTATAGCCCTCTGAAGACAACTCATTTGGAGTGATTCCCCTGATGGGCTTTGTCCTCCAAATTGGCCTATAATGTCTCTCTCCAACTCACCTTTTAAAGCTTGGGGTAAGAAAATTTGGATTCATGCTCTTCCACCTTCCAAGTGCTTTCTGATATGGAGGCTGCTTCATAGCAAGATTCCCACTGATGAGAACCTACAGCACAGAGGTTGCACCTCTATCTCAGTTTGTTCCCTCTGTGGATGTGAATTTGAGACTTCATAATATCTCTTTTATGAGTACTGCACCTTTGCCAAAAAACTCTGGTCTTGAGCTCTCAGTCATTTTAATCATTCTTCTGACTATTGGAACATCCTCTCCACCCTCAAAATTTGTTTTAGCATCTGGAGCAATCAAGTGGCAGATGTTATGCTATGAATGAGAATATTCAAATGGACCAAAATGACCTCATAACAGATTCTGTGTTGAGAAAATTGATCAAGGACAGGTGGCACACGATCCTAACATCATGGAGGTGAGAAGGAGCAAGAGAGAGAGAAGGCCTAACAAAAAATATTCCTATGATGCTACATAAAAATGGAGCTTATTGCCAATGATATGGGGCAGAATGTGGTTATCCAAAATCCCTCTCTCCCTCAGTTTCTCTGTTCCAGTATCCCTCTGTCAGAGGCGTATTTTCTTTCATTTCCTGACGCTATTAGCTAATTTAAATGGATTACGTTCCATAGTTGAACTTTGTGTATTTCATTTCATTATTGTATTGTTGTGTTGACAATTAGTGAATGATACTTGAGTTCCATTTTTCTCCATACTGATCTGTTAAATATTATCTGAGCATTACATGTTATCCTCTCAATCATCTCTTGGTTGACTTAAATGCAACTTGGGTGGTGCATCCAAAGGAAATCCTCTAATGTCTCAGGCATAGATGGAGAAACGTCATGTTCCTTACTTCTCAAATGCAGTTCCTTGTCTCTCACGTTTTTAGAGAAAACAATGTGCAGATAGCTTAGAAGCCTTCGGTGTGTATAACACAGGTTTTTGTTGGTGGGATATTCCCCCAACCTTTTCATTGATGGATCTGTTTTTTGGTGAAACACTTTTCATTGGGTTTGATCTAGTCCCCGCATGTTTTTGTAGTGCAGTTCCAATTTCTTTCTCTAATTTATATATATGGATTGGCTAAATCAGTCAAGGTGCTAACCTAGATGGGATTTGATCCCCTCCCTTTTTCTCTCCTTCTCTCATTCTAATTTAAAAAATTGTCCTAATTTAAAAATTATCCATGCCCTTTTTCCCGTATTTTTTTTTTCATTCAAACATACCTTTACTTCACTGAATTTGCTTTCACGTTTCAGTCACCCTCACTGTTGTCAAAATCGCGCGAAAGATCGTAAGATCGTACGATCCCGCGATTTTCAGGGGGGTGCTCGTGCAAACGCGGAGGCCGGATCGCTGGGAGCCCGGATCGCGAGTTTTCACGTGAATCGGGCGGACCGTCGATCCGTTTCGATCCCTCATCGCCGCTTGGAACTCAGACGTTGTCCTCTGCCTCGTCGCCGCTGGTCGTCGTCGCCGCCGCGGCTGCTCGTTGCTGCTCGTCGCTGGTCATCACCGGTCATCACAGCTGCTCGTCGGTGGTCATCTCCGCTCCTCGTCGACGTTCGGTCTTGGTGCCGAGGTGCTTCGTGCGGACGTGCTTGGGCAATGATGATGTATTTCATCATTCCATTAAGAGAAGAAAAAAAAAAAAAAAGAGGAAGAAGAAGCAGCAGCTGCGGCGCCGGGAGAAGTGAGTGAGAGAAGATGAGTGAGGTTTACGTTTAAATTTGGGAATTAGGTTTAGGTTTACATTGGGCCATTTTTCTTCCTATACCCCCTTTTTCACTTTTTGTACTCCTTTTGCTCATTTTTTTTCTAATATGGGCCAGATACACAATATTACTTTCTGCACCTCTTTTATTGTTCTATGCAGTTCTTATTTTACATATACACGTAACTCTTACGATCTGAGTTACGATCCTCGAGTTACGATTTTTTACCTCCCCTTCCGATCCTCTTCCGATCCTCTTCCGATCCTCGAGTTTGACAACATTGGTCACCCTTCCTTTGTTTTATTTTAGTTTTATTCAATCCCTTCCTTTCATTATGTCTTTTGGACCTGGTTTTCCGAGAGAAAAAAAAAAATCAAAAAGTTGTACGATATTACATGCGAGTGTTCTTCCTTTCTCACTGTTCTTTTTATACATATACATGGGAAGTTGTACTAAAACTGAAAAACATTGCCTTTTCCACGTGATCTATCATATGTGAACTAAATTCTTACAGATCACTACTCAATTTTAATGATTGATCAACCAAAAGAAAATCACATTAATCCTAACGCATCTGTTAACACCCCAGATTCTCATCATCCAATTAAGAAAAACATGATGTGCATCCCAAAGAGTCTTCTAGAGTTTAGATTTGCCAGCAAGAAAAAATAAACAAAGGTTTATTTTATTGACAATAAAATAAATATAGCGTGTTGTTTGCATGAAAATTGCGTAAAAATGTGAAACTACCAACATGGCAATAAACAGCTTTAGGTAACGCCGCCGCTACGTCAAACATGGTATGTTTTTATATACATCGTCTTGATTCCAAGTCCTTTAGCCACACATTCAAGATGAATGCAATATTGGTACAAACTTTGGCACTTGTGACACTTCTCGAGTTGTTGGTTTTGATCTCAATTGAGGGAAAATCAACACCAAAGACATTGCACCAAAATGGTACTACTAGTGTCCCATCATCACCAATTTCACCATGGGTGAAGAATGTGGTGAAAACAAGATCATCAGGGTGCCATGGTAGGTCATGGGTGTGTAACCAAGGAGAATTTCCACCAAGGAGCTTGTGCTGTAGGAACCGTTGTGTGAATGTGACTTCTGATAGGAACAATTGTGGGTTGTGTGGGATTAGGTGCCCCTTCAATTGGAAGTGTTGTGGAGGCTTATGCAGGAACATAAACTTGAGCATTTTCAACTGTGGCAAGTGTGGACATAGATGTCCCTTTGGAACATTGTGCTTGTTTGGTACATGTGGGTATGCATAGGGACATGCTTCTTTGATTCCTTCTTAACTAAGTCACCAAAGCAACCGCAACCACCGAGCATTCAATTTAGTGGCACCCCAGGTTCTCATCATCCACATGAAAGTGCAGGAACAAATTTATTTGATTGTTAATCTTGATTTATTTGAGTCCATTTTTGTAATAGTGTCATTATTAATGTTATTATAAAAACATTGTTGATTGGCCATATTTGATCTATAGGAGCAAATTATGAGGCCGATTCTTTACTATTTTGTTATGTATGAAAAATTGTTGTGTAGATATACACCTAATATCTTATTTTTACACACAATTAATAATTTTTTTAGAAGTGTTAAAATACAAAGAAAAAAATGTTCTTAATTTATTAACTTTTAGTTTTCTTTAATAAATATTTGATCTTATAAAGATGTGTTATATTTATGGAAATAAAATAAAATACTTAACCAAGTAACTAAACCAGAAATTTTATAAATATATTTTCTATGTATTTTTAATAATTTTTAAATATATTTATAATCTATAAATAATTTTTTCGCTGCAGATAGATAAATAATTTAAATAGAGTAGTATTTATATATTTTAAAATCTATTTATATATTCATTTGAAATACATATAAAATATATTTATAAATCATATAATATAAAATATATTAAAAAACATAAAATTTATTAATAACATTTTATTCGTTATTAATGAAATTATTAAAATTAGTCAACGGGATATTTCTCCAAGGCTTGTTCTTACCTTCCCACTTTCCGTATGTTTGGCTTACTCCCACCGCCACAATCAGTAGCGAGAAATTTTACTGTTGAGTTCTGTACCCTTTTGCCGATGCCATCGAATGCTCTACTCTCTCTTCACTCTCCGCCGCCACCGTCGCCATCACCACCTTTGTTCTTCTCTCTCTCACATCCCCACCACCCAAAACCACAACATTAACCTTCTCAAACCCCACTTATTGGAGCTCTCCCAAGCGATCCCCGAAACCACTCGCACGTGCTGGAGGCTCCCCGCGCTGGGCCCCTCACACGTGCTGCAACTCCTGCTGGCTCTCCAGTCCCACAGCGTCACTGTCGAAAAGGTTCGATCTTTGTGGGAAATTTTCAAATGGGGTGCTCACAAAAACGTGGCTTTGAATTCCAAGCACCTTTCACAGTCCCGTGAAACCATGGCCTCGCTTCTCGTGCAAGTGGGGTTGTTTGAAGAAGCCGAGGACTTGCTCTTCGCGTTGGAAAGTAATGAGATTTTTTATGATTTCGTTAAAGGGTATGTTGCTGCGAGAGATTGGGAAAAGGGTGTTTTTGTGTATGATGTTATGAAGGGTCGAGGGAAGGTTCCTTCGAAGGATTGTTATGTTGTTTTGATTGATCTCTTGGTGAAGGTGAAGAGGACGGGTCTTGCATCTAGGGTGGCTTTTGATTTGGTGGATTTGGGAGTACCGTTGAGTGGTGATGAAGTGAAGGCGTTGGAGAAGGTTATGGTGCTGCTTTGCGTTGATGGGACGATTCAGGAAGCAAGGAACATGGTGAAGAAGGTGTTGGTTCTTAATGCTGAGGTTAGTAGTTTGGTTTTTGATGAGATTGCGTTTGGATATTGTGAGAAGAGGGACTTTAAAGATTTGCTTAGTTTCTTTGTTGAGGTGAAGTGTGCCCCTAGTGTGATGGCTGCTAATAGAGTTGTGAATTCGTTGTGTAGTAGTTATGGCATAAAAAGGGCCGGGTTGTTTCTGCAAGACCTAGAGAGTTTAGGTTTTAGTCCTGATGAAGTAACCTATGGGATATTGATTGGTTGGAGTTGTCGCGAAGGGAAGATGAGAAATGCGTTGAGTTGTTTGTCAGTTATGCTATCGAAAAGCTTTGTGCCACGTGTGTATACTTATAATGCTCTTATAAGTGGGTTGTTTAAGTTAGGTATGTTGGATCATGCACGGGACATTGTCGATGAGATGATTGAGAGGGGGATACTGCCTGATATTTCGACTTTCAGAGTCCTTATTGTGGATTATTGTAAGTCTAGGCGGTTTGATGAAGTGAAAAGTTTGACTCATGAGATGGAGAACCGTGGATTGATTAAGCTTGCTTTGATGGAGAATCCGATTTCCAAGGCTTTTCTGATTTTGGGCTTAGACCCTTTGTGTGTGAAGTTGAAACGGGACAATGATGGGAGACTTTCGAAAACAGAGTTCTTTGATGAGGTTGGAAATGGACTTTATTTGGATACAAATGTTGATGAGTATGAGAAACACATTACTTTGGAAATTGAAGAATCCATGGTACCCAACTTCAATTCATTTGTAAGGAAGGAATGTAGCAATGGTAACCTGAAAAATGCATTGATTTTGGTTGAAGAAATGCTTTGTAGGGGACAAGAATTGCTATTTCCTGAATTTTCAAATTTAGTGAGACAACTTTGTTCATCTCGGTCACAGATCAAGTCAATGACCAAGCTTTTGAAGCAAATGCCAAAGTCTGCCCATAAACTCGACCCAGAAACTCTCAATTTGGTTGTACAGGCATACAGCAAGAAAGGCTTGCTTTCCAAAGCAAAAATTATACTAGATGGAATGCTTCAAAACAAATTTCATGTCAAGAATGAGACATATACTGCCATATTAATGCCTTTATGTAAGAAAGGAAACATGAAGGACTTTAGTTATTATTGGGATGTTGCTTGTAGAAATAAATGGTTACCAGGTTTGGAAGACTTTAAATGTCTTCTAGTCCATATCTGCCATTGGAAAATGCTTAAGGAAGCATCACAATTTCTTGAAATCATGCTTTTATCATACCCTTATCTAAAGTCAGATATATGTCATGTATTTCTAGAAGTACTTTCTAGTACAGGTCTTACCGACACTGCACTTGTAGTTTTAAAACAACTGCAACCTTGTTTCAACTTGGATCATACTGATTATAATCATCTTATAAGGGGCTTATGCAACGAGGGAAAATTTTCTCTAGCCTTTACAGTATTGGTTGATATGCTAGATAGATGTTTGGCACCTTGTTTGGATGTTTCAGTCTTGTTGATCCCTCAATTGTGCAAGGCTCATAGATATGACAAAGCTATTGCATTAAAAGATATCATTTTGAAAGAGCAGCGTTCATTTTCTCATGCTGCAGATTGTGCATTGATATGTGGATTTTGCAATACGGGGAGCATGGGGAAAGCTGACACTCTGTTCCTTGATATGTTGTCTAAAGGGTTAACTCCAGATGATGAACTGTGTAACATAATTATTCGGGGCCATTGCCAAGCTAATGACTTGAGAAAAGTGGGGGAGCTACTTGGTGTTGCAATAAGAAAAGATTGGGAGCTATCCCTCACAAGTTACAAGAATTTAGTATGATTGGTTTGTAGGGAAGGTAGAGTCCAGTTCGCACTGAGCTTAAAGAACCTTATGCTTGCCCAATGTCCACTTGATGGGCTTATCATATATAACATTCTTATGTTCTATCTTTTGAAAGATGGAAACAGTTAGGATGTTAATAAGATACTAACTGAAATGGAAGGGAAGAAAGTTGTACTTGATGAAGTTGGTCATAATTTTCTTGTATATGGTTTCTTGCAATGTAGAGATTTATCTAGTTCTCTGCATTATCTAACTACCATGATTTCAAAGGGACTTAAACCAAGTAACCGCAGCTTGAGGAAGGTAATAAGCAAGCTGTGTGATGCTGGGAATCTGAAAAAAGCCCTGGAGTTTAGTCAAGAAATGAGATTAAGAGGCTGGATGCGTGATTCTTCCATTCAAACATCTATTGTTGAAAGCCTTCTCTGTGGTAATATACAAGGAGCAGAAACCTTTTTGGACAGGATGGGAGAGGAATCTCTAACTCCTGATAATATCAATTATGATTACCTTATCAAGTGTTTTTGGCAGCATGGAAGATTGAACAAGGCAGTTCATCTTATGAACACAATGCTGAAGAAGCATAACATTCCAGTTTCCACCAGTTATGATTTTCTCATTCATGGATTCTGTGCACAAAATAAACTGGACATAGCTTTGAATTTTTATTCTGAGATGTTGAGTTGGAATCTCAAACCAAGAATTGATACAGTGGAAATGCTTCTCCATAGATTCTGCCAGGATGGGAAGACAGAGCTAGCAGAACAATTCCTTGTGGACATGACTCATGGAGGTGAAACTCCAACCAGAAAAATGTATTGCACTGTAATTAAGAGTTATCACATGGAAAAGAATCTTAGGAAGGCATCAGAGCTATTGCAAACCATGCAGGAAAATGGCTATCAGCCTGACTTTGAAACACATTGGTCTCTCATAAGCAACTTAAACAGTGCCAAAGCAAAGGACACTGATAATGCGAGCAAGGGATTTTTATCAAGACTTCTGTCTAAAAGTGGCTTTCTTCAAAAGAAATGCTTCAAAGAAATAGCCCTTCTGTTGTCAAAGGGTTATTTGTTGGTTGTATTTGTAAGAATGTAAGTACACTGTACATTGAACTTCATTTTTTGGGAAATGATTTTGGACAACAATATTTATCAACAATCTAGAGGATCTGTTAATCAGTAGTGTAATAATCCAGTTATAAAGTGACTTTATCCTCGTTCTATATTTGGATTGGGGACTTCATGTAAACATCAAATAGTTTTGGAATAAAATACACACATCCTTAGTTTCTTTGCAGTATGTATTAATTCTATAGTTCCTCCTGGAAAATAACAAAATCTTCGTACCAATATACCATGTTCAGCATTCAGCTGTTGCTTTTTTAATTCTTTTTGTCTGTGGGAGAGATAATACAACATAAACAAACTAACTACTCAAACAGTAAACACTCTCAAGGGGGGAAAATATTCCTCTCTATTTATTGGAATTTTTCCCCAAGATAGAAACACAATGAACTTGTAGGTCTCATATGATAACTAGAATTTTTCAATAGGAGAGATATAGATACAATGAAATTGTGGGCCCCACATGCTCACAAATTCGATGTGTTTATATCTCTCTTCCTGAAAAATTCCAATAACCGGAGAGAATCACAACCCACCATCTGGTCTACTAGCAGCACACTGTGAAGAGCATGTGGCCAGTATGTCTTAGTTTGCAAGGGAATATCAAACAACTTATTCTATATTTTTTTTTTTCCAAATTTCTTTTTCAACTCCATTCTTCTTTTACTTTTGTTGACTTTTTTCTCCAAATTAGAAAAATATGATAATTATATTAATTACATTTAATAATATGAATAATAATAATAATAATTATTATTATTATTATAAGGCAATTGTTTAATACTTAATTAAGAAAAAACTCCCTTGACCCAAAAAAGTATCTTTTTGAAAAGTCAACTCCCTTTACCATCCTTCACCAAGGATAGAAAGATACCTTTTAATTTAACAAATTTTTATCTTTAATTAATAAAAATATTAATAAAAACAATGTTTTCTCTCATAATTATCTTCAAATGAATATATAAGGTGAAAGTTTTATTTTAATTACTAGAGATTTTAAAAAGACATATGACAAACGGGGTTTACTCAAACGAGTTGAATAAGCAAGCCAATAAGATAAGATTGCTCTTGTTGAACCAGCTACTAATCACCAAGTCCTTTGTTTAGCCAAATCAGCTTAGGGGTTGGTGAGAGAATGGATTTTAGTATGTTGATTGAGAGATGCGAAGAAGTCACGAATCTAACTATAACTCCGCGAGTGAACGCAAAAAAGCAAACCTGACTAGATGGAAAGAACGCCGAGTAAACAAAGCAAAAGCCCATCTGACCGATCTAAAGCTGGATGAGAAGAGAATCTAACATATTTCTACTTCTACTTGCATTTAACCATTAACCCCAATAAAAAATCACTTTTGTGATCTTCGAAAAATAAATAAGTCATCATTTTTTAGCGCTATACAACATGATGTTATAATATATATATATATATATATATATATATATATATATATAATCAATGGTAAAGTTATTAAATTACTTTCTTTCAATACTTGACATTTTTCCTTTTTTCTTCTTTTCAATATGAACCCCTTACACTTTAAATGACTCAAATTATTTTCATAAATAGTAGAAAAAATATTCTTAGATGTGCATTTAACATAAATTTAATTTTAGGAATACATCTATATATATATATATAAATTTACAAAATTAGACAAAGCAAAATTTAGTAGGTTAATTAATCTTTGCTTTCAATAATACAAATCAAATTAGATAAGCAATAAATTATTTACTTTTTTAAAAAAATTAATAAAAATATTTAGAATTAGAAGTGAAATTATTACAATATTTTCAATAAATGCTATCTTATTATGATAAGCTTAAAAAAGAAAGAAAAGTTTTCTAGTTTGTTTACTTTAATAACAAATTTAACAAAAAAAAGTATTGGAAGACAAAATCAAGACTTGAGTTGGATTCCTATATAACACATCTTTGAAAAGGGGACAAGAATTTTAACTGTGACTAAACTTAACTGAAGATTGTTCTATACTTAGTTCCAAAGACTAAAGGTTGTAGGATTACCTCAAAATCCCTATAAAAACATTGAAGGTCTTATTTGTGGTTACAAAAAAAGTCTTTTATTTTTCTCTCTACCAACTCAACATTCTACTTATTCCTCCTTTTATTCTTCTTCATATAAACTCTCCAAACCTCAAGGTCATATGCTAGCTAAAGTACTAGTTAACACTATGGACCCAATGACCCATTTTTATCATTTTTTTATGTGTATATCAAAAGTATCCTATGGTGGAGGCAATCCTATTTGTGCATGGTAGAACCACTATGTGTGGTAAATCTCTCCCTCTGAGTATTTCACGTAGTTACATATCAAAAACTCAAACTCAAGATCGCTTGTTAAGCTAGAACAATCTCACTCTAATTGATTCATGTCTTTAGTGGTTCATAAAAGAGACTTGACTAAAGACTATAAAACTACTTACATATTCTACCCAAGAAATTCAATTGTTAATCTAATAATTGGAACTTCAATTTCAATAACATTATTGTTCCCTCAAATCAAAATTAACAAATTTAACATTTTTTTGTTTAACTAGTTATATTTAAGCAGAAGAAAAAAGAATAGAAAATAAAAGATCTCCACCTCTTAAAAAAATAACGATAACTCCAATCTAAGATTGGAGATGGTGTCAAACTTGATTAATGTATAGAAGCTAGCTAAGAAGTACACAAAAGGGTGACATACCTGGAGATTTAAAATGATAACTTTACCCCCATCATAAGGTGCTTTTCAAAAGAGAGTTGCACAGTGGGATTATTTGTAAATTGCATTGAGATGTTAGTCACAATATATTGAATGAGAAATATAGTAAAATAAAATGTTTTCGAAAGATATGAAAAATTGAACATGCATGACTCATTTATATTCCCTTCAAAGACAAGATATATGTTTTCAAAATTATTTTTCAAGTTGGTTAAATGTACCTCTAGCATAATTTGGTCATATAGTGGTTATAAAATAAACCATACAAATCCATCACAATAAATTCCATTTATGTTGTAAAATTTCCCTCCAAAGAAATTATATACCTATTCAATTTAACCACACATGTCATAATTGCTTAAATTTTACATACAATTATTTTAAAAGGGTTCAAGTTTAGGGATTGTTCATTTGGAAGAAACTAAGCAAAAGGAATTATTAAAGAAGTAAATTTTTTGCCATAAAAATTGAGCTAATGTCTTAAAATTTGGGTTTAAAACCTAATTTAATATCACAAAATCTATTTGTAAGGTGAGGATTGAGGACTACCCAAAATTTATAAGGACTACATTAGTCATGTCTCTTGTCAATGTAAGGTCTCAACCTCTTAAGAGTCAATGTCCCAACACACTTTCTCATGTTTAGGGCTATGGGTATGGAGAATGGAGCATGACAATGCAGGTAGCCAAATAATAGATCTAGGATATACTCCTATGCCAGTTTAGAATTTTGTTCATAGCATACTTCAATCCCCACAAATCTAGGTTGAAAGGTGAAGACTGCTCAAACTTTATAGCACTATATTGGTCATATCTCTAGTCTGTGTGTGGGTATAAATCCCTTAAGAGTTAATATCTTGATGACTTTACTCTACAACACTTCACTCAACCTTTCTAGTTGCCAACACCTCTTTATGTAATATTGGCAACTAATTCTGATAGGTTGTAATTAAGACAAGTTAAAGGTGGCTACAATTAAAGAGACTTTTCACCACAATGCTTATATGGTGTTGTTAGAAATTAAAAGTTATTCACTCATTTAATAATAAACAATTAGTCTCCTATAAGTATGGACAAATATGTGAGGAGGGAGAAATATACATATGGATAACAAAGTACTAACAAAAATTGATGAGAAAGAAAAAGTAAAACAAAATTGTTACATTGATAAGATTAAAAAAAACTGTATTGTTTATTAGTTAAGGATCTGGATCCAAAAGACCCGGTAGATTTTGTACATATAATTACCTTGTCCCCTAAGCATAATGCTATATTTGTATGTTTGCAATGCTTCTAAGAAGGATTCATATCCTTTGGATGCAATGCATTCTACACATACTATTATTGTAGTTGCCCATAATCATGACATATCAATCAATTATGAGCCACAAACTTAAATGATCATGAATCATGACTCATTGCTAAAGTCTTTCAAGACATAATAAGTGTAACACTCCGTATGCATCCGGTGTATTAACATTGATTTATGGTTATTAAGCGCAGCGATTATAACAGATAATTAATTCAGAAGCAATAAACAAAATGACGTCAACAAACGTCATTAACAACACCCACTGTACATCATATATGGTGAATTCTCATAATATACAATGTATATCTCAAAACTATACAAAATCCCTATCCGGGTACAAAACAATAGGCATATATCAAAATGTAGAGCTAACATGCTCTCAACCCTATGCCTAAGGTTCTCACAGAACCTATCCCTGCTCGGGCTTCTTGCCCTGGGATCTCTCAGCAGCTCCCTGAGTATCACCTGCAAAACATAACCCCAATAGGGGTGAGATAACAATCTCAGTAAACTCAGGGCCCTTGGAGGTCTTTCCTCCCCCTAGTTCACTTCTATGCATATAATATTATCAAAATTGGCATTACAACTAGCCATCACAGCTCTCAAGCCATAACAATACATATACACATGTCTCAAGGGTTTATCAGTACCTTTTTATAAAACGCATCAATATCATTTAGCCATCACGGCCCTCAACAGTTCACAACATATCACATGTATATCTTAACTCAGATGCAACATATACAAAGATAGATATATTATATTCCTTGAGAAATATCATCTGCAACAGGTACATTCTCCAAGGATTTACTCACATATATAAATATATCTATACCGTATTGCCTGGGAAAAGATCATCTGCGACGGGTATCTTATTCCAGGACGCACTCAGACATATATGGCACTTCCGAGAGAAGCTCATCTGCTCTCAGCACTACACTGGCTCTCTCGGCTTCGTGGTCACAACCACCAGCAATGTCTATATCACGCCCTACACAAGGCATACAAACAATCAATCAATAACGGTCATCAACCGTTAGAATGAAAGGAAACGCTATTCCTTTCCATTACAATTTCTATGTCCTCTATCTTAGGGTTATCAGAGCTAACTGCCTTATAGGCGATTCACAGACCCTCAGCAGGATCCATCTCAGCCTAATAAAGGTACTAGAGTCGCTCTAAGACCCTGCATAAGTCGATTCAATGCTCTAACCAGACCATATATCAATGATTATCCAACTTGACTGAAACAGTTATTCCAACACGTTTTCACCGTTTATTTAGCCTTCTGAACAACTTTTGTAAAAGCACTTAGGTTCATATTTATCATAATACCCTCCACTTAATCAACATTCTTCCTACTCATATATATATCAGAGCCAAAACCAAACTTCATCAAAAGTCATGTTTCAAAGTTCAATATTTATCAGAACAACCTCCTGAGCATACTTTTCTAAAGAATCTAAGCTAAATTCCAGCCCTAACACAAATGGGTTACTATTCATCCCATTATCAATCTCACAAATCAATCGGTAAAACTTGAGTTTCTTACCTCTAAACAGCCAAGGAAGACTAGAGGATCACTTCTCTAAGCTTTAGAGTCCTTGAATCGTCTTCTATCCCTTCCAAAACTTAGTTTTGAGAAATTCCCTAGAGAACTGGAGCTCTCCGATTGATGGTTTTTAGAGAAAAGTGATGAAGGATTTTAGCTCAGAGGAAGATTTCCTAAAGGTTTCATGTTGGGAGCTAAAGGTTTTGGCCAAAGAATAAAGGATTATGAAGCTTTCAAGGTCCATCAATGGTGGAATACGTCCAGAGGAAGAAGAAAGGAAAGATTTTCGCCCAAAACGCAAAATGACCCTTTTATAGTGGCTCTGTCGGAGTTCCCACACGAACCGCGCCACTTCTGGCGCTATTCACGCCAAGTTCCAACATCTGTGGCGCTAACCGTGCCAATCTGGCACTACTTGCGCCAAATTTCAGTACTTGTGGCGCTACTCGCACCAAATTCCAGTACCTGTGGCGCTACTTGCGCCATAATTTCCATCGCTAATTACGTTGCTAACGCTTTTTGCGACAGAATTTTTGAAAATTTAAACTTTTCTTTCTTTCTTTTTCTTTTATTTATTTAGCCTTGGTTATTATAATAAGTGCATCCCAACATGATTGGAGAAACAAAACTATAAAGCAAGAATTATTCTTGATTGGAACTCAATAACTTAGAGAAAAGGTAAAACCAAAAAATGTGAGAGAAAGTGAGTCTCAAATTTTAAAAACTTCTCCAAGAACCGCGCCACTTCTGGCGCTATTCGCGCCAAGTTCCAGCATGTGTGGCGCAAACCGCGCCAATCTGGCGCTACTCGCGCTAAATTTCAGTACCTGTGGCGCTACTCGTGCCAATCTGGCGCTAATCACGCCCAATTCCAGTACCTGTGGCGCTACTCGTGCCATAATTTCTGTCGCTAACGCTTTTTGCGACAGAATTTTTGAAAATTTAAACTTTTCTTTCTTTCTTTTTCTTTTATTTATTTGGCCTTGGTTATTATATTCACCCCACCTTTTTCAAGAATTTTGTCCGCAAAATTCAAACTCATACCTGTTAAGCAATTCAGGGTACAGCTGCAAAAGCTCCTGCTCTCGCTCCGAAGTCGCTTTCTCAGGTGTCCTCCCATCCCACTGGACTTTGACTATGGGGATGATTCTACTCCTAATATGCTTCTCCATCCTGTCAAGAATTCGTACTGGTCGTGTAGGACAAGTTAGATTCTCCCTAATCTGAATAGTGTCAGGCTCCACCACGTGCGAAGGATCTGGCACATACCTCCTCAACTGACACACGTGGAAAATATCATGCAGCCCTGACAATTGGGGAGACAAAGCTAGCCTGTAAGCCACTAGCCCTACCCTCTGGAGAATTTGGTAAGGTCCAATGAACCTAAGACTGAGCTTCCTCACACCCAATGCCTGTCCAACACCAGTGACTGGAGACAACCTCAGAAACACATGGTCGCCCTCATCAAACTACAGCGGCCTGTGTTTATGATCATAATAGCTCTTCTATCGACTCTGAGCCTTTAACAACTTATCTCTGATCAAACGGATTTGCTCAGTAGTCTCCTGAACCATTTCAGGTCCAAGAAGCTGTCTCTCACCTACCTCATTCCAACAAACAGGAGTCCTGTACCTCCAGCCATACAATGCCTTATACGGTGCCATGCCCAAACTAGCATGAAAGCTATTATTGTACGAGAACTCCACCAGTGGTAGTATCTATCCCACCTAACACCCTACTCCAAAGCACAAGCTCTCAACATATCCTTCAGGGTCTGGATAGTCCTCTCTGTCTGACCATCCGTCTGTGGGTGGTAAGCTGTATTAAGCCTCAGCTGGGTCCCAAAAGCCTCCTGAAGAGCACCCCAAAACCTAGAGGTGAACTTCGGATCTCTATCACTGACTATGTTCTCTGGGACACCATGCAGTCTGACAATCTCCTTAACATACAGCTGAGCCAACCTCTCTGCAGTGTAGTTGGTCCGAACAGGTAAGAAATGAGCAGACTTGGTCAGCCTATCAACAATCACCCAGATGGAGTCACATCCAGTCTGAGTCCTCGGTAGTCCAACTACGAAGTCCATGGAAATGCTATCTCATTTCCACTCTGGAATCTGCAACGGCTGCAGTAGTCCTGACGGTCTCTGGTACTCAATCTTCACCTTCTGACATACCAAACACTTAGACACATACTCAGCTGTGTCTCTCTTCATCCCTGGCCACCAAAATCTTCTCCTCAGGTCCTGATACATCTTGGTGGCACCTGGATGAATGCTAAATTGGCCCTTATGAGCCTCAGACAGGATTGCATCCACCAACTCGCCCTTAGGCACAACAATCCGATCTTGGTACAACACCAAGTCATGGGTCTCCCAAGAAACATCCTGCTGACCAATCATGGCTCTTACAGTATCATCTTGCTTCTGAGCCTCTCTGATCCTCCGTATCAAATCATTATCAACTTTGATCTCTCTCAACTCGAGACCACTAGCACCCTCTATTACAGTCAGGTGCATATCTCTAAACTACTCTATCAACTCACAGTCTTAGATCATCATGCAGGCAACACTCACATGCTTCCGGCTCAAGGCATCAGCAACAACATTCGCCTTGCCTGGATGGTATCTAAACTCAAAGTCATAATCTTTGAGGAACTCCATCCACCATCTCTGTCTTATATTCAACTCCTTCTGGTCAAAGAGATACTTGAGACTCTTGTGGTCACTGAATACCACCAACTTGGCACCATACAAGTAATGCCTCCAAACCTTTAGAGCAAAGACAATAGTTGCAAGCTCTAAATCATGTGTAGGATAGTTCTCCTCATGAGGCTTCAGCTGCCTGGATACATAGGCAACTACCCTCTTCTCCTGCATCAACACACATCCAAGTCCCTGCTTGGAAGCATCACAATAAACCTCAAAACATCCCTCAGGATCAGGAAGAGTCAACACTGGGGCTGTGGTCAACTTTTCCTTCAATCTCAAAAAACACTCCTCACATTCATGAGTCCAAATAAATGGGCTACCTTTCCTGGTAAGGCGGGTCAAAGGTAACACCATCTGTGAGAACCCTTGAATGAACCTCCGGTAGTAACCTGCTAGACCAAGGAAACTACGAATCTCTGAAACATTCTTGGGCCTCTCCCAAGATATCACAACCTTTATCTTACTGGGATTAACTGCTACCCCAGATGCGAAAATTACATGGCCAAGAAATTTCACCTCTGATAGCCAAAACTCACACTTCGACAATTTAGTATACAACTGATCATTCCTCAATGTCTGAAGAACAATCCTGAGGTGTTCGGCATGCTCTGTCTCTATCCTGGAGTAGATCAGTATATCATCAATAAATACCACTACAAACTGATCCAAATAAGGTCTGAACACCCTGTTCATATAATCCATGAACACTGCCGGGGCATTCGTCAAACCAAAAGGAATGACCTGATACTCATAGTGACCATACCGAGATCTAAAGGTTGTCTTCGGTATGTCCTCAGGCTTAATCCGAATCTGGTGATATTCGGATCGCAGATCTATCTTGGAGAACACACAGGCTCCCCTTAACTGATCAAGTAAATCATCAATCCAAGGCAAAGGATACTTATTCTTTATAGTAACCTTATTCAACTGCCTGTAATCCACACACAATCTCATACTCGCATCCTTCTTCTTCACGAAAAGAACCGGTGCTCCCCACGGTGACACACTCAGTCTAATAAACTCTTTGGACAGCAAGTCCTCAATCTGTATCTTCAACTCCTTTAACTCTAAAGGAGACATGCGGTAGGGAGCTATGGATATGTGTCCTACACCTGGAACCAAGTCAATGGAGAATTCAATCCCCCTATCCTGTGGAAGCTGTTTAATTTCATCTGGAAATACATCAACAAATTCACTCACCATCGGAATCTCTGACATATCTACCCCCTGTCTCTCATTTGCTATACTCAACAACAGATAGCCCTGAGCTCCTCCCTTTAGTTCCTTGCAAACCTGCAAGACTGAGAGAAACGAAGTGGAGTTTGAGCTGACTCCATCTGAAGGCACTACGACCTTCTTATAGCAACAATCTAGCATAATGCCATACTTGGCCAACCAATCCATACCCAAAATAATCTCAAGGGTAGGCATCGCAAGGCAATACAGATCAACACTATATTCCCTGCCCTCAAACTGAAAATCATATCCATTCTACACTGCTTCTTAGAGGCGGTGGTAACCTCCATAGGAGAAGAAAGTCTGAACCTCGGCAAGTTTAGTCCTAAAGCAATGTTATCACTAATGAAAGAGTGAGTAGCCCCAGAGTCGAACAAGACCCTCACATCAAAAACATCTATCAGAATAGTACCTATGATCAAATCAGGAGCTCTGGCTGCCTCTCTAGCATCCACTGTGTAGACTCGTCCTGTGGGGGGTGCTACTGAAATCACTAGAGTAGCTACCGCCCGGCCTGCTGCGTGCGGACACTCTCTAGGATAGTGGCCATGCTTGCCACATCTATAACATACCAGCTGACCAGTGGAACACACTCCCCAATGATTTCGTCCACAGTTAGCACACTTGGGACGTGAATCTAGTCTCTATGGCAATTTTTTCTGACTGGGGCCCTTCTTGAATCTGTCTGCTGGAGAAGACACTCTCAAATATTTGCCCTTGCCCTTTATAGATGGGCCGGGACCACTGGGTCTCCTCATGTCCTGTCTCACGGAAAAGTTAGGCTGACTGCCACTGCGTCTCCTGATCATATCCTCCACTTGCCGGCACTGCCTCACCAGACTGCCCAGATTTTGGGACCCACTACCAGCTATCTTCTCCTCAATACTCTCTCTAAATCCTCTCTAGAACTTAGCTGCAAGAACTTCTGCATTAGGTAGAGCCCTCCTGAAATGAGCATATTTAGCCAACTCATTAAACTTGGCCAAATACTCATCTACTGTCATCTGTCCCTGGACAAGGCCCTCAAACTCGGTCTGCTTCTGCTCTCTGGCATCTCTGGGGAGGTATCTGTCCAGGAACTGGGCCTCAAAAGCCGACCAGGTAACAGCCTCACCCTAACCTCTCATCAACTCTGAAGTGGTAACCCACCACTCATGAGCATCTCCCTGAAGCATATATGTAGCATAGAGAAGTCTCTGATGGTCTGAACACTCCATCACAATGAGGATCTTCTCTAAGGCCTGTAGCCATCTAACAGCAACAACGAGATCATACTCCCCATGGAAGGCTGAAGGGTCATGCTTGCGGAAAGCAATAAGCATCTTCCCTCTAGCAGCTGTATCATCATCAACCTCAGATTGGGACAACCGGTCCCCTCTGTGGTGGCTAGGCCCATCAAAACGACGGCTACCTCCACCCTGGTGGTGACTACCCTCGCCCTCATAAGCAGGTGATGGAGAGGGTCCTCTGTCCTCTCTCCGCAGGGATCTCAACTCTGCCATCAATCCTCATTGGCCTTCAACAAGGCCTCATTCGCCTGCCTGTTAGCAGCCATCTCATGTTGCATAGCTGCCAAGGCGGCTGTCACTGGGTCGGGTTGTCCATCTGCACCCGCCATCCCACTATTGTTTCGAGTTCTCACCATGACACTTCACATGTCACATAAAAGGGTGAGTTGATCAGGCCCACACTCAATGACCACACATGCAATAGTCATAATGAACACCTAGAACATTAGTCAAAACACACAATTCACCATCTATAATGCTTCCCTATAAAACTACTCTAATACCATAAAATGTAACACCCCGTATGCATCCGGTGTATTAACATTGATTTATGGTTATTAAGTGCAGCGATTATCACAGATAATTAATTCGGAAGCAGTAAACAAAATGACGTCATCAAACGTCATTAACAACACCCACTGTACATCATATATGGTGAATTCTCATAATATACAATGTATATCTCAAAACTATACAAAATCCCTATCCGGGTACAAAACAATAGGCATATATCAAAATGTAGAGCTAACATGCTCTCAACCCTATGCCTAAGGTTCTCACAGAACCTATCCCTGCTCGGGCCTCTTGCCCTGGGATCTCTCAGTAGCTCCCTGAGTATCACCTGCAAAACATAACCCCCAACAGGGGTGAGATAACAATCTCAGTAAACTCAGGGCCCTTGGAGGTCTTTCCTCCCCCTGGTTCACTTCTATGCATATAATATTATCAAAATTGGCATTACAACTAGCCATCACAGCTCTCAAGCCATAACAATACATATACACATGTCTCAAGGGTTTATCAGTACCCTTTTTATAAAACGCATCAATATCATTTAGCCATCACGGCCCTCAATAGTTCACAACATATCACATGTATATCTTAACTCAGATGCAACATATACAAAGATAGATATATTATATTCCTTGAGAAATATCATCTGCAACAGGTACATTCTCCAAGGATTTACTCATATATATAAATATATCTATATCGTATTGCCTGGGAAAAGATCATCTGCGACAGGTATCTTATTGCAGGACGTACTCAGACATATATGGCACTTCCGACAGAAGCTCATCTGCTCTCAGCGCTACACCGGCTCTCCCGACTTCGTGGTCACAACCACCAGCAATGTCTGTATCACGCCCTACACAAGGCATACAAACAATCAATCAATAACGGTCATCAACCGTTAGAATGAAAGGAAACGCTATTCCTTTCCATTACAATTTCTCTGTCCTCTATCTTAAGGTTATCAGAGCTAACCACCTTATAGACGATTCACAGACCCTCAGCAGGATCCATATCAGCCTAATAAAGGTACTAGAGTCGCTCTAAGACCCTGCATAAGTCAATTCAATGCTCTAACCAGACCATATATCAATGATTATCCAACTTGACTGAAGCAGTTATTCCAACACGTTTTCACCGTTTATTTAGCCTTCTGAACAACTTTTGTAAAAGCACTTAGGTTCATATTTATCATAATACCCTCCACTTAATCAACATTCTTCCTACTCATATATATGTCAAAGCCAAAACCAAACTTCATCAAAAGTCATGTTTCAAAGTTCAATATTTATCAGAACAACCTCCTGAGCATACTTTTCTAAAGAATCTAAGCCTAATTCCAGCCCTAACACAAATGGGTTACTATTCATCCCATTATCAATCTCACAAATTAATCGGTAAAACTTGAGTTTCTTACCTCTAAACAGCCAAGGAAGACTAGAGGATCACTTCTCTAAGCTTTAGCGTTCTTGAATCACCTTCTATCCCTTCCAAAACTCAGTTTTGAGAAATTTCCTAGAGAACTGGATCTCTCCGATTGATGGTTTTTAGAGAAAAGTGATGAAGGATTCTAGCTCAGAGGAAGATTTTCTAAAGGTTTCATGTTGGGAACTAAAGGTTTTGGCCAAAGAATAAAGGATTATGAAGCTTTCAAGGTCCATCAATGGTGGAGCATGTCCAGAGGAAGAAGAAAGGAAAGATTTTCGCCCAAAATGTAAAATGACCCTTTTATAGTGGCTTTGACGGAGTTCCCACGTGAACCGCGCCACTTATGGTGCTATTCACACCAAGTTCCAACATCTTTGGCGCTACTCGCGCCAAATTCCAGTACCTGTGGCGCTACTCGCGCCATAATTTCCGTCGCTAACGCTTTTTGCGACAGCATTTTTGAAAATTTAAACTTTTCTTTCTTTCTTTTTCTTTTATTTATTTAGCCTTGGTTATTATAATAAGTGCATCCCAACATGATTGGAGAAACAAAACTATAAAGCAAGATTTATTCTTGATTGGAACTCAATAACTTAGAGAAAAGGTAAAACCAAAAAATGTGGGAGAAAGTGAGTCTCAAATTTTAAAAACTTCTCCAAGAATACATAATTATAAAGAAAAAATAGTGAGACCAAGTCAAAATGATAAGGTGAGATCAAGTCAAAATAAATATATACTTTTGATAAGCACCATGACAACATGGTTGAGGGAAGAAAACTAGATAGCAAGATTTATTCTTGATATAAAACTCAGGAAGTCATAAAGAAAAAGACAAAAAAATGTGGGAGAAAGTAAGTCTTAGAAAAAAAAATCAAGAATAGATATTTATAATGAAAAAATAGTTAGAACAAGTCAAAATGATAAGATGAGTCAAAATCAAAATAAATATATATTTTCTATAAACACAATTAATTTCATAAAGATTTTTCAAATAAATTATAAAAAGGTCATTGACTTGTTTAAATTAATCTTTTATAAAAAAAATCCATAAGGTTGACACAATAGTATAAGACCTCGCTTTCAAAACAGTGAAACCCAATCAAAATGATAAGGTGAGACCAAGTCAACATAAATATATACTTTCAATAAGCATCATTCCAACATAGTGGGGGAACAAAACTAGATAGCAAGTGTATTTTTGATATGAACTCACGGACTCAAAGAAAAAGGCAAAAAATGTGGCAAAAAGTGAGTTTTAGAAAACTTTTTTAAGAATAGATATTTATAAAGAAAAAATAGTATGAGACCAAGTCAAAATGATAAGGTGAGTCAAAGTCAACATAAATATTTTTTTTGATAAATACTAAATTAATTTTTGAAAGATTTGTTCAAATAAATTATAGGAAGGTCATTGACTTGTTAAACATTAACTTTTTGAAAAACTCATAGGATTGATGCAATTATATAAGATCTCACTTTCAAAATAGTGATACCAAGTCAAAATAAATATTTACCTTCAACAAGCATCACCCCAACATGGTGGAGGGATCAAAACTAGATAACAGATGTATCCTTGATATGAAAGAGACAAAGACAAACAAAAAAAATGTGGGAGAAAGTGAGTGTAACGCCTAAATTTCCTTTGCTTATTATTTATTGTTTTTATTCTTTATTATTTTTATGAGTAAAATTTTTTCTTCTTAAATAATTCGATTACGTAAAATTAATATTCTAAACGAGCAATTTAACCTACTACGTTTGTGAGTTCATTATAACATACAGTCCAAGCATAGATTAATATAAACAGTCCATATACAGTCCAAAATATATCGTCTCAAAATAATATACAAACAGTCAAAGACAAAACACAGATTAACATTTGATCCAGCTCCTTCATCACCCCTTCTTCCATAGAATCCAAAGTTTACTGTTCCTCTGCTCGCCCAAGTAAATTGGAGTCATCACAGGTGTCAACCACAGACACAAATAGGGTAAGTTCAAGATAAACAGAGTTTAAATATCAGAATAATTTCATCAATAACCAACATAACATTTATTATAAAATTTGCATGGAAATTCATGATGCATGATCTATCAACTTTTCAACTCATGGCCATAGTCAAGATAGCCCCATCCCAGTGGCACAGATTGGATCGACCAGTCAGGGTAGGTCAGTGTTGCAAAAGGACTCACACCCACACAACATGTGATCATCATGGGTAGGTGATCTCCCCACTGTGGCTACCCCCTAGCTTAGACACTTTTTGTCTAAACGCTCGTCTCAATCCTCAGCTATCTGATACCTCCTCTTGAGGTCAACATCGCGGCTTAACCCCCGCAGGGCAACACGGCTTAACCCCCGTAGGGTATATGCTATGAATGAAACATGCATGAATAATCATTCTTATATATCATCATCCATATTATTCTTTCGTTAGTATCTCTATAAACCAAAAATCATTATATTCAAAAGCACATCCATAATGATTATTCCATACGCACAACTTCGTTTCATTCATCACATAAAATTTTATAAAGCACACATCACCATACGGTTTTCAAGCCTTAACCAAAACATTTCTTTAGCCACTTAATAATCAATCCTTAGTTGTATAACCATTAGAATTCCACACACCGTACAAATCATTCAAAGATTTGTATTCATTCAAAAGTTCACAATTATTCTAGTCATATCTTTCTTAGAACAAATAATAATACATCAAAGCTTAAACATTTATTAAAATAAGTCGACATAATAAATATACAACATATAAAATTTAGTACGTAAACGTAGGAATTTATAGAATATTAAATAAAAGCAATAAACTTTAGTGAATATTTGCTATACAATACTCTCTTCCAAATGAATTAATCACATAAAATTATAATACTCATAGGTTTAAAACCTTTTAAACATTTCTCCTCTAAGTTATTTAAATTTATTCTTGCAACCAAATCAATTATTTTTCAATAAAAATAGCTATATTACGTAACCTTCCATAATATTAAGAATTAATTTACTTAACTACATATCCATTTATTTCTTAATCTTGAACTTTTTAAATCAATTTACCACACATAGTAAGTAAGGATTAAATTTCTGTTAGAATGATTATAAATCTTAGCATGTTTCTTATTTAAACTTTGCTTATCAAAGAACTTCCCATACCTTTGTTGCTTTAGATTTGGACAGCTTTTCTTCTTTTCCCTTGGAGTCTCACGTGAGCTTCTTAAAGGTAGGGTCTTGGTTTCTTTTTTTCTATTTTTAGGTACAAGGTTCAGCTTGAAAGCGATAGAAAGGTCAAGGGAAGTAAAGATGCAAAGGGAGTATACACGGTTTAGGGAGTGTGCACGGCTACTCCTTGCTTTTGGTATTTGGAAGTGGTTTAATTTTTGCTTTGAAAAGGACAAGGCTTTAAGGCTGCACGTTGCTTTCTTTTTTTCCCAGCCTTCTTCATGGTCCCCACTTGCTTTTTATACAAAGTGTTAGCTTTTGCCTTTTTTTTTTTAAAAAAAAAAATCTACAAATATCTACCTTAAGTTATTATTGCTTGCTTTACATGTGTTTGCTCCCTATTGGCTAATGAATGGTTTACTTCCAAGTGGCTTACTTCTTGAGTTTTCTACAGCCTTCTTGCTTTCTTCATTCTTGTTCACGTGCCATTCCATTTTATAGACAATTCCATTTGGTTTTTTGCTTATACGGTTGGTATCTTTGGCTTTGTGTTGAATTTTGCTTCATAAATATCCTAAGGCATTTATTATCACTTTACATGAACCAATTAGATTAAGCTTAGACTTTTCAACCTTCCATGTGGTCACTCTTTAATTTTCTAAGGCTTTTCTCCCATGGTCTTGAGGTTGCACAGCCAACACTTAAGCCAAATTTACAAAAAAAAAAAAAATTTACTACATGTAGTAATTATTTCTATTCTCCTATTGGCCCAATTTGTTTTTGATTAGTAAAATTACTACACTAGCTTATTAAAGAAGTCTATTTATCCCATAATTAGGAGAAAATTCTATAGATTGTATTTATCATTTTTCTGTGGTTTTCAATCAAAATTTTTATTAAAATTCCTAGAAATTCTAATTCATAGTTTTTTGTCATCTACTTTGTTGATAATTTTGTTCTTTATGGGTATATAATCCTTTCCTCAGGTTCCTACAGGATTCTCAACATTATCTGGCTATTTTGAGGGTAAAGGGTATTTTGGTCATTTTCAAAATATCTAGGGGCGTTTTCGTCATTTTTTCTTAAATTAATTTTTTGTAAAATAGAAATAAATATTACTAATTTAATAAGAAAATTTAACAAATATATCTTAAATAGGAGGGTGTTACAATTCTTCCCCCCTTAAAAAAATTTCGTCCTCGAAATTTACCTGATTCAAATAGTTTTGGGTAATTCTTTCGCATCTCGCTTTCCAATTCCCAGGTAGCATCACCACTTGTGCCATTTCCCCAGATTACCTTTACCAGAGGAATTTCTTTTCCTCTTAGGGCTTTAATTCTTCTATCCTCAATCCTTACTGGAAATGTCTCATAAGTTAAATTTTCCTTTATAGGGATTTCATCAATCTCAATTATATGTGAGGGA
>PYAF01004104.1:7063-51568 GCA_007407185.1 Glycine tomentella | reverse complement strand
TTATCCTCTTATTGATAGAGTGATTAGACTTGTACTCACTCTTCCAGTTTCTACAGCAACTACTAAAAGATCTTTCTCAGCTATGAAGATAATCAAGACTAGACTTCGAAATAGAATGGAAGACTAATTTCTTAATGATTCTTTGATTACATACATTGAAAAAGAAATTATTTTGAGTTTTAGCACAGATTCAATTATATATATTTTCACAATATGAAAACACGTAGAGTAAGAATCAAGTAAAGTGATTTTAATTTCTGTAATAATTTTTTTTTTAATATTAGGTTTGTATTGTCTTCGAAGTATTTTTATTTATGATATAATTTTTTTTATGTTCGCCCCCTCTCAATAAAATTTCTGGTTCTGCCACCGAGCCAAACACTTCCATCCCATAACCGTTTATGTGTTTCACTTTACGACGGTTGCAAGTGACTTTTTCATTTGAGACAGACTCAAAAAATAAAAATGGTTACAAGATGTTATCATATATATATATATATAGAATCCATGGATTTTCTTTTTATTTTTCCCTTACCAATATTGACACATGCATGCAATTTTCATCAATGTGTACGTCCTTCCATATTTGGAAAATAGAACTATATAGAAGTAAAATTAAGGTTGTAGATAGAGAAGAGTGAGGAGAAGGAAAATAACACTAATAAACAAGAGCAAATAACATTCAATTTAAGAATTATTTTCACTTGACACATAAATGCTTGAAACAAACAACTGAACAACGTACGTGAACAATTGAAAGCTACATGTTATTAATACCAAACACAAGAATTGCTAGCATGTCCTCTTTATATGGAGAGTGCAACAATATTAATGTTTTCATGGAAATCCACCTCCAGCTCCACCTCCAAATTCTCCACCGGCACCACCGCCGAGTCCACTGCCACTGCCACCGCCACCTCCAAACCCTCCTCCACCACCTCCTCCAAGTCCGCCACTAGCACCGGCACCACCGCCAAACCCGGCTCCTCCTCCAAACCCTGATCCTCCACCAACTCCACCGCCGCCGCCAAACCCTCCTCCGGCTCCACCACCGGCACCAGCACCAGCACCAAACCCTCCTCCTGCACCACCACCTAACCCTCCTCCTCCGCCACCACCAAACCCGCCTCCACCTCCTCCTCCTACACCTCCTCCAAACCCTGGACGATGGAAGAAGTTCTTCTCATCCCTAAACGAACCCTTTTCACTCCCAAGCTTCCTTGCATCAATGGTGCAAACAAGGGCACCAAGAAGCGCAAGAAGAAGAACCCTAGAAGCCATCCTGTGCTAGAAAATCCAACTAACCTGGACAAGATGGCTATTGATGAAGACTGAGAGAACGAAGAGTTGGGTTTATATAGCAATGCCCCGAAGGCAAAGAACAAAGGGTGGTTAAAACAACTAAGAGCTACTAAATTATTATGGATCCATACGAACATGCTTTAAATTGGATCATCTTCTTAACCATTCAACCGCGTTGGGATACATAAATGCTTCCAACTGCCTCTATTTGACAAAAGAGACGAACCTCAACCACTCGTATCTCTCAAGGGTCCCACTATTCATTTATCTCCTTTGTCATAGAAGCATATTCACGTTGCTCAGAGTCCTCTTTTGATCTGTTTTTGCATAGGCCTGACCTTGCAAACATGCAGCTTTTGAGTTTCAATATTCTTTATATTCAAGACAACACTCACACACACACACACACACACACACACACACACACATATATATATATATATTCATGAGTTTCTAGTGACTTCGTGTGAATTGATACTTGAAGTCTGAGTTTTTTGTGATTCATATAATTGTAGCGCAAATTTTTAACGGGTCTAGTCTCAACTATAAAATGTTGTTGGAGTTATATGTGGTCATGGACGTAACTAAGGATTCTTTTTTTAACCAAAAAGAGCGTGGCTCTTAATTTTGCAGCAACCTTAAAAAGAATAACATTTTGAGAAGAAAAAAACTATAAGTTGGCATCTTTTGTAGTCGTTTGGAATGGCTCTTTAGTTTTTCAATTTGACATTTTCTTATTTAGCTCATGGAGTATTGAAAAGTGATGATTAAAGTGTTGCTGTTTGACTCGTATGCAAGAGAAAAATGATATTCAAGTTTAATTTACGAAGCTTAAAAAGAGAAAAGAGGACTAATGGAGTTTGAGTTTCTAATTGTCAACTTTGTAAAAGGAAAGGAGAGAAAAATAAGTGGACCACTCATAAATACATATATAATTACTTATTTTTGCAAACAATTTGATTGTGTTATATTTAGAATTACAAACTTCATTAATGTTATAAAATAGAATTAAAATGTTCCTAAGTAAGGGTCACATGAAGTAAAAGTTATTGACTTATAGCAAAAGTTTTTAACTCACAAAAGTTATTAGAATTACAATAACTTTATATTATCATTTAATCACAATTTTATTATTAATATAATTTTTAAGACTATGAAAATAAAAAACTTTATCATACGTAATAATTATTATGATTAAATAATAATATAAAACTAGTGTATAATTTTTTTTTCGAAACTAAACTACTTCAATTTTAAAAACAAATTCATTAAAGTATTTTGGTTTAGTTTAGTTCATTTTTTTATATAAAATAAATTAAATATGATTTTCGTCCTTCAACTATTGGCTCATATTGATTTTAGTCCAAAAATAATTTTATTGCATTTGGTCCCTAAATTTTTTAAAATTCTCCCGTTAAGTCCTTTATTTAATTTTATTAATTTTTTCTATTAAATGTAAGTTATGTCTGCTGTTGTAGCCAATGTGAATGAGACTCAAATTGCTAAACTCGTTGCACCTATACTAGTGTTTGTTCCCATAGTCAAGTTCCACCAACAATAGAGGTAATAAATAAGTTTAATTGTACGTACTTTTTAGAGAATAATAGAGTTGTAATATGATTTTTTATTTATTTTTACAAGACACACTGAATGTTGATGCTGAAAATGAATATGCTAATGTTCGAACACCTATTGGTGTAATACTTGTATTACTTTGACAACTCTTGTTACAGTTCTCATCTTTCTGTTCTAATTTTCTTTCTTTTGTTGTTGTATTTTAATG
This sequence comes from Glycine tomentella, assembly GCA_007407185.1. NCBI lineage: Eukaryota > Viridiplantae > Streptophyta > Magnoliopsida > Fabales > Fabaceae > Glycine > Glycine tomentella. The sequence continues at coordinate 48,483 of PYAF01004104.1, read as the reverse complement.
CCTCCAATGAAGAACTAAACCTTTTTATCTAATCTGGGGTTAATCAAAGTTTAGTTTTTCATGGTTATGGAGACTAATTGTTCTTTACCACTTTTCTAGTTTTAGGCATTTATATTTTTATTATTCCTAATAAGAACACCGTTTTGTGGGTTGAGCAAAAGGTCCCTTTTCCCAATTTATAAAATTGTATTAAATCAATTAAGGTTATAGATCTATAATTGTCTATTAGTGTTCTAGTAATTAGGGGTGTTACGGATGAATAAAGATAGGTCCAATTATTTTTTTTCAAATATTTAAATTCTCAACTCATTATCATAACCACGAATGAACAGAAGATATATTATCATAGCCGCTATCTTTCAGTTATCCATATCTCCGAATATCTTGGTAAAAGATAGTGGGCTTCAACCGTCAATCCATCAGGGTCCAGGTCAGTATCCTATAAATAAAGCATCCACCATGGTGAAAGGTACACACAATCCTGACTCTCTCTTTTCCATTCACACAGTACACACTGCACGCCAATCGTGTCGTGTATCTCTGTTGTGATCTTCTTCTTCCTTAAGTTGTTTCAACCCTATAAGCATCTTGAGAGAGAGAGAGAGAAAGCTTGATCCTACATAAAATCATCCAACAATCCTTGTTGGACATTTCTGTTCTCTCTGACCAAAACAGTGGCGCCGTCTGTGGGAACGATAAACTTCGAATCCCACCAACTCACGATGGTTAACACCAGAAGACACTAGGTATCTAGACGTAACGAACCACCCAGGAATTTGAACATGGAAAATGTGGTGGTAGAAGATGCAGTTTCCCATACTGCCTCATCCCGCGCAGGACCAGCAACCCGCACGCTGGCCAGCCCACCACCAGCCGCAGAGGAGGAACCAGAGACTACGCAGCGTTTCATCCAGAATGCTCTACATTCTCTTCTAACTCGAATGGAGAATTTGGAGAAGCGTTATGAACTCCAGCAACAGGAAGATATTCAACATTTGATAACCCAGTTGGACGAACGCAGTGCTAAACGTAGAGAGGAGGAACGTCGTCACTTCTAGGATGCCGAACACCCGGTACGCAATGTGGAGAACACAGCAACGGTACGTACCGAGCAACCCCATGCAGCAGCAAGAAGATAGGACTAGAGACATCAGCCCCGACTGCCTAGACCGGCAATAGGGACCGGTCGATCAGTCCGAGCAAGGCAGAGTATCTCGTTCTCAGTCGTACAATGAGGGACTTCATATTTCCTCAGCCATCGTCCCAGATTGTACTGCTGAGGAAAGACCAATAGGAGGGATCATATGCCAACATGGATAGGAAGATGGCACTTATCGGAGGAAATATTGTCGAGGCCATCAGAACAACAGCCAGTTTGTCGATAGAATTGTGGACGTTCAATTCTTGGAAGACTTCGACGGCTCGTTTTTATCCAAGTATGATGGAAGCCAGGATCCTCAGATGCACATTGATGAATTTGACATGTAAATGTGCGTTCGAGGTATTGACGAGCCCATAATCTCAAGGATCTTCGCTACTACTTTGACCGGAGCCGCCCAAACCTGGTTTCATTCTCTGCGGCCACGTTCCATCCATAATTTCAAAGATTTTGGCCAAAAGTTCTTGTTAAATTTCGAGACAAGTAAGAAGTAGCCAAAATCCGAGTTCGCTCTGGGTAAAATACACTAGCAGCCCGGCGAAACATTGCAGAGTTACCTAGATCGATTCAAGGAAGCCGCTTTGCAAGTACAAGGCTTGGAAGAAAAGGTTCACGTGCATCTCATCTCAGTCGGGCTCAACGGATCCTCCCACCTCGCCAAGTCGATTTATAAGGATCCTGTGAAGTCGTTAAATGAGTTCAGAATCCGATCCAAGAAATACTTGGAGTTGGAGCAGATGGAGATCGCTAACTCGGCTCCGAGGAAAAATAAAAAACCCTCATCGCCAAGGAACCGACGTCAGGAGAACGCACAGTCCAGCCGACATCCCGCAAATATGGCCGTTGGGCGACCTCCACGAAGCATTCCTGAGCCCCGCTTCAGGCCCGGAGGTATGAATCGAAGTTTGACAGGTATGCTCCATTGACTACTACATAAGGTCAAATATGGAAGGAAGTGGCTTTCACCGAGATGAGGAAAGTCGATCAATCTCCTCCAATAGTAAGAAGAGAAGGATTGGATTACTCCCGGTACTGTGATTTTCACAACGGACCGGGCCATACGACTGATCAGTGTTGGGAGCTCCGAGATGCAATAGAAAAGTTTGTTCGTGAAGGCAAATTGCGACAATATGTAATTCGAATTCAGGGGCACCAAGGCAAAAGAAAAAGTCAATAGGAGAATAAAAATTGAGACGACAAGAAGAGCAAGAAAGACGAGGAATTCCCAGAGCCCGAATTCGAATGTAATGTCATTTCGGGGGGAATGGGAGGAGGAGGCGATACGGCCAACCAACGAAAGAAATATCTCAAAGAAGTGATGTTAGTAAGAGATCAGCCGAGGTTCAAGGAAAGCAGCAAGGGGAGAAGTAAAAAAGCCACGCCCCCATTGATTTATTTCACCGAGGAAGATATGAAGGGGGTGGTACCCGGTCACGAGGACGGTCTCGTCATAACAGGGACCGTGGCCAATTTCTAGGTCAAAAGAATATTTTTCGATAATGGTAGCTCGGCCGACATCATGAACCTGAGTGCATTTAAGAAGATGAACCTGAAGGAAGAAGACTTGAAGCAATGCCAAACCATGTTGATAGGCTTCAATGGGGGAGGCACCGGATTGAAAGGTGCTATTGATCTTCAACTCACGCTGGAAACGAAGGAAGGCTTCAAGTCAGAACGGGTTACATTTACCGTCGCCGAATTCTCCTCGCCATATAACATTATCCTGGGCAGGCCAACGCTTTACAAATGGGACATATTGATGTCCACCAAGCATCAGAAGATGAAAATGATCAGGCACCTCGGCAGAGTCATTACGATCTGCGGGGACCAGAAGGAATCCAAGCAATGTTATTACAATACAATCAAGGAAACTGAGGGTGGCCCATCTTCCCCACCTCGGATGAGGCAAGGAGATCCGACAGAATCTCGTATCGAAACACATTCATCTTGGAAGCCAGTCAATCTGGTAGAGCTAGATATGCGGGATATCAAGGAATGGAGACCAGAGCCGGTGGACGAGCTTGAAGATGTTCAGATCAGAAGCTCTCCAGAACAAATCGCAAAAGTAGGCAAGCAGTGTGATCCAGAAACCAAGGGCAAATTAATCCAATGCCTAAGGGAAAACCAGGACGTCTTTGCTTGGAAGGCTTCCGAGATACCTGGAATCAAGCCTACCTTCTGTTGCCACAAGTTAGCAATTTATCCCAGCTCCAAACCGATGGCACAGAAGAACAGGAAGCTCGGCCCAGACAGAAGGCAAGCTTTGGCAAGGCACATTGAAGAATTGGTGGATGCCGGATTCATAAGGGAAATACAGTATACGACGTGGCTCTCCAATGTAGTAATGGTAAAGAAGTCCAATGGGAAGTGGCGAGTTTGTGTTGATAACACAGATTTGAATAAAGTCTGTCCCAAAGACTCATACCCGATGTCGAGTATTGATCAACTCGTAGATAACTAGGCAGGTTTCCAATTACTGTCGTTTCCACGCTTACTCTGGGTACAACCAGATACCTATGCATCCAGATGATCGAGAGAAAACAGCGTTCCGAGGTATCGAAGCAAATTATTGCTACGACGTGATGCCTTTCGAATTAAAAAATGCCGGAGTAACTTACCAGCGGATGATGAACAAAGTCTTTGCAGATCAGATCGGGTGCAACATTGAAGTATACATCGACGACATGATCACGAAGACGCCAGCAACTGGAGATCATATCCAGGATTTGGAGGAAACCTTCCGGAAACTAAGGCAGCACAACATACGCTTGAATCCACTGAAGTGTGCCTTTAGGGTGAAGGCCGGAAAGTTCCTAGGATTCATGTTGACTCACCGGGGAATAGAAGCAAACCCGGACAAGTGTAAAGTTATTCTTGACATGCAGTTTCCCTCTAATAAGAAAGAAGTCCAACAGTTGACGGGAAGAATGGTGGCCTTAACCCGGTTCCTCCCAAAGTCCGCGGAAAAGGCCATTCCTTTCTTCAAATTATTAAAGAAGGAAGCCAGTATAGGATGGAACCCGGCATGTGAGGAGGCTTTTCAGGAGACCAAAAAATGCTTGGCCTCACCCCCAGTACTTTCGAGACCAGAGCCCGGCGAAACGCTCATCTTGTATCTCTCGGTCAGAGAGGAGGCCATCAGCGCGGTCCTAGTCAGAGAATTGGGCAAGTCTCAGTCGTCGATTTATTTTGTGAACCGAGCTCTCAAGAACTCAAAGTTACGATATCAGAAGCTCGAAAAGGTGGCTTTTGCTCTGTTCACCACGGCCAAGAGGCTTCGCCCGTATTTTCAAAGCCATACCATTGTCGTAAGGACAAATCAGCCCATCCAGCAAGTGTTACACAAGCCGGATTTGGCGGGAAGAATGATGAATTGGGCCATTCAATTATCCGAGTTTGATATCCAGTATGAAGCTCGTCACGCCATCAAGTCTCAAGCCTTGGCCGATTTCATGGTGGAATTAACTCCGACATCATCCACCTAGCAGGAGAATAGGGTGTGGAAAGTATACGTTGATGGCTCATCCAATGCTAAGGGAAGCGGAGCCGGGATTATTGTCGAAAATCCTGAGGGCGTATCACTCGAACAATCATTGCAACTTAATTTTTCGACTTCTAATAATCAAGCAGAATATGAAGCACTGATTGTCGGGTTAAAACAGGTCAAAGAATAGGGAGCATCAAGAGTCAATGTCTTCACTGACTCGCAACTTGTTTCAGCGCAGATCGAGGAGAGGTATCAAACCAATGGCCCTTTACTAGCTAAATACCTAGCTAAAGTAAAGGACATCATGGCAGAATTTGATGAAGTTATCGTCGCCCATATCCCAAGGGAGAAGAATGCTCGAGCCAACATATTGTCAAAACTGGCTAGCACGAAAGGAACGGGTAACCACAGAACAGTCATCCAGCAGGAGCTCACCCAGCCTGCATGCATCATGGTCATCCTAGTCGTTGAAGACTGGAGGAGGCGTATCATCAGTTACTTAGAACAAGGGATAGTTCCAGATGAAGGACTAGAGGCGAAAAGATTGATCTGAGATGCTGCTATGTACGTAATTGTCGATGACGAATTATACCGCTGAGGCCTCCATACCCCACTACTGTTATGCTTAAGTTCAGACCAAGCTGAATACGTACTCATCGAGGTACATGAAGGGATTAATGGTCAGCATATGGGCGCAAGGGCTTTGGCATTAAAAGCCCTTCGTGCAGAATACTTTTGGCCAACGATAAAGGCAGACGCAGCAGAGCATGTGAAGAGATACGACAGTTGTCAAAAACATGCAAAGATATTATGGACCCCTCCATCCGAGCTCAGTCAATCACAGCACCGTGGCCTTTTTACAAGTGGGGCATGGATCTTTTAGGACCATTTAAAGCAACGGAAGGGCAGATGAGATGGTTAATAGTAGCCGTTGACTATTATACCAAGTGGATTGAGGCCGAGCCCTTGGTCGCTATCACCTCGGCCCGTATTTAAAAATTCTTGGAGCGCAGCACAATAGCGAGGTTTGGAGGCCAGGCAGAAGCGGCAAACAAAGTCATTCTCGACGGATTAAAGAAACGAATGCAAGACTCCGGCCCCAACTGGGTGGAACAACTTTACTATGTTCTATGGGCCTACAGAACTACGGCCCAAACAGCTAACGGAGAGACTCCATTCAAGATGACGTATGGCTGTGAAGCAATGATACCGGTGGAGATCGGCCAATCATCATGGAGAAGGCGGCATACGTCCCAGATAGAAGACAATAATGCTGCAATAGTCGTCGAGCTGGATCTGATAGAAGAAGTCCGCAACATGGCACATCGTCGAGATTTATATAAAAAGCAAAAGTTGGTCCAGAGATTTAACAAAAAGGTAAAGTCGAGGTTTTTCAAAGATGGTGATCTCGTGTTACGACGAGCAGATATCGGAAACAAAAATGTCCGAGACGGGAAGTTAGCAGCAAATTGGGAAGGGCCGTACCGGGTTGTTCAAAATCTGGGGCAAGGAGCGTATTTGCTAGAGACTTTAGAAGGCAAACAAGTCAAATGGACGTGGAATGCTGACAAGCTAAAGAAATATTACAGCTGAAAAGGTGCAACTGAGAGTAAAATCCATGTGTTTCCCTTTAATTGGCTTCAAGTCCGTCATCGGGATCATGGATAAAAAATTTTAGTATGTGTTTCCCTTTAATTGGCTTCAAGTCCGTCATCGGGATCATGAATAAAAATTTTACCATGTGTTTCCCTTTAATTGGCTTCAAGTTCGTCATAGGGATCATGGATACCACGTGTTTCCCTTTAATTGATTATAAGTCTGTCATAGGGATCATAGATCAATGTTCTCGCCATGTGTTTCCCTTTGATTGACTATCGAGTCCGTCATAGGGATCATGGATGTTCATTGCGTGGTTTCCTTTAGTAGGAATCACGAAGTAAATTTTTCATGTGTTTCTCATCAATCGATTATGTAAATCAGGAATATGACACCCGTGCAAATCTGTCATTGAGATCATGAAACTTATGTAATCTTCGAAGAATATTAATAAAGTCCTTATTGTGAGGAAATTATATATATTGTGCACAAATTTGGAGGGCTTAGTCGTTGTTTTGTATTATCTCGGCCCTGATCAAGCCGACGTAACTACTTATTCATGGATGAATCATCGGGTACTCCAAAAGAATTACATCTATAGATTAATGTTATGAAATACACTAACAGTTGCTAAGACTGAAATATGATTCCAAAATGATATTTAAATCCTGACTAACGATTCGGGTAAGATGATACTTGGCCATTAGAGCCAAAATAACACTCAGAACATGCAGGAATATCCAGATCGGAAAAAGCAAAGCAAATCAAGGATGGTAAAAGCCGAGTGCATTAATAGAAGAAATTGTGCAAGAAATTGTACACATTGTCAAATAAAGATGAAATATTCAAAGATTGTTTGGAAAAAGCAATTGAAATTACAAGTAAAACCGGCATCCCGGCCCTTCAAACATCTCCCCGGGTTTGATCCTCCTCGGGCGTGTCCATCGTGCTTGGTTCCTCCTCCTCACTGTCGGAGATAGTCAGCAACTGGCCACCACCGACGTAGGATTTGAAATGCATGCCCGTGGTATTCAGCTCAATGCCGAGGTTCAAGAAGCGGATCTGATCCAGAGCGTTGTTAAAAGAGGCCTCCGTAGACCGGGCTACTTGCGACCGCATGAAAATAAGTTCGTTGTTGGTATCAGCTAAGTCTTTCACCTTCTTGTCATTAAGGGCGAGCAGCTGATTACAACGGTCACGAGCATCTCGGGCCCTACCCCGAATAACAGATAGATCATGCTCCAGCTTGGTCACGGCGGCACGAGAAGACTCTGCTTCTACCCGGGAAGCTTCAAGCTGAGCCCGAGAAGCCTCAAGCTCGGAGGTCATTTTAGCCACCGATTCTTGTGCCTCCTTTGTCTCAGCTCGAGATGCCTCCAACTCCCTAGCCGAAGCCGCCGTATTCTCCCGAGCTAGGTCGAGCTCCTGTTAAAGTCGCCGAGTCTCATTTTCAAAAGCTTTAAGCTCGGCAGCCACCTTGCAAGCCTTTTTATTTAAAGTGGCCAAGCTTTCAATCAAGGTGGCACTCTTCAAGCAGGCTAGCTCGAACATGCTCAGCTCCTCCATCTCGGCGGCCAACAGGGGCACCAGTTCAAAATACCTTTTGGGTGCCCAAGCAACTTGAAAAAATTCCCGAGTGATGCCCTTTTCCCAAAGAGTTCAGGGCGCTAGTTGAATATGCTCTTCAGAAGATTCGGGCACCAGGGTCGGGGTATCAGCAGTGGCTGGTGCTTCTGGGATGACATCCGCCATAGGTGCATCGAGGTCGGTGACGGGTGCGTCGTGCACGGGTGAAGAGGTCGGAGGAGGGACTGATGTGGCCTCCGAAACGGGACCAGCAGAAGCTGGGGTTGGAATGGGGTCAGTAGCCTTCGCCTTGCCTTTCCCCCTAGTCACCTTCCGTTTCTTCCGTGATTGGAGAGCCACAAGATGATCAAGCCTCGGAATGGAAGCGGAATCCATTTCGACCGCTGCACAATAACATAGAACTGAATGTTAACAAGAAAGAATATGAATTTTTGTAACATCCTAGAAAAATAAATAAATATATATATATATATATATATATAAAATAAATAAATAAATGTATAACTAATTATTATACTTTTAATTTATATTTAATAATTGTAATAACCTCAATTATATAATTATAATATAAAATTATAAAAATAGAATAGGTAATATTATTAAAAAAATTAAAAATAATTTTCAACAAACATTAATGCAAACTTTAGCATTAGTTCTCAGCCACGTGAGGAATTACAAGCTGAATCCAAATCCTTAGGAAATCTTCCAGGTGGCAAAACCCCCTCAGCTAAGCTCTCAGCTGTTCCACGTAAATGCATGCATTAATGAGAGGAATAATAGTAATGATGAATGAGATAAGGAAGCTTAGATATTTTATCATAACCAGCAGTATAAAAATAGCTTGGCAGCTTCCAAAATTTCTACCCCAAAACTCACACTTCTCTCTCTCACGTAAAATTACTCCAGCAGCTCTCAAAACAACTCACCAAAATTATCACAGGTAGGCTAGGCTTCAATCTCAAAAATTAAAAACTAAAATTTACGATTAAGTTATGTATTTATTAGGCCATGGTTAACCGTTAATTAGTTAAAGATTGAAGTTTTACCATAAATAGGATATTGTGAATTTTTGGCAAGATGCAGCAACCTAGAATATATATATATATATATATATATATATATATATATATGAAGGAAACATACGAAGAGTATCTCGGCACACTTATGATAATAGTTTAGATATCTCTATTCATGCATCTCGGTCCATAGATACTGCAGTAATTATTCTTTAGGATATTTATACACATACATCTTGACTCATAAGGAATAAATAGAACCCAGCAGCCCTGACCACATGCATGTAGTTTAACCAGCCTTACATTTAGAAGCACCTCAGTACCTATGCCATACCATGCTTATAAATATATATGGATTCCAGCAGCCTGTAAGCTTTACTTCCACGTAATGCTTCCTCCTTATATATCCATATTTACCTCGGCCCTTCCAAGTAAACAGCTATAGTACTTAAGAATTTATTTACTGTCTTATATATACATATATATATATATAGCTATAATACGTAAATAATTATCTTATATATATATATATATAATAAACCTGGTTAAACCACAAGTAAACTTCAGAGGCTATAAGTAATACGAGTACAGTTATTCTGAGTACTATATTTTGCTATAACTAGCTGTGTTTTAAATATATATATATATATATATATATATATATATATATATATATATATCATTCTCATTATTTCACTAACCCGGTTTTTGGCTACAATTATTATACCACTAAAAATCGGCATCCCGTAAAGGTTAAATAGATTTATTTTAGTTGGTGAAATTTTACGTGAACAAGGTATGAACTGTTAACTACCTTGCTTATGAAAGAAGAATATTGAATTATTAACAACCTTGCTTTTTGTAAGAATAGGAATATTTTCCTTATCTCATGAATTTTGTGGTATGAATGAGAATGATCCGGGTTTCCAGAACGGACCTATGAATTTATGAGATTGACCCGAGTTTTGAAGACCGAGCCTATGCTACTACCAGAGATTAGGTGCTAATACATGGAAATTCATGCATGATTAGCGTAAGACGGCTGCAGCATTCCTACATAATGTACATATGTAGAGGCCATGTGCACCTGTGACCATTGTATTTCATTCCATGCATTCATACATTCATTTTACACATTCGCTCAGATATATTGATTTATTTATTAATCTGTTAAATTATTTGATGAATTAGTTTTGTCTTATTTCATAACCTACTAACCTATTTGGTGGTTTAGAATTGCCTACTAAGAAATTTATTTCTCACTAGATTTATTTTTATTTTAGATGGCTTCGATCATAATATTTCTTGATGCACTGGATATTGCCTGGTATGTGGATGAAGTCAGAAACTGTTATGTAGTAACTATGCATCCTGTACTGCGTGCTCATATTTACTTCGGCGCCCATTTTCCAATCTCGGTGTTTAGTGAAGAGTTTGATCCAGCCAATCCGTTCTCTCAATTTGCTCCGATGTATCCAAACCCAGTTACCGACCCCATCATCGTACTCAATGATGGAGATAGTACCGAAGACTATGTTTGAATACTGGCTGAAAAACTTTGTACATAAATAAAAATAAAAATGTTTGAAGTACTATGACATATGGAATGTTAGATATAGGTAGTATGAATATGGCAATGTAAAATAGACGAGGCATGTAATATGGTGTATGTTTATATCTCGTTCCTTTTGTTAATTTCTTTTGTGTCTACCGAAATTTAATTTTATTTTATTTAGTTTGAAAGACAAAAAAATAAAATAAAAATATAACATAAAATAAATAATTAAGTAGTTAAGAAATTAAATAAATAAAATTTAGGACGTTACAATTTTCATTCTTATCATCATCAAAGGAAATTCAAACTAACCACATTAAATATAATAAGCTATGGGAGCCAGACTCTGCGATTCTTTGTAAGACATTATACGAGCTGCAGAGGAAGCGCTGGAATCCGACAACCGAGTCTCATCGGTATGATAGAAAGCGGGAGGTAGGTCATGATGACTGGAAGACCAGTATAATGGGAACTTCCAGGATCCCGAAGATGAATCAGAAGTGTTTGAGAAGAAGGGATGTTGGCCGGGTTCGCCAACAACTTTAAAGAACTTATCTTTAAAGCCCTTGAAAGACTCGGCGTACAGGAAAAAAAGCCTACGGTCAGAGTGGTCGCGGTCATTACGACCTCGAAACGAGGTCCATCCTTTCCTATCGGCAGGCTCTTTACCTGATCGGCCGGTATGAACAGTAAAAAAATAAAAGAATAAGGAATAAGTGCAAAGGACATCTAGTTTCTGACATAAAATTTCAAAGGCTTGCATAAAAGCCCAGCCGTTAGGGTGAATTTGGGAAGGGGCGACATGCAGATGATCTAATACCCACATTTGGAAGTTGAAAAAGGGAAAACGAACTCCCAACCGGGTAACTACATCTCTATAAAAGAAAAAGAATTCGGGATCATCCCCTTCCCGTGTAGAGCAAATAGGCTCATCCGGGCGGGGAAGGCAGACATGAAAACCCTCCTAAATCCCAAGAGGGATGAGGTAAGGCTTTCGGAATCCAACACCGAGGTGTTACGCAACACCTTGTGGGTAACCCAGGGATATCTACTTGTTAAGGCAGGGGAGAGAATTTGAGAGCGAGACCTGGCCGAGGATTCCTCAACAACTTCCATGGGAGACGAGTCCATAATTACCTACGATAGTAGAAAAAATGGCAATTAGTAAAGTACCTGGAGGATGAATCATCAAAGGACTAAGATCCGACGAGGTCCGAGTCAACGTTGGGGAATCTTCAACAGAAATCGGCACCTCGGCCCTAAAATCTGATCTGCTTATTGGAGTATTGGTCTTTTTTGGGAAGGGCATAGGTACAAGAATGGGATTATGTCGGCATCGGTCGAGTAAAGCATCGACCTGTTTGTTGAGATCAATGCTTGCTAAATATAAAAATTCATCGAGACATTTTGAACAGGGTTCAAATCGAGTTTCAAAATGTGGTTCAGGTATATAGCTGTTTCCAGAATCATTTGAAGGGGCACTACTTGAAGGTATGGGAGTCCTATAGGGAACCCTAGGTTCTGATGAAAGTAATGTAGACCTTTGATGTGATGACGATCCTGACCTAAAAGACCCTAACCTAGAAGGATTGGGAGGTTTGGGAATAGGGGCTTTTGAACTGCCAGGACCAGAAGGAGCCCGAAGCATGGCTTTTTTCTTCTCCTCTTCGGGAAGAGGAACACCAAAAAATCAGAATCCAGAACGAGTAAGAACCGTTCTACGGATCCGTGCTTCTTCCTCAGGTGTATATTTCATGGAGTGGATTACAGTGGAAATGCACAGGAAATGGAAATAATGGGAAGCAAAGGGAATATCGAGACTCAAGACTCGCGCGGAACAAGATGGAAAACGAAAAACTAAAATGGCTATAAGTAAGAGAAGAGTATAAAAGAAAAATACCTGAAATGAGTAAAGGTTGAAGAGAGGAGGAGCGACAATGAGGAACGAAGAACAAAGATGAAGCGCAAGTGAGAATGAGAACGCAGAAGTTGCAAAGACGAAAAGTGAAATAAAGCACCAAGAAGAAATGAAATGGAAAAAGGTATATAAGACAAAAAGAGTAATCGCCAGAATACAAAAGGTTTGGAGTAATAACTGACGGATGTGGAAAGTCATGGAAGGGGCAAAGGCATCATTATCGCAGAAAAGAAATGATTAAAGCGTGCAAAGAAATGACAGTATTAAATCAGCGAGACACGTGTCAGTTGTAAGAGTGAAGTCGCTTCATTTCCCAATACTCACAGCTATTCAGGCTACTTTGAAGAGACAAGAGATAGCTCGGCGGTGATCAGAGATGACTTACGAAAGCTTCGTCAGCCAGGCCGATTATCTCGGCAAGGGGCAAACGAGAGTAACTTACCTCGGCTCGGAATTCCTGAACTTAACTGGAGCTATGTGCTAATACATCCCGGTCATCCAGAGTACTAGATAACCGGGCTGAGGGGCATTTGTTACGGATGAATAAAGATAGGCCCAATTATCTTTATTTCAAATATTTAAATTCTCAACCCATTATCATAACCACGAATGAACAAAAGATATATTATCATAACCGCTATCTTTCAATTATCCATATCTCCGAATATCTTGGTAAAAGATAGTGGGCTTCAACCGTCAATCCATCAGGGTCCAGGTCAGTATCCTATAAATAAAGCATCCACCATGATGAAAGGTACACACAATCCTGACTCTCTCTTTTCCATTCACACTGCACGTCAATCGTGTCGCCAATCGTGTCGCGTGTGTATCTCTGTTGTGATCTTCTTCTTCCTTGAGTTGCTTCAACCCTATAAGCATCTTAAGAGAGAGCCTGATCCTACATAAAATCATCCAACAATCCTTGTTGGACATTTCTGTTCTCTCTGAACAGAACAAGGGGCAAACAATGATCTTCCCAGTGTAGAAATATAACTTACCGTAAATAAACCGCGTTCGTTTGTTTGTTAGCCAAAATTAGGCCTCCCTAGAGTTTGACGTTATTAGTAAACTAAATCATTAAAAGCTTATTTGGGATTGTTTATCAATAAAGAGAAGTGATTGGTGATCTTATCTTGATTATCGTATACATAAGGAGGAATTGATTATTAGATCTTATCAATAATTATAATTACTTTACGCCTTGAGAATACGACCATGATGCAAAAGCAGCAATGAAGAACACTAATATTATTTTGAGATCATCCTTGTACAAGCCCTCCCCAACAAGCAAAGCTAACAAGAAAATGGATTGTAGGAATAATTGGGGTATTTCATAATACATTAAAATTAGCTATTGACAAATTAAGACTTGAAAAAAGAATAAAGGAATTAATTTACAGTTATCTGGTTGGAGGAAAGGGGGAGAAAAAACAAAAAAGTATGTTGCTTATCCTGAATAGGGTGAAACTGAACTTTGTCTAAACAACTGTCCAATCACTTTCCAGAGAGAGAGGTTGCTCACCAGGGTATAGGTTTCCAGGTTTAGGAGGCTTCTTTAAAAATAAAGATGACTTGCTGTCAAAGAAACTTGAGAAAGAATGTCAAATCTGCTTTTCTTCATCGTTTACCGCATCTTTCCAGACAGGCCTTGTCAACAGTTTATCTTTGCCACCAAAGATATGGCTAAATCGCTTAAAACGGTGCTTTGGCTCACCAGTAGAAAACCGGCGCTTTGGTTCATCAGTAGCCATAGTTGAATCTTCCATGTGCTTCATCATCTTTAGTGCCTTGTCTGGATTCAGCAACATTTTCTCCACCGTTTCATACATCTACAGAGACATGACCATTAATTTTTTTTTCTTGGATAGAAATTATTATTAAATAGTTGCAAATGAAACTATCAAGACCCCACTACTATCATTATAATTATTATTATAATCAGTCTACGTTCCAAAGTAACTATTTTTTTCATGCTCGTTTGGGCACAGACTGTGTTAAGTAGCACAACGAATCCAAACACTAAAGGGGCAAATTAAATATTCCCAGAATGTAGGATTGGTTGACGTAAAAGGTACAAAGTCTCACAAAATATGATAAGTCCTGTGTTTCCCTTATATAGTTAATGGCTTCTTCAAACAGATATGGATGAAGCAATAATATTGCAGTTGACTCCACTGGTTAAATTTTGATCATTCCCTTAAGGAGCAAATTTTCAGCACTCCTAAAGTACCTACTCTCCTGCAACTAATTTTCTAAATTTAGAAAAAAAAAAAACATTGAATTCTTATTTAAAAAGAACTTAAAACAGCGAAAAAAATTAACCAAGCAAAGTCAGGTGTCAATTTATAGTGGGAGGAGTATCTACTACAGGAAAAAAAATCTTCCTTAAGGTGAGAATCAATATTAGAGACCTTTCAAAAGACTATCGGGAGCTACAGTATAACTTTTTAAATTAGTCAATATAGCTTTAGCGTGTTGGGACCCACCAGAACAAGTTCATTGACTTTCTCATGGAATCCGTCACTTTGACAAGTGGTAACTATGTACTCCTTGCAATCATTGAACAACTTTGAGGTGTCAATGTCGTCAGACAGCATAGTTTCAGCAATTGCAAATCCTAAACCGAGCTGTATAATCAAGACCACAAATTATGATTACAAAGGCATGAGAATGGTACAATCATTGATCAATTTTTACTTCTTCACTATCATCTACCAGTTGAAATCTAGTCACAGAAACACAAGCTAAACTTCTATCAAGAAACTATAAATAATTGCAAGATCATAAATAGATAATTTCTCATTTAATCAATTAGCTAATATACTAAAAAAAAAAAACTATGTACCCCAATGTCCGTAAGCTTCACACTATGTATAAGTAAGGGGGAGGGTACGCAGCTTTACCCTTGCATATGTAAAAAGACTGTTTTCGGATTCAAACTCATGATCAACAAGTTACATAATTTAAAAACAAAAAACTAAATAACTACAAGTTAGGAACAATTATAATTATAACAGAAATCGACTAAAATGATAAGAGGAAATGGTTTAATAATCTTCATACAACTCAAATGGGACCATCCAAGTCCATGATAAGAAGCAGTTCTTACTTTAATCAGGAACCATGTTCTGTTAAATGTATGTCCATTTTTTTCTTGATTAGGAGAGAGGTTAACAATATTTAACATTGAATAGTCAACAGTAAATTGACTCCAGTGGAGAGTGTATCTTCTTTGATTGACAGAAGGTCCATAGTTATTATTCTTATGTTAGATAGATTAACATCCACAGCATAGCGATAAATCAGAAGGTATACTGGAATACTCCTTTTCATCCTTTACAAGTATATTTTAGGCAGAAGATATGTATGTTTTTCTTGTCTTTCTTTTTCCCTTTCTAAACAGACAAAATAAATTATTTTGTATTTATAGTAACAAAGCGGTAAAGTTGTGTCTTGGTGACTTGTTGGTCATGGGTTCGAATCCCGAAACAGCCTCTTTGCATACAATATCCCTCCCCCTTGTCTGCGCAGAGTGTGGAGCCTCCGGGCAATAGAGTACGTAGTTTTTATAATAACAAATGTGTCAAGTGTTGAAATTGTTTTAAAAAATAATGTTGATAGCAAACACAAGTTCTGATGGGTATTTTTGTCACGGAATAAGGGCATTAGTTGCTGATCAGAATTACTTTCAAAATACGTAACATGCTTCTTATGTCCACAAATAACACAACAAGCTGGCCATGATATCAGTACTACAAAAGAGAATTATTATGCAATTGCATAACAAAAGCAACTTATGTGAGATAAAAAGAAGAGAGAGAACTTACAAGAGAAACAAACAGCTGTCTGTAAAGCTCTGAAGGCTGGATGTCCTCAAATGCATCTAGAATGCCCTCCCTACAAATGAATGTAAAATGCCATTCAAGTGAGATGGCTATAAGGGTAAAATCCAAGTTCATAAAATAGGTCCTTTATTTAGATTTACACTGCTAAATCCTCATCATAGAGAGGCGTCTGTTTAACAGCTGGAACCGATTTAGATGTTTCCCACAATTCACGCCAAAAATTACCTACCAATATGTAAAGGAGAATTCAGAAAAGTTCCGAAAAACACAAAGTGGCGAATGGTCATAACAATGCCCATGTTTCTAACAAAACGTCCCATAATACAACTAAGATAACAGTCAAGATTCACCTTTCTGGACATGTTTTACCAGATATATGATATTCAATATGGGCATTATATATCTTATTCAATGTTATAAAGATTGAGACGAAACATGTCTACAAATTCAACTTAATGGCTTGCCCAATAAAGTTGGGAATTTAAAACCTGAGGACCTACGCAAAGTGCAAACATCAATTGATTGACAATGAAATTACTAATTAAATAATATTCTAATCCTACCATCAATCACACTTAAACCATACTCAGCCTTCAATTTAGTGAATTTACACAAAAGAAGTCAGTAGGAACACATTAATGGTTAACCACACATGGTCATTAAAACACCAAACACCTTATGCTATGGCCCAAAATCACTCTAACAAGCGCTTTCTATACTAAATCCAAGGTTTATAAAGCAATCTATCATTCAACAATAATTCAGAAATAAGCCAGAATACACTTATGGATAACAAGGGGATACATATGATTTAAATCATTGACCATATCCAAACAAAGAAACCTTGAGAAATCATTTGGAATGATCCAGGAATAGAAACAAAGGGTTAAAGAAATAATGCATGAAAATAATTGAACTTAAACGAACAGACAAGAAATGTCACAATCCATCTAAATCTAATAATGAGGGTATATAAAGCTATACATCAAACAACTTTAAAATTTTAAATAATGGGACAGGACAAATACTATGTAACAGTTTTTTTATACATAAGGCAATGAAGGCAAAAAGAAGTTCAAGAAAAGAAATGAGTGAACCAAAGAAAACAAACAGGATTTCATAGCCCTAGAGTACTTGAAGAAAACATGGACCAAGAATTCCTTTTTTCATTTAGATAACGAGTATTATAGAAGAGTTCAAAAGAGGCCTAAACACATGTTAGTTGTATTCACAAATTCTCCACAATATCTTTTGATAATATATATAATACATATGCTTCATTATATATCATTGTGTATGTATAATGTGGATTTCATTATATATCTTTTGAGGGATTAGATTTTTTTTCTTTTAATACTCTCTTTCACTAGGGATTTTTAAACCACAAAAGTCCCCTCACTAGCCTGCATTACACAATTTCTGCCATATATAATGTGGATTTCATGTATTTCCTCCACAGACCTCAGCAAACTACAACCTTTTTGACAATCCAAGTTAATAAACATATAAATGTTTGGCATTGTTAAAATATATCAAAAGTTCTGTCACAACTGATTATGAGATACAGGGAATAAATTACTTTTTTCAAGCCAAAATAAAACTGTAGTTTTTTCATCACCATGGGCAAGACATTAGTACACCTACCTTCTTTTTGCATTCGCAAACTTAGTTGACCTCTGCTAGACATTGACTCACCACCATAAAAAGAATCTCTATCCTCAGTATTTCCCTCACTTTCGGTCCAATCAGGAGGAGAGTACCATCTCACAAAATCTTCCAAAATGCAACCAGGATTTGCAGCCTAAAACATGAGCACAAACAGAACTAACTTAGAGAGTACATCGCTGCATTAGATGCATTTCAAAAGCATTAAGAATATCAGTAAGAAAAGTTCTCTTCAAGGGAAAATCTAACCTTGAAAGCCTGCATATCAGAGAGGAGTTGAGAGCATCCAGCACCAACACTGAGCATACAAAGTAAAGAAAACTGTCATGAAATGCCTACCCTATAGTAACTATAAGTCTAGAACCTATTAGATCATAAATGCAGATATGCAGTGAAATGAAGCTGTCATTTGCATATCAGACACAAGACACAAAAGCATAGTCAATTAGTCATCAATATATTGCAAAAATAAAATTTAGTGAATATATTCTGTTGATCAACTAGTCCGTCAGCTCAAAAACTAGAAATTGAAGAGGGGCAAAAAAAACATCAAATTGGACACATCTAACTGCCTACTGGGCAAGCTTCCACTTCTTTTTTTGATTTGGCACCATGTTTGGAAAAGATTCATTTAGGGGAAACAGCTGCTTTTTTTTTTTTTCAAAAGCTCTCGTAGGAAGCTCACCATAAAAAGCAATTATATCGCACAGATAGTTTACATACCTTCCTGTACGCAACACAAACTCCTCTGTCTCTTTGATCAGTTCTTCTGTAAGCAAGGGTCCCTCCTACATGGAATTGCCACAAATATGACACATCAAGTACTGAAGCAAGTTCAAATAAGAAATTGTATAATACAAATAGCTATCAAACCTGGGTGACAGGAGAGTATGCAGGCTCGCCAGTTGATAAGTGCCCTAATTCAATTAAATTCAGGTTTTAAATATAGGCACTTATCTTTTGATTTCAAAAACTTTGCTTATAAACTTGCCTTAAACCTAGTTAAATTATATTTATTACTTGTATGAATGTAGTTTTTATTCTTAGCTTGTTTTGAGCCTTAGGCTCTTAAATATTAGTATTAAGTAAGTTAGGAAAGTGAGAAAAGTGAGATTTAGTGTGGAGACTCTGCCGGAAAGAAGCGGTGATGGGGCCCTTATTAATTCTTCTCTTAAGGAGGTTCTCTCCATGTTTGGTTAGTTTCTCTTAAAGGATTGGATGTAATCTTCTACTTTTAAGTATCTCTTTTAATATTTATTTATGTATAAGTCTTTTCTATTTATTATTGGTAATTTTATTCCGTTCTTAATGCTTGATTCTACTTGATCACTAGTTTCATGAAATTGGATTCTAAGTTTAACTGAAAAGTACTCTTAGGATTTGAACTGAATAATTTTACTCTTTACGTTACGTTACTAGGAATAGAGCATAACATTTAGATTACAAATAGCACGCAATTATGATTGTAATGCTGGGTTATTTACTTCATATGCGAGGGATCGATATTCAGTAAATATCCTTAGAACTCGATTGCGAGGAATCGATTCGAAGTTAATTAATGTGTGCATCAATAATAATAGAAAATGATTTATACATGGTAATATTAATTGGATACCGAGGTATGAATGATGAAACCCAATCCTACGTTTTTCTTTAGTTAATTAAAATCGTTTTATTAGGTTCTGTAATCTTTCTTAATCTTTCGTTATTTCCGTAAAAACCATCAAAACTTCGACCATACTCGTTGTACATAACTATTCAATTGTTGAATTCTATTTGGATTAACTGAGTAGCACAAGTCCCTGTGGAGACGAACTTTTATAAATTTTGTAACTTACAACGACAATTGGTACGCTTGTCAAAAGTCTAACACCTGTTCTTAATCTTGCATATAATAAAGGGCTTATACGAATTTTGCCCCTGTAGTTTGCCGAGTCTGATGTAATGGAATTGGCTTCCATCACCATAGAGTCCAGAGATTCAATGGCAATAATATGGTGCCTTTTGCGAGAGATACAACAATTACTTACTTGAAATTGTTGATACAGAAGACATGACTTCAGATCTGGATTGTCATCTAGGGGGGACTCCAACTAAATGTTTTTCTTCAGACCAATGTTTTCTCAGCTGTATAAGTAAAAAAATTCAAAGCACACTCATTTAGCTTAGTGGTAATAATTAAGAAAGAAAATAATGTATTGACATTATTGTATCCTAATTTAGTTCAGGTTACAAATTCTAGAACAGAAATTCATGTAGGATTTCTTTCCATGGATGTATAATATAAACTTAGGTAAACAACTTGACAATTCGGAGGTTTTGAGGAACTCTAAAAGTGCCCAATAATACAGCATGAGTAGTTTACAGATTATTTTATTTTTCTTTTTTGGTTCTTTTTAATTATTTGCAAAAGGGAAATGAAGGGAGTAGTTGGAAGGAGACAATGAAGGGAGTAGTTGGAAGGAGACAATGCAGGGAGAAGTTGGAAGGAGACCGATTAGACCAAAGTCAAAAATCATATGATAACAAGGGAAAAAAAAAAAAAAAAAAAAAAAAAAAAAAAAAAAAAAAAAAAAAAAAAAAAAAAAAAAAAAAAAAAAAAAAAAAAAAAAAAAAAAAAAAAAAAAAAAAAAAAAAAAAAAAAAAAAAAAAAAAACCTACCCCAGAAAAATAGAAAGGGCCCTGAATTCCAAAAATAAACTAAGCAAGATCAAAACAAAGAGAAAAACTATTTTTCTCTTTCTCAATATGGCATCATGTCAGTTTGTTTATTTACTTATAGTGGTCAAAATCATACTAATAAATTGGATAAAAATATTAAACTGATTAAGATAGTACAATCCATCAACAAACATTATCCATCAAACTAACAGTTACATGACTTAAAGACAATAACTTGTATATTGTAGAAACTAAAAAATGATCTAGAGATTAGACGAAATCTACAACTCTAGGTTCTTCATAAAAATATTAAATAATATTAAAACTAGAAATTCTTATTTAGTAAAACATACTTCATCAACAACCCTGGACCAAAAAAGAGACATTTCTCGAAGCGTCTTGAAGTTTCCAATTACTTCAGCTAGCTTAACAACTAGGCTTTCAGGAGGAGCACCATGAATATCTCTTGGCAAAGATGATATTTTAGTTTCCTCTGGACTAGAGTTGATCTTCCTTCTAAGGAACTCTCCCTCTGCAAATATCTTTCAAAGATTACAAAGGATGTGGAAGGTCATCAGTCATCACAGAATAAAGTGCCCAAAAAGTATAAACATAAAAAGGTTCATTGATGTAATTATATCATCAACAAGATATCTAAATTTCATATACCTTGGTCAAACAATGAATTAATCAAATACACAACTTTTTCATCATTACTAAACTCAGAGGTGAGTTTGTCCTCCTTTTCATGCAACACTAAAGCCTTCACTGAAGAGAGACTTAAGCCTGCCTTCTCTCTGGCAGGTGATGAACCTCTTGATGAAGCTACAAAATCTTTCATTGAGTTTGTTTGCGTTCCAGCCCTGGTCAAAAGGCCCAAAATTTTAAGAGGCTAGTTGTATTGTTATTCGTTAAGCTGAAAATCATTCTGAATAACAAGAACAAGACATTCAATATTTACACTACATTTGCTTTAGTCATTATGAAGAAAATTTGAGCAGCTATTACTGTTGGGTTGGAAAAAAATGCATTAACCAATTGAGAGTAAGAAATAGACCTTTCGATTGTGAGAATTTGGTTAACAGAATCTTGCCTTATTCAATAGTAAAGAATCTTTAAGCAATTGATGGAATTGACAGGAAAAAAGGCAAGCATAACTTACTCAATAGCTATAGCCAACTGCTTCAGGACAGATGATGGAGGAATGGGATGTGGTCGCAGCAGTTAAGCCTTCAACCGTGGGAATTGCTTCTGAAGCCTGAATTAATGTTTTATATCACACATCATTAATGTAATCAATTTGTGTATTTGAATCCAAAAAACATGCTCAATTTACTGGAAAAAGTTCTGAGGAAGTTAACCATGAGATTATTAAACATGCAGTATTAACTCATCACCATCATACCATGCACGCATCAATTATTTTCCTAGCTTATGAGTAATGACAGTGAAACATTCTGAAAGACATTATGTTGAAAACAAAATATTCATAGTTGATGCTTGGCATTCATTATCAGATTTTCCAATATATTGGAACAACTGTCTGGTTTAGAAACTTCAATTGGAAGATAAAATCATTGAGTTAAAATGCTCCAGATCTTCTTACCTTGGCATCAAGATCATTTTTCACATTGAGGATGTACAAATTTTCATCATAAAATGGAAGAGAGCCCATGTTTACATCACCAATATTATCTGTTACTTCGACTTCCTTTCTCCTTTTTTGCATGTTTATTCTATCTTGCCAGTCCTGCTTAGTTCCTATACGTGGAGGTCTCCACTTTGTGCGCTTCAGTTCATTAAGAAACTGCAACATCACATTACAAAAAAAATAAAATCAATGATTTAAGTAATTAACAGTCATCACAGGACAAATGTTGCCTAATAAGTACTCTGACATAACACAAACAAATAAGTGATCTTATGCTAATAATCTTTAGACTAACAGACCTTTTGGACTATAAGCAGCTGTTTTGTTCAAAACAAAACAGATTTTATTTTTCACAATAATTATAATAATGTCACCTTATTTCACTTTATGTCCTGCATTCAAAATTTTGTATAAGAAATGAGTAAACAACTTTTTCCGAAGGAAGGTATCATATAAATACTACGATTTTCATTACTTTCATGAAGTGACAAACTTCCACACGTGTATATATTTTCAGCCAAAAAAACAAAACAGCAATTCAACCAACAACTATCTCTAAAATAAACAAACACCGTAATCTAAATTTTCATTTTCACACTTTCGCTTCAATTAAAACCAAACATATATACTTCCATTTCATAATTAAACAAAAATGCACTTCCATTTCATAACTTAAGGGGAAAAAAATCAGCACTACAAAAGTGAATATATCAGTACGACATTCCCATAATCCAATCCCCTAAACGCAAATGCACAAATTAGATTCAAATAGTTAAAATTAAATTCAACAACTACTTTTTTCAAATTCACCAATTACACACAAAAATTATTTAAAAAAAAAAAAAAAACACATACTACAAGCAAAGGAATGCATCTTCAAACCTTTGATTCATTCTCACTCCGAGCAGATTCATCGCCCCGCTGCCTCCCAAACTCGTCGTCGTGAAATTGCTTATCAGAATCTTCACCGATAAAAGAAAAAAAAACACGTCAATGCTAATTCCCCAAAAATTCAAATAAAATAAAATCGAAAATTGCGAAAATGAAAAAAATGAACGAAACGCATTCATTTCCACGCAACGAGAACGAGAACAAGAGAGACAAGAAGGGGAAAACACGCAATTACTATTACTCACTCAACACTCACCTAGATCGATTTTGAAGTCCATGAGAACACGCTCCGCTTTCGCGGCTGCGGAATGGAACGCGGTTCGCGCCTTGGACACGAAGGAACTCGCGTGATTCTCCATTTCCTGCGCCGGGGGTGCGCACGTTAAGGGATAACAACACAACACAAAACACTTTTTTTATTCTTCTCAGCTAACACAAGATGAAGAAGAAGATGCATAGATAGATAATATAGAGAAAGTGTGTGAAAGTATTTGTAGTGCGAAAGAAACAGAACAAGTCCAAGTCCAATATACAAAAATAAAAATGAAAAGAAAGGTGAAGAAGAAGACTAAGTACAAGAATAAGTAGAAAGTGTTTGGTGATGGTGATGACCAGGTAGATGCTGGTGCTGCTTCAAAACTGCAGCTTTTTTATTTTTATGGTGAAAAATAAAATCAAAATGGTCAATCAATTTATAATATACATTTTTTTTTATACATATCATTCAGTTATATGTAGTCAACTAGACATATACGTTAAGTTTATTAATTTTTATAATTTAATTATTTCAAATAATATATTAAAATAAATTTAATTAATTAAAATTATAAAAAATGTTTATAAAATTAAATTCATATACTTTAATGAATTTAGAGGTTACTTTTTATGTATTAATAAGTTATAAAAAAATATCATTAAAAATTAGATTAAAAGTCAAAAGATTCAACATTCATGATAATTTATAATTAGATAATAATGTAAAAAAGTTATATTTTAAATATATTAAAATTAAACTCATAAAAAAATCTTCTTAAGAATTATATTATTAAATGATGTAAAATTAAATTATAGTGTCAAAAAAATTTGTGGTTTTTTATCTGTTTTCTTTTTTTTTTTATGATTTTATATGTTAAAAGTTAAGATCATGACTAATGAATAATATAGTTTACTTTATAGGTCCGGATCTGCACACCAGAAAGTCTCTGACTTTTACTTGCCTTGTATAAACGGATAAACTAGCATTTGTACCGGGCCCATAGGCAAACAAAACATTAAATCATAAATGTAGGATATAATAAATGGCATATACGTTGGAGAAAAATATCATACCTTATTTTTTTGTTACATAATCTTTTTTTGATCATTTTTGTAACATAATATGAGTCTATTTGTGCTTTTTTAAGATTTTTTTTAAAAAAAACAAAAATTTGAGAAACAAAAGGCAGTTTATAATTGTTACTGAGTTGTTGATAATTTTTACTGCTATTAGTTTTATATTACAAAAGTTTTTAATAAATATCAAAGGATCTAGTTTAATTAATTGAATAAAGATATGTAAGTTATTATAAATCCTCTAATAAAAGATAAAAAAAATTCTAATGAATAATTGAATATATCACCTAAAGGTTATGTAAATATTATAAAAGTTTATGCAAATATTTAGAGTAAGAAAAGAAGCAATAAATTTTGGTAAAAGTGGATTCATTAATTTACAAGATTTCAATCCATAATTCATAGATAATTTTGCAATACTTGTAAGAATTTTAAATTATTTTTTGGCTAAGCTTATCATAGACTAAAACCATAAAGTGGTGCTTTTACTGTGTGTCCCATTTCTGTCAAAAGATATTTTATTTTCTTTCAC
Organism: Glycine tomentella; assembly: GCA_007407185.1. NCBI lineage: Eukaryota > Viridiplantae > Streptophyta > Magnoliopsida > Fabales > Fabaceae > Glycine > Glycine tomentella. The sequence goes on along the minus strand of PYAF01004104.1, from coordinate 23,588 downwards.
ATTTGCTACTTGCTAGCTATAAACTATGTTGATTAATAAAATGTTTACATTTTTTGTGTAACTTGTAAACATCGTGGTCAGTGACATTTAAATTTAAATAAGTTACAATATGTTGGGAAGAAACTGTATTAGCCGCTGGATATAGAGAGCCTTCAATCGATGGAATTAAATGACTTTGTCTTAATTGAACAAGGTTTTATTTTCACCTTGAATTAATTGAACAAGTTTAATTTTAATGTATTATTAGTATAAAAATATTATTATACAATAATGTATCATTAAACATTTTCAAACAAACATAATAAAATGTATATATTGATTCAAGTGATATTGTATTTGAATATTTTAAAACAAAATTTTAAGTTTGAGTATAGTAAATGAAAAAGAATTATTAGAAATGAAAATCTCATTAATAAGTGATGAAAATTGATTCACTTAATCTTGTTGGACTAATGCAAAACAGATAATCGACATTGTGTTAACTTAAATAGCACAATTCACATGATTCAAAAAGGTTAGACAAGTCCAAAAATCCATGTGGAGTAAATTGGTTAAATTCGGCTTTAGAGGATCCAGTGGTGGTAATGTTGTTTATTGTTATTGCGAAAGCAAGGGTGTGATTCAAACTTCAGAAGTAGCTAAGAACCCAATGAAGCTATTATACACATGTCCATTTTGAAAGGTTGGAGAATGTTTGTCTGAATGTGTATGGTTGCTTCCCTTGTTTTTGAGTTTTGTTCCAGTTGGTTAATTATATAAAGGAAAATCTTTTATAGACACCCAAATGAAATCCAATACCTAAAGAGAGATAACAAAATATAGGTACGATAGAGTTTATGATTTGATAAAAAGAGAGAGATGGAAAGAAATGAGAGATATTGGTGGGATATTTAAAATAAAAGGTAATTAATACATAATTACTCTTATATAAATGATTTTACCAAATGTGTTATAATTGCATTTTTCATAAAACAAAATATGATATGGATGGAACAGACTTTGTAGAATGAAATAAATTAGCAACTCTTTCATTGATCATTTGTTACTTTTTTCGTCCTTCATTACAAAAATTTTCAACTTAAGAAAAGTAATTAATTCAGTTAATTCTATTAAATTTGGCAATTATTTGTATTATTATTCTAAAATTATCATTTTTTATCTCTTTATTCACTTAATTATTTTTCATTGATGTTTGGAGTGAAAATAATAAGGGTGTGTAAGGAAAAAAATAATTAATGCATCCAAAAAATTAGAAAATGATCTTATAAAAAGGGACAAATAAATTTCTAAAGATGATATTATAATTAATAACATAAAGAGTATTAAGTATCAAAATGGTCCCTATTTTTTTATACTTAATGTCAAAATGGTCCTCAAACATTATAACTTACTAATAAAATAGTCCATGGCATAAATAATAAAAAGATTCATAGTAAAATACGAGTTGTTTTCATCATTATTAGAGGAAAATCTATCACTTTCTTCTTCAACATCATCACCACCATCTCCATCATGATCATCCCCAACATCAACAAAGAAGTCGACCATTACATCTACTACTACAAGCGTGTTTGGTTTCCCGTTTGGGAACTCAAACATCCGTTGAGGGTGTATCAAACGAGTTGCCTAGATGTTTGGCAATTGTGAATGGGGTTCACTTGAAAGTAATTATCTCAAAAACAGACGTTCAATCCAAAAGAACCCAAAGGTTACTTTTCCGTTCAATGTTTGTTCGATCTATTACGAAGGTAAGTTATTTCAAATTTCAACAACTCATTTCAGCAATTACCCCTCAATGCTCTACAATTTAAGAACTTGTAACTAATTTCATTACCCCTCACCTACCATAATTTAAGAAGCATATCTAAAACTTTAACCCTTCAACCACCATTAGTTTAAAGTAGCATTAGATATGATTTGGCATCAGACATGGTCTGAACCTTCATGAATACAACTTGCCCTCCTTTGGTTCTACAAAATTCATGTGCATGTGGTATGCTTGCTTTTGATCTGCATCAATCTCTTTTTCTTGGTAAGATTTTTTTAATGTTTGTTGTTATGCATAGTATTTTTTATGGATTCATTGTAGTTTGATATTTTACTATCTTGACCCATATATATGACTCATATGTTGTTCAAATGAGAAAACAAATAATATTTATGTGAAATAGAACCAATCCTTTATTTATTTTATAATAGAATGATGAGTAATGAAAAGAGAAAAGGCATAGTAGATATTGTTGATAATGAAGGTGTTAAGGCAAAGGTTGAATGAGATTTGAGGGCATCTAAGCCTTTTTATCAAATTATGCTTGGAGGAAGTGCATAAAGGAGAACTATTCTTACAAAGAAAGGATGAAAAAATGTTGAATCTGAATTCAATTCAAGATCTGGGAGAAAATATGGCAAGAGTCAATTAGAAAACAAATAGGATAACCTTAAGAAAGAATGGTCAAAATGGGACAAGATATTTGGCAAAGAGACGAATCTAGGATGAGATAGAGTAAGACACACATTTGTAGCAAACGATGAATGGTGGGATCTCAAGAAAAGGATATGGGTTTTTTTAACAAAAAATTAGAAGTTCTATATTTTTTTTAGTATATTACTGTGTTGATTACTTGTAAACATGAAGGAAAATCCACTATACACAAAGTTCAGATTTAAAACACTTCCTTTCAAAGAAGTATTAGTTGCATTGTTTAAGGATGTGGTGACTAAGGGAAAATATAGTTATGCAGCCTCTTATGGGACATTGCCCAATCTTATAGATGAAAGTGATGATGTAAATCATCCATCCTTTGACAATGGCTATGTAGACCTAGAGGAAGGATCATGGGATAGTGGAGAAGTAGTACATGCTAGTGCATAGGTAGGTTTTCAAATGTGAAATATCAATTTCCTTCGTCCTCCTCTAGTTATGTGTTTTTTATAATTAAAAGTTCTTTTTGATTTGAACGGAATCAAAATTTACATGAAAATATTATTTTTCTTTATTAGGAAAATATTATTTGGTGGATTCTAGTTATCCAACACTAATAAGACATAGTGGTCCATATAGATATGAACATTAATACCTTTCAGATTTTAGGTGTCAATGTAGATTTGATAACTACAATGAGGTATTCAATTATTATCATTCAAGTTTAAGGTGCATAATTGAAAGGACTTATGGGTATAAAAAAATAGGTTCACAATTTTACGGCAGATGCCTAAGTTCAAATTTGAAACACAAGTTCAAATAGTTAGTGCAACAATGATTATCCACAAATTTACAAGAAGGAAGTCAAAAACTTGTTCTAAATTACAATGCTAAGAAGATGAAAATATAGTTGAAGATGAAAGTGGTAATCATATTCATGAAGATCAATCCTTACCTTTAATTGTGGTCTCTTCAAGAGAGATGGATCTTGTTTGGGATTCAATTAGAGATTAAATTATAAAGCATATGTAATATAATTAGTCATGTTATTTATAATACAAATGTATTATATTTTTCTATGTTGTACATGATTTTGGAGTATAATGAATTAATTATTGTTATTCAGTTGATAGTATTTTGTTTTAATTATTGTATTAATTTGCATTTTTCATATCTTGATTTATTAAACATATATTTTTATATATATTTTTTTTTGCAAACTTATTGTTTTTAATTAATAATATTACCACCAATTTTTAACAACATGTAATAATATATTATGAATTCAAATATACTAAAATAAAAATAACGAAACAAATCAGTGTAGTATTATATTATAAAATCTATGTCTATTTTAGTAATTATATAGTTCAACTTAATTTTTCAACAAAATCACCCAAACAAGTTTATTTTCTTAAAAGTACTTTTAGAACAAAATTATCCAAACATAAATCAAGTCATACTCAACTTTCTCTTATCTAAACTTAAGTTTAAAAAGTTACATTCAATGGAACTTAACTTTTTAACTTTAATTCAAATACACTCTATATCTCCTTCAACAACAAAGATCATCACAATCAAGTAGAATATCAAAAAAGGATACTCACCTTAAGGAGATTTTTTAGCAACTCACAACAAAATCAATTTTGAAATAAATAACCATAATTAATAATAATTTAAGTCATAATTCTACCTTCAAACAATATTTAATCCCAATAGAGGGATAAAGAATATTTATTCCTATTGGACAAGAATCACCATTGGTAAGTAAAAATACACATATATCATCTTCCTATCCACTATCTCATTACCTCTTAATGCTCCCTTCGTGTATGCTTTTTGGATAAAATATAATCATTGGTAAAATAATCATAGGACCTTGATGAGTTGTAATGATATTTTTAAGACACGTGTTTTTGGAGTTTTCATGTGGGTCGTTAATTTGTACATACTTTGGACATCTTTGTATATTTATTTTAACAAACTTTAATAATAAGGATATTTCAATAATTAGTATATATATTCCTACGAAAAAATGTTAAAGAAACACATATTTTAATTATTCATAAGCATATAAAATATATTCCAACCATTTTCAATAATTAATGAAACACAATTTTTATAATATACCAAAATAATATTTTCATATTTATTCCCGAAAATAATATTCTTAGGATTAAAAAATTTATCTGTGAAACAAACATTCCTATATATATTATTTTATGAGTAAAAAATTAATATTGATATCAAAAAATTTATATTATCATTTAATCATAATCCATTATATATAATAAATTTATTAATTTTAAGACAAATATTTTAAAAGTCCTATCAATGATATTATGATAAAATAACCATATAAAATTATTTTACATTTAATTCTTACTTTATTATATTTCATTAAATAGATGTTAAAAACTGAAATATTCTGAATCTATATAAAATCACCTCACAAGTTACCAATGCAAAAGAAAATTGAAGTCAACGAAGCTTAGACCCCAGAAGTCAAAGAAAGGGGCGTGCCAATTATTCCGTGGTTTTCCACGTGGCAAGTTCTAATAGGCTAAAGCGTCGTGGCTGCACAGGGGGTTTCTGGTACCCGGCAGAGACTGCACCAGAACATTTTTGGTGCAAGTTTCAATTTTTTGGGTTAGGAATTTGATTTGATTAGAACAAGAATCCAATAGAAGAATGAAGAAGATGTGGGTCTCGGATCATCGATTGTTTCTTCTCTACATTGTTTGTGGCCCTTGCTTTTCTTTGCAGTTCACAACGGTATCTTTCAATTTCACTTGCTTCACACACTGGCCATATAATTAATAAAAATAAACATTACCCTTTTATGTGTTTTTGTCAGTTTTATCAAATTATTCAAAATGCCCATTTTTTTTCTGGTGAGGATTTTGCTGAATTCAATCATAGGCTATGTGGATGGTGTGAATTTTGATTTGGATTTGGATTGGTATAGAATGGAATTCCAAGTGTTTGAGGATTTTTGGTTCACTGTCTGCATAAATCAGTAGGTTATTGTGTGATTTTTCTACTTGAGGAATGGGATTTATGAATTGCATGTTGTGTTTCTTGTTCTCATTATGTGGTTACCTCCTTTCTCTTCCCTGAAAGTTTGATTTTGTTGCCACGGGCTGTTTTGATTGCTTGAATTTGGATTGCCATATATGAAAATGTAATGTATAAGGACTTGGTTTGTTTGTTATAGCAATCAATAGTTAATTTGTGAATTTTTCTACTTGAGAAATATGAGAAGAGAAGTTCTTATTATCTTTTTTTTTAACAACAAGAAGTTCTTATTATCTAGCTACATCCTTTTTGGATGTTAATGTTGATCTGTATGATTTTTCAATGAAAAACCATAGAACTTGTAACTTTTTAAATTAGTTTTGTGTGCTTTTTTTGGAATTGATGACCAAAAACCTCCTCAATGACGGTCGGTCATTCATCTAACGTGGCTCCTGTAACGACATTGCCCTCGGTGGGCAATCCTAAAATACCAGCCACGTCTTCCAACGTGATGGTCATCTCTCCCTGCATCATATGGAAGGTATGGGTCTCTGGTCTCCACCACTCAACCAGAGCACTAATAAACACAAGATCAATCTAAAAAAAATTTAAATAATCAATTCATATGTACAGTTATAAAAAAAATTGTTTACTCATTTCCTACTTGCATACCTGAATATGTCGCATGCGTGCGACATGTAGAAAGCCAGCATTTCTTAACATGTCACCAACGATGTCAGGTATATCATCGTGATGTGGCCCTCCCGTCACTTTACCACGTCAAGTCTTCAACAGTCGAGCTGTGTCCTCATTCCACACAGCTTGTGAAATGTGGGTGCGCTGAGTACGCCTACGCAAAACACTCCACTTACACGGGGTAGGGATAACAAGAGTTGTCGGATTCATGGGCTCACCCTCATGATTGGATCTAGAGCACGAAGAATCAGTCGAAGATGAATCAACCATCTAATGAGTATCTTAATATAAATAAATGAAAATTTAAATTAAAAAAAATATCTTCGGTTCACAAAACATTACAAATAATTATCCTATCAAATAAATTAAACCTAATGTACGTCGCTAACAATCCTAAACCCTAAACCAAACACCCTAAACACTAAACAATGAACCATAAAACAAACATCCTAAACCCGAAACCCTAAACCCTAAACCCTTAACCCTAAACCAGTAAACCAAACACCCTAAACATTAAACCATAGCCAAACACCATTATCACCAAACCATAAACCCTAAACCCTTAATCATAAACCCGTAAACCAACACCCTAAATCCTAAACCCTAAACTCTACACTCTAACAATTTTCTACGAATCTAACATCTACGTTGCTAACAATTTCATATGACCCTACAAATTTTCTAATTCAATAATATAACATATTAAATAATATGCAAAATTATTAAATTCACTTACTTGTTGATAGAGCTTCGCTGTAGAAATAATCTATTCACAAACTCTATAGAGAAGGCTAAAAAACTTTTAGAGAGAATGTGAAATAGTAAAAAATGAATTTTTTTGGGCATGTATAGCAGTCACACACGCCCAATTTGGCACGTGTTTGACTGTCCCAAAATTCAAATTATTTTCAAAACAGTTCCAAATTTCAAATTATTTATTAAAAAAGTATTATTTATATTTTTTTCTCTCCAAAACCAAGCTTATAATTGTTTCATAACATGCGCAGATGCACTATGCAGCAACCGTAGATATGTGAGTTGAAGCATGAAGGTAAGCACGTTAGACACATTGTTGCAATCTTGCAAATGTCCGAGACACTTCAAACAGATTCTCTCTCAAACGATCCTCACAGGCCTCATCACCGACCCCCACGCCGCAAGCAGACTCATCAACTTCTCTTCCCACTCCACTACTCCGCAACCCCAACACCTTCACATGGGACACCATCATGCGCGCCCACTTGTACCTCGAAAACTCCCCCCACCAAGCCCTCTTTCAGTACAAACTCTTCCTTGCGAGCCACGCAAAGCCTGATAGCTACACTTACCCGATCCTCCTCCAATGCTGCGCTGCCCTCGTCTCTGAATTTGAGGGCCGGGAGCTGCACGCGCATACTGTCAGGTCCGGCTTTGATGGGGATGTGTACGTCCGGAACACGCTGATGAATCTGTATGCGGTTTGTGGGAGCGTAGAGAGTGCGCCCAGGGTGTTTGAGGAAAGTCCTGTGTTGGATTTGGTCTCGTGGAACACGCTTTTGGCCGGGTATGTTCAGGCAGGGGAGATGGAGGAGGCGGAGCGTGTGTTTGAGGGAATGCCGGAGAGGAACACCATTGCTTCGAATTTTATGATTGTGCTCTTCGGAAGGAAGGGATGCGTGGAGAAGGCGAGGTGGATTTTTGATGGGGTGAGAGGGAGGGAGAGGGATATGGTTTCATGGAGCCCGATGGTTTCGTGCTATGAGCAGAATGAGATGGGTGAGGAGGCGTTGGTTTTGTTTGTGGAGATGAAGGGAAGTGGGGTGGCGGTGGATGAGGTGGTTGTGGTTAGTGCTTTGTCGGCATGTTCGCAGGTTTTGAAGGTTGAGATGGGAAGGTGGGTGCATGGGTTGGCGGTGAAAATTGGGGTGGAGGATTATGTTAGTCTTAAGAATGCGTTGATACATTTTTACTCGAGTTGTGGGAAGATAGTGGATGCGAGAAGAATTTTCGACGATGGTGGTTTGCTCTTGGATCTGATATCTTGGAACTCGATGATTTCTGGGTACTTGAGGTGTGGTTCGATTCAGGATGCTGAGACGTTGTTTTATTCCATGCTAGAGAAGGATGTTGTGTCTTGGAGTGCTATGATATCGGGTTATGCTCAACATGAATGTTTCTAGGAGGCTTTGGCATTGTTCCAAGAAATGCAGCTTCATGGAGTTAGACCAGATGAGACTGCTTTAGTGAGTGTCATCTCAGCTTGCACCCATCTGGCTGCTTTGGACTTGGGAAAATGGATTCATGCTTACATAAGTAGAAATAAGTTACAGGTTAATGTTATTCTGAGCACGACACTGATAGATATGTATATGAAATGTGGGTGTGTGGAAAATGCGTTGCAGGTTTTCTATGCAATGGAGGAAAAGGGGGTTTCTACCTGGAATGCTGTCATTCTTGGGTTGGCAATGAATGGTTTGGTAGAACAGTCACTTAACATGTTTGCAGATATGAAACAAACCTGGACAGTTCCTAATGAGATAACATTTATGGGAGTTCTTGGGGCCTGTCGGCACATGGGCCTAGTGAATGAGGGGCATCATTACTTTAATTCCATGATCCACGAACACAAAATAGAGGCTATATTAAGCATTACAGATGCATGGTTGATCTTTTAGGACGTGCAGGTTTGCTTAAAGAAGCAGAGGAACTGATTGATAGTATGCCAATGGCACCTGATGTTGCCACTTGGGGTGCTTTGCTTGGGGCTTGTAAAAAACACCTTGACAATGAAATGGGGGAGAGGTGGGAAGGAAACTCATTCAGCTTCAGCCTGACCATGATGGTTTCCATGTATTGTTGTCAAATATATATGCTTCAAAAGGAAATTGGGGCAATGTTCTTGAAATTAGGGGAATTATGGCACAACATGGGGTGGTAAAGACACCTGGTTATAGCATGATTGAAGCAAATGGGACAGTTCATAAATTCTTGGCCGGAGATAAGACACACCCACAAATAAATGATATTAAGCACATGTTAGATGTAGTGGCTGCAAAATTAAAGATTGAGGGCTATGTACCAACCACAAGTGAGGTTTCGCTAGACATAGATGTAGAAGAGAAGGAAACAGCACTTTTCAGGCACAGTGAGAAACTTGCAGTTGCCTTTGGACTTATCACTATTTCTCCACCAACTCCAATCAGAGTGACAAAGAATTTGCGCATATGTAATGATTGCCACACTGTTGTAAAGTAAATCTCCAAAGCATTTGATCGTGAAATTGACGTAAGGGATCGTCATCGCTTTTATCACTTTAAGCATGGAGCTTGTTCCTGCATGGATTTTTGGTAGCAAATTGTACGTGCTATTAAACTGAGTGACTATCCTATGCTTCAGGAAGCTGCACCCAGTCTCCACAATGTTCTGGACTCGAATATCAAAGCATGAAGAATTGAAGATTTTTCACATTTGGTTTTGTTTTCTTGCTGCAGAATCAAATGTTGTTCAATCTTAATGCTCTTGCTGGCAAAGAATGATGGGTAGAGTACCTTATGCACGCCAAGATATATCATTCCAACTTTTCTGATGTTGGTGATCTATCTTTTCCAGTCTTGAAGCTCCAAGGGTCTGAAGAGAAATGATATGTAATGAAATGTATTATAAGGGTTCTTGTTGCAGATACATTTGTCAATGTTGATTGAGTTTGCATGCAGGGGTTGACCACTCTTCTTGGTGAAGTATGCAAAAATCCAAAGCCTCTCTTATTCAGTCCTTTGAATCAATAGCCATTCTTGTGAAGAAGCTGGGGTTGTAGACGGACTCATCTACTGTATTTGTTTTTGAAGCAAACCCTTCTCTTAGGTTTGGGATAATGCTGGCCGGTGATGTTACTGATTTTTTGCCATACACACTAAAGTTGTTTGCTCAGGCTTTTGGGTTAAACGGACTACCCATCCCACCAATCTACTTGCAAATATTTTTGATTCTTTTATCACCTAATTTGTGCAAAAGAAACCCAAACAAATGTTCCTTCCCTTTAGCATCTAGTCTAGACCTTCTTCAAAAGGCACCAAAGGAGCCAAAAGGATGTCCTTGGCATATTTGACAGCAGGCCAGTTTCTCTGCACTGTTAGTATAAATTCAAATGCAAACGCCGGCTTCTCAATGTTCTATGCCTTACCATAGCTTTGGCATCCCTCTAGCATCGTTGTCTAACAGAAAAATGGCCTCAACTGTAGTACCAAATATGAGTTTCTATGCCCACACTTCAGATCTGGCAGAATGAACAAATTTTCCAATGTCAAATTGCTACCAGTGTCAAGCACAAGGAATAGAACTTTCTGCAACAATGTAAAGGCTATGGCAGGAGGTGAAGCGAGTTTGCAGAAGTCAAATCAGCACCAGCGGCAAGTGCAGCCAAAGATGAAGGTGCCACAAGGTTCACCTAAAGGTAATTGAACATTACTGGTTCACATAGTCTTTTTATTTCTTCCTCAGACATTGACAGCTGACTAATAATGACTCTACTCTAGGATCCTAGATTTTATAAATTTCTATTTTATTTACAATTTTTTCTTTTTATTAATTATTATTTTATTAATTATTAAAAAAAATTAAATACAATATTAAAAAGAAAAAACTGTAAGTGAAAGTTTCTGTCTCACATACATTAATTGCTGGAAAATATTTTATACGCGAAGACATAATTTAATGTATTTTTCAATTATTTATACAGTGTTGCTGAGCCAGTTTCCAGTAGCAAGGACTGTGCAGCAAATGATGGACACAATGGAGAGGATGGGGGAGGATCCCTTGGTTTATGGTAGAACTTCACCTTTGATAGTTGCGGGAGATGATGAATACAGTAAGGGGAAGATTCCTTGGGCAATAAAGGAAGGCCAGAAAGATTACAAAATGAGATTCAACATGCCAGGAATGAACAAGAATGATGTCGAGGTTTGGATAGAAGAGAACATGCTGGTGGTGAAGGCAGAGAAGGCACAAGAAGAGAATCATGAAGGTCGAGCAAATGGCAACGAAGACTGGCCTGCCAATAGCTATGGTAGATATAACCACAGGATAGCCCTCCCCGAAAATATTGAGTTTGATAAAATTAAGGCACAGGTCAAAGATGGGATTCTTTATGTAACAATTCCTAAAGCCAGCACCTCTGCAAAAATAATTGGCATAGATGTATAGTAACTATAAGCTGATAATAAAGTTTGTTCACGGCTACATTTAAGATTTTGTTATCTAATTTCTGCTATGAGGGATAAGCTGAGACCTTATTCCCTCTACACAACCATGCTAACATAAAATTCAGAAGAAAATTCTCAAAGATCATTTAAAACAAATCACTTTAGATGATGTGAAAAAGTACAAAATAAATCCTGATCAAGTCAGTAAACAAATTAGAGAATACATTGCAAATGCTCATGTTACTTTTTCTTGTTAGTGATGTCATGCACAATCAAATGCAAATAGCCAACTAAGGTGGATTCAGTCATGCAGCCCCTTTTTTGTGCAAAAAGTTTACAAGAATTTGGTTTAGAAACTAGCAGATCACATAGAAGTCATTTTTGAAGTTGACAATCTCTTTCTGCCTTCAAACGTACTCTTGCAAATAGCAGAATAGCATAAACTGGATTCCAAGTGCAGTTCTGACTGTATCCATTAGTTACACCTTAACTTTCTGAAAATGTAATGTAGATTGATTTCCACGTGCAGTTTACACTCTATCCATTAGTGACACGCTTACTTTCTGAAAATGTAGGTTGAAAACTTCTTTTTGTGGAAAGAACAATCAATTAAGATGGCTTTTTCTTTCTGCCGGCTTGTGAGATCGCTTCAGCACTTGAGTTTCCCTTTTCATTCCTCTGTAATACAAAAGACCAAACCTTATTGGAGCCATTATAAAGTTTCCTAAAGTAAGGTCGTGACTGAGAAGTTTTGAAGTAAATACCTCTGATATAAGTAAATGTAGAGATAGTATAGTAGCAGCAGTATCACAAGAAAAATAGACACAAAGATGTAGAACACATTTGTCTTCTTCTGCACATATCAAGAAACCAGTTAACAAAAATTTCTCTTAATTTCGACCCAACAGCTTGGCATCAAGGGAATTGCATCCCACAGATATATTTCCACCATTCCACCACAAAGTTGCAAATATCATGTTGACCTTTATTGTCTTGTCTTCACTAAGAAATCTATTTCCTAAGTAAGATCCCTTGTAACAAGTAAATGAGATTTTTGATAATTTTCTTTCCAGGTAGCCATACCATTTTTCAAATTACATTCTCCACAATTTCTGAATCCTTAACCACAAATAAGGATTTCTGAAAAATTGAAACTCAGACAAGACAACACATAGAATTGGACAAATATCATAAGCACCCATAAAAGTACATCCAAAGTTATGAAGTGATTTGGAAAAAGAAGAGTTCAATTAAAGATTTCAGAATCACCCTGCGCCCTCTGGAGAAATGTTTCCTATTTCCAGTGCAGCTGTGTGCATCACAGAATTGGTGCAAGAAGAATTCTGCCAAATTGTTAACATAAGAAAGCAATTTCTCAAACTACAAAAATACACAATACAAAGTATACAATATTTTGCAATAATGAAGAAAATATTGTAAATTTGTAATACCATGAAGTCGGCTTGCCGCAGGGCCCTCAGTGACAGGAAAGCAACTATCGGCTAAGCTCTATGAAAACAGGTAAATTAGAAACACAAATAAATTTGGTTACATTACAGCAAATGAATAGACAGACCACAGCATACCTCACATAGATGTTTATTTTTTTTTTTTTTTGCAGCAGGATTGCACTTTGATTTTTTTGATCCAGAATTCATTTCATGGTCACAGTGCAGTGCACCACAAACATCTGCTAAGCACTGGCTTTCACTCTGGATTGAAAACTATCTCATTTCAGTAATTAATGCTACTGCATCACAGTTTGAGCAGAGAAAGCTACCAAAATTGTCATCTTTTGAGTTACCATTAGAATCACAGATCAATTTTAGAATCACAGATCAATTACGTGCTGTAAAATATTATTTACTTTTGACTAGGGAAGTTAAAGAATCAAATCAACCACACAACACCAAGAATTGAAACTGCCAATGTGTTTACAGTACCAACTTCCAAGAACTGAAACTACACAAAGAATAGTAGATTCCCTGGATATTGGAGAGATCCAAGACTCTCCCTAGCCACAATACCAACTGATCAACCAACTAACTCCTCCTCTCTAGCCCTCTTCCTATTTATAGGCAACATGACTTGTTTCTCTAATTATCCCAGCCCCAACTAACTCACTAATATAACTGACAAATGAATAACATTATTAATGGGGATTGCCTAACACCAAATTTTTTGTGGTGCTTCTAGGTCAAGAGGGGATAACTCACAAAACAGAGAGAGATAGAGCTTAAAGAAACAGCTCAAATTATGAGCTTTAAAACTTGAAAAATAAAGTAAAGATCTGAAGGTGTTGTTATTTTTGGGAAAGTAAGGTCTCGAGGTTTGGTATTTTTCTCTTGATCTCTGTATATGTCATTGTCAGGGCGAAGCCTACACCTTTTTGAGATGTGGTATTTTTCTTTCTCCACAAAGGGCATCAAATACTGCAGGAAAAATCATATATCAAGAGAATGCACACTAATATCATAGAGAGTTATTTATTTGGATATATTCTAATACCTCTTGAATGATCTTCCAAGATGTTCTACTTCTTTCTCTAGTGCAATGTATTTGATGATCACCACCCTCCTGATTCAAAGTTCTGAACATTGACATCATATATTAACCACACCAATTCCTGGAACAAAAGGTACGAAAGGAAGAAAACATAGACTGAAAGAAAGTAAAAGAAGGAAACAAATAAACAAAGCATATCAATTGCTCACATGAAACAAATGATGGGAGTTTATCATGTACTAGTCACAGTGTCAAACACCATTTTAGGTTATGTTCTGCTCAGAGAGAACAGAAATGTCCAACAAGTGGTGTTGGATGATTTTATGTTGGATCGAACTCTCTCTCTCTTGAGAAGCTTATGGAGGCGAAGCAACTCAAGGAAGAAGATCACAGCACAGCGGACACGATGAATTGGGGGGTGCGGTGTGTGCTAGTGTGAAGGAAAAGAGAGAGCCAGAATTGTGTACCTTTCACCATGGATGAAATAGTATTTATAGGCTGATACCTGAACGCTGATAACGGTCCTTGAAGCCCCATTATCTCAGTCGAAACGGTTGAGACAACCTCCTTCCTTGATTCCCGGAGATCGTGATAACTGGAAGATATCAACTGCTTTCCTTATCTCTGGGGTGGTTACTTAATGGATAAAACATAATTATTAAATGAAATATTATTTTATCCGTAACAGATGCCCCTCAGCCCGGTCTTCTAGCATTCTGGATGGCCGGGATGTATCAAAAATGATGCCGACTACGCTTTTTAGGTAATACCTAAGCAGGGCTCAGGTTCGAGGTCTGAACCGACATGATCATCATCCGAGCCGATATGCTTTCAACCCTAGCCGAGGTAACATTCATCCAGACCGAGATTGTTGATATCCGAGCCGAGATGATCTTCTTTCACACCGAGGTGTACTTTGTACCTGCCCCTTGTGAATATGGCACATCATCTGACCAAGTCTGTCACTTACTCCTTGTCGATTCCAATGTCGACCTGCTCTTGTCTTTTCAGAGCCGCCCGGACAGCTATAAGTATGGACAAATGAACGCCTATGATCATAGGGGAATGGAACGTCTCCTTCCCTTCGACTGCCACGTGTTCCGTCTGATCAGTTTTTCTTGCACGCTTTAATCATTGCTTTTTTGTGTTAATGACGCTTTTATCCCTTTGCGTCTTTCCATATCCAACAGTTATTATTCAATAATTTTCAAATTCTGGCGGTTACACTTCTTGTTTAATGCGCCCTTTTCGTTTCGCTCCATTAACACATCTTTATTCCATACTACTCTTCACATTTTCTGCATTTTCACTTCTTGGTGCCTTTTCTGCATTGGTTGCATCTCTGTTTTCTTGCTTCTCCCAGCGCTTTTTCTGGAGTTCTGTTCTTCACCATCAGTATTTCCCTTGCCATCTTCTCCTTACTCAGGTATTTAACTGCTCACTATCTTCTTTCTTTCGCTGTCATTACAATTGTTTTCATCTTCTCTTCTTCTGTACGAACCCTAAGTATTGACATTCTCTGCGCATTTCTGCCCCTTTCATTCTTCAGTTTCTTGTACCTTTTTTGTTTTCCACCATGAAATATACCCCTGAGCAAGAAAAAGAAATTCGCGATGCTTGTTCTCCCCGTGCTGCCTTCTGGCTTTACGGTTTGCCCCTTCCTGAGGAAGAAAAAAGGAAATCTCTGCTTCGTACCCCTTCAGGTCCAAGCAATTCTAGAGCCTCTACTCCAAAACCCCCTGTCCCTTCCAGACTAGGTCCTAGACACCCCTATCCTCCTAGGTTAGGGTCTTCTGATTTGGGGTCTTCATCGCGCCAAAGAGCAGCAATTCTTGCTTCTCAATCTAAGGCTACTGGATCTAAGGCAGCCCCTAAGGACCCCATCCCTTCCAGTAATGCCCCTTCAGATGATTCTGAGACTTACCCCCTAGCTGAGCCAGGTTTCGAAGTTCAATACGAACATTGTTCGAAATGTATCGAAGAATTTATGTACCTAGCCAGTAGGGATCTCAATAGAGAGGCCGAGGACCTATTAGACCACTGTCGTCACAATCCAATATGGGTCCCCAAACCTGTCCCCAGTGAAATCCCTGTCCCCTCACTCCAATCAGATTTCAATACCGGGGTGCCGGCTGCCGTTGAAGAATCCGCAATGCCGACTTCGGCCTCTTCTCAACCTAATCCACTGACAATTCTTCTTCCAGGTACTTGTCTGATTATTTCTTTTATTGTTATAGGTAATTATGGATCCGACCGTCGCCAGAACCGTTGACGAATCTGCAACCGGGTCTTCTCCCCAAACTCTCCCCCCTGCTCTGACAGGTAGGTTCCCCTGGGTTGCTCATGAGGTGCTACAATACACCTCAACAATGAGTTTCGAGGATCTTGCATCCCTCCCCCTTGGGGATTAGGAGGGTTTCCATATCTGTCTTCCACGCCCGGGTGAGCCTGTGTGCTCTACCCGAGAGGGCAATGATCCTGACTTCTTTTTGTTTTATAGAGATGTAGTCACTCGGTTGGGAGTCCGACTTCCCTTTACCGACTTCCAAATGCAGGTCTTAGATTATCTGCACGTCGCTCCTTCCCAGATTCATCCGAATGGCTGGGCTTCAATGCAAGCCTTCGAGATTCTTTGTCAAAAATTGGAGGTTCTCTGTACCTTTTCTTTATTCTTTTATTTTTTCTCAGTCCAAACAAACCGATCAGG
>PYAF01004103.1:16687-44577 GCA_007407185.1 Glycine tomentella | reverse complement strand
TTGTTTTTAATCACTGCGTTTAATTAGTAATTTTGTTTTATTTTATATATTCGCCAAAATTCTTTCAAAAACCCCCCCAACACGTTTTCAATCCCTTAAACATTGACAATTGATCCTTGAGAGACGACCTAGGAGTCACTTTCCTAGTACTACATTTTAAAATCAAATTAAATTTGGTTGCGTACGACAGCGATCAATGGTCAAGTTAATATGTGAGACTCATAATCATGCTTTGGCTAAGTTATTGACTGGACATCCATATGCTGGTCGACTAACTAAGGATGAGAAGATTATTGTTGCTGATATGACAAAGTCGATGGTGAAACCAAAGAATATTCTTCTCACTTTGAAGGATCACAATGCCAACAATTGTACAACAATGAAGCAAGTGTACAATGCAAGGCATGCATACCATTATTCTATAAGAGGTAGTAATACTAAAATGCAACAATTAATGAAGCTACTTAAACGTGATATGTATATTCATTGGCATAGATTGAAGGATGAAGATGTTGTACGTGATATATTTTGGACACATCCAGATGCAGTAAAATTAATCAACTCATGTCATATGTTATTCCTCATAGATAGTACATACAAAACAAACAGATACAGACTCCCTTTGCTTGACATTGTTGGTGTGACACCTGCTGGGATAACATTTTCAGCTGTATTTGCCTATTTGGAGGGCGAATTTATAAACAATGTTGTGTGGGCTCTTGAACGGTTTAGAGGTATTTTTCTGAAAAGTAATGCACTCCCTGAAGTCATTGTTGTTACTAACAAAGATTTAGCATTGATGAATGTAGTGAAAACTGTGTTCCTAACTCAACCAAGTTGTTGTGCCTTTCACATTGATAAAAATGTGAAGACAAAATGTAAAACCCTTGTGTGACAAAAAAAAAAGGCATAGGACTATGTCATGGAAGCATGGGGGAGTCTTGTGGATTGTCCTACTGAGGAAGACTATGATGATTGTCTTATGAAGTTTAAAATTGTTTGCCCACCATGGCCAATGTTTGTTGACTATGTGAAATAGACATGGTTTATTCCCCATAGACAAAAGAGTAACAACGTAGACGAATAAAGTGATGCATCTAGGAAACACTACAACTAACCGGTATGAAAATTTGTTAATCTATATTGACTTTTGAAGAACATATTCAACATCAACATCAAACAGCACCTTTAACCCAAGTTAATTGGGGTCGGTGGTAAATGAACCAACTGATAGATCGGAAATAAGACAAAGAAAGAGAAAGGGAGAAAGGGAGAGAGGAAGAAAAAAGAGAGGAAAAAAAGCTAAAATAAAAGAGGGGTGAAAGGAAAAGGGGGAAATGAAGGCGAAGAGAACAAAAACAATGGAACGATTGCCCATTTATGTATCACTTTATTTGCCCTTTTAAGTGCAGGGTTGAGTTTACCAATTGGAGCTTAAAGAGACTACTATAGAATAGCCTTTGAGATCTATGTAGTGGTTGGGATGCCATGAATAACATGATCACCTTACAACATAGTGAAATAACGGCATCTTTTGAGAGAAGCACACATGTGGTAAGACATGTTTTTAAAGTGACCTTATACAAGAGGCTAATTGGCATGGTGTTAAGGTATGCGTTAAACCAAATTGCTGCTGAGTTTGAGTGAGTCAATTATGCTGACATTGATAGTTGTCGTTGTGGATGCGTTATGAAAACTACTCATGGTCTACCATAGATACAATCCATGTGTTTTGGCGGAGGCTAAGTTTTTCAGACCAAGGTATAGATGAGTTCGAAGTCCACATAACCGAAGAGATGGAAGCCATTTCCAAGCGGTTTGAAGATCTTGATATGTGTGACAAAGTTACTCTAAAGAGTAAACTGCGGGAACTTCCATACCTTGATCTAACTTCCATGTGTGCTTCTCTTGAAAAGGTCAAAACAAAAGGTGCTCAAAAGAAACAGTTGATTAAACATCAAAGATCAACGAAGCGTGATCCGTCTTACTTTGAGTATGTGGATGCATTAAATTTCATGCAAAATAACTGCTCCAAACAAAAATGGTCTGCATCATCATCTGTACAAACAAAAATCGAACATGAACATGCCAATGTTGGATCAATTTCATCCATGCATGCAGCATGAAATTGAAAACATTGTTGATGTCAGAGTTGATGGTAATTGTGTATATCGTGTAATTGTTGCCTTATTAGGTTATGGTGAAGATTCATGGTCTTTGGTACGCAACCATTTGCTCAAAGAACTTGGACAATGGTTTGATGAGTATATAGCCTTGTTTGGTGACATAAATAGATTTAAGCATTTAAAGCGGTTCGTACTTGTTGATGGATTATCAATGGTAAACTTTTTTGTTGCCACACTGCCTTGGATAAATATTTTATTTATAATACTAATACAATTTATTACGTGCAGGTAACTATCGATAAGTGGATGGATATTACCGATATGAGTTATGTCATTGCATCAAGGTTTATGTCATCCTTGTTTCTCTTTCTCTCCAACAAAGCATGACGTTTTTCCCTCTTAGAAACCAACCCCCTAGAGATAGTGTTGTTCATCACATTCTATGTATTGGTCATGTCTATGGCAATCATTTTGTTCAGGTATAACAATGATCATTTTACTTTAATTCCATGATTAAAACATGTGTTATTAAGATTTGAATACGCATTGGCCATTGTAACAAATTTTTCAGAGAGGTCGATGTCTTATGCCATCAACTGCTTTGTTATGGTCAAATCATTGTCATTATCAAGAAAAATAGTGGCCTACTCCTTATATTAGTTGAATGCACCCATATACTAATTTGATGAGGTTGTAACGACCTGTCTTGTCACTACGATATCACTGACTATTAATCATGCAGATCTCAATTTTAAATAAAACTCCATTCATTAATTTGATTATGAAAATGATGGTAAATGTTTTGCGATAATACAATTATTGCACACGTATTACAATTACATAATTAAACACAAATGTACATATATATTAAATCAGTACATGTCATTCACATGTTAGCACTTCCTTTAGTTTTACAAGTATATACACCTGAAATTATATATCTAACAAAAAGTCAAAGACTAACTAAGAAAGAGTTAATTAACAAAACACAACTCTTTCTCCAAAAAGAAATCCAACGTCATCACGTTGGTTTGGTAGCTCCAACCAAAAAGAAGGTCTCTCTCCAAGGTCACCTACTGCTGCTCATCTGCTCACACAAACAAAAGTTTGCGATCATCACAGGTACCAACCACAAGGTAAAACAAATGCAAGGGTGAGTTTATTATATAAAACCAACAAGCATTACGTAACAACAATTGGAAAGGAAACAACATTACCCACCACAATCACTAACAAAAATCCATAATTCCAATACATACTCAACAATCCAATCATCCAATACATTTCACAACTCAAACAATCATGCATAGAATGATGCATGCACCTGACTCATCTATCAGCATGCAATGTGGTACCATCCTCATGGAAATAGCCTTCTCAGGAAAATGATGCAGTAGCTTGTCGAGGTCACCCTGTCGTGCACAGGCCACTCCCCCCATGGTGATCAACCCTGAGTCACAAGGGAGTTCCAAACAGAGTGATGCCCCCCTAGTACCCCCGTACCTATTGCCACCATCCTATTTTCATCAATGCAAATGAAGTATGAAACATGGGCATCATCAATGCATGACCCGACTAGGAACACATCCTTCCACGCAAGGGTAACCTATCATACACCCCCCATGTACATACATAACACCCCAATATGGGCTTACCCATGTACTGATTGTGGCTAGGAACACATCCTTCCTCGCAAGGGTAACCAACCAGTCACTGCGTCCCACGTGTACATACACAACATACAACCATGGGCATCATCAATGTATGACCTGGCTAGGAACACATCCTTCCTCACAAGGGTAACCAGTCATACACCCCCCATGGGTATCCATGTATATCCACATCACACAATGACAACCATAGGCACCATCAATGCATGACCCGGCTAGGAACACATCCTTCCTCACAAGGGTAACCAGTCATGCACCCCCATGGGTGTCAATATATATCCATATCACATAATGACATTATTAGCATCAACATAATCTCTTATCAATGTCATTATCAATATCCACATCACATCATCTAATTTCATCATCATACATATCAAAGTCATCTCATTTCAACATCATCAACTACATCAACATTATTTCATTTGTACATCATCAAACACATCATGATTGTCTCATTCAATCATCACCAACACATCAATATCATCTCATTTCAACATTATCAATGACATCAATATCACCTCATTCATCCACAATCCATATTACCATGAGATTGGTATTTTAGGAAAATTCTAAATTAAAGAGGAGGACTACAATATAGAAAACACACTCTTATGCCCATTTAAAAATATGATAAAGAATTAAATAGGAAAACATATTATAAAATTTTGGGCAGAGTCTCCTCTGTAATTAAGACTTTTCCCAAAAATCCAATCATCAAAATAATAATATTATTCATAGTTTTATCCATCAACAAGCCAATTCATCGCATCTCATTAGTTAAAAATAGTTTTTCTTGAAAACGAGCACACACAGGAACAAACACACATCAATCATAAATACATCGCATCACATTAGTTAAAAACGTAGCTTTTCTTGAAAACCAGTACACAGCAGGGACAGGTAGTTATCTTCATAGTTGGACTCCCTGGCCCCCAACTATGGTACCAAAACTATAACCAAATAATAAACTCCCCTTACCTATCTAGGAGTTCTTCCTATTACAGCCTAATGGTGTTGTTTTGCGATCCTTCAAATACACGTGCTTGTCCGAACGCAAAGTTCTACATACCAAATTAAAGATAATTTAATATAGATTTCCAAGGTAAGATCAATATTAACATTTGGGGTCAAATACCCACTCAAATCAAAAAGGGGCTAAAAGGGTGTTTTGGGAGTTCACATCAAAAGACATCATTTTGAAATTTCAATCACACCAATGTGATCAAGGTTCAACAAGGATCACAGAAATGACATCAATTTCATAAAAAGGAGACTTTTACAGCATCTCGTTTTCAAAGGGTTTTTTAAAGGAAGTGTAAAACTCCCAACAATGGTACCAAAAACACAAGAGACACTAAGAGAAGCTTAAACTAGCTAGAAGAAGACAAAGGAAACCAAGAAAGAAAGATTTGGAAGCTTCGTTCTCTTCCGAAACTTCGAGAAGAGTTTTTGTAACGACCTGCCTCGTCGCTACTGTATCATTAACTCATACTGCACAAGATTTAAATTTTAATGAAAACTTCATTAAATTGATTATGAAAATGATGGTAAACTTTTCGCAATAATACAATTATCATACATGAATTACAATTACATATTTAAACAAATATGTATATATATTAAATCAGTACATGTCATGCACATGTTAGAACTTTCTTTAGCTTTACATGTATATACACCTGAAATTAGATATCTAACAAAAAGCCAAAGAACTAACTAAGAAAGAGTGATTAACAAAACACAACTCTTTCTCCAAAAAGAAATCCAACGTAACCACGTCGGCTTGGCGGCTCCAACCAAAAAGAAGATCTCCCTCCAAGGTCACCTATTGCTTCTCATCTGCTCACACGAACGAAAGTTCGCGATCATCACAGGTACCAACCACACGATACAACAAACGCAAGGGTGAGTTTATTATGTACAACCAACAATTATCAAGTAACCACAATTGGAAAGGAAACAACAATCACAATCACAATTATTATCAAAATTCTATGATTCCATACACACTCAACAAACCAAATCCTCCGATGCATTTCACAATACAACAATCATGCACAAAATGATGCATGCACCTGACTCACCTATCAGTATGCAATGTGGTACCATATCCCGGAAATATCCTCTCATAGGAAAAATGATTCGTCGCCTATCAGAGCCACCCTGTCGTGCACTGGCCATTCCCCCACCCGGTGATCAGCTAGCATCGCTAGGGAATTCCAAACTTGATGACCCCTTAGTACCTGCATTCTCAACCCACTGAAACCCACAGGTACGTGCGTGCCTTCATTTCATATCCACACATACAAATGGAGTATGAAACATGAGCATCATCAATGTATGACAGTGGCCAGGAACAAATCCTTCCCTGCAAGGATGACCAGTCATACACCCCCATGTACATACCTAACACACCAATGTGGGCTCACCGATGCACTGACCGTGGCTAGGAACAAATCCTTCCCCGCAAGGATAACCAACCGGTCACTGCACCCCACGTGTATATACACAACATACAACCATGGCACCATCAATGTATGACCATGGCGAGGAACAAATCCTTCCCCGCAAGGATGACCAGTCACACACCCCCATGGGTATCCATGTATATCCACATCACATAATGACAACCATGGGCACCATTAATGCATGATCATGGCCAGGAACAAATCCTTCCCCTCATGGATGACCAATCATGCACCCCCCATGGATATCAGTGTACATACACATTACCTCATCTCGATATCATCATCATATATATCAAATTCATCTCATTTCAGTATCAACATCCATTTCATCATCATCTCATTTAAACATCATAAACCACAGCATCATTATATCATTTATACATCATCAAACACATCATCATTATCTCATTCAATCATCACCAACACATCAATAACATCTCATTTCAACATTATCAATGACATCAATATCACCTCATTCATCCATGTAACACCCTGAAATTTCAAAAACTATGGTCAAAATATTATATGAATTATTCTTGCATAGCTATTAATGTAAGTATTAAGTTATGAGAGATTGAATGATTTATATTTAAATTATTTGGGTGAAATATTAATTAGAGACATTACAAAAATGTTTAAGGAGAAATGACCATATTGCCTTTCCCTTAAAAAGAAATGACAGAAATGTCCTTAAGGTGAAAATGACGATAATGCCCCTGGATATTTGAAAATTACAAAAATGCCCTAGATATTTTAGTGAGATATTTTAAGATGGAACTTATATAAATGCCCTTGGATATTTTGGAAATGACAAGAATACCCTTAGATATTTTTTGCTAGATATTTTATGGTGGAAATGACAAATATGCCCCTAGGATGAATGATGAATTTACCATAATGCCCTTCAAGCCAGAAATGACCAGATATCCTTAAAGATTTTGTGAGAACCTGATGAAATTACAGAATACTCTTGATTGGCAGAATATGAAAATAGTTTGTGACAAGAAACTCTAGAATATAATTTCTATGAATTTTATAGGGTGACAACTTTGAAACATTAGTCAGAAGAATTCAAGCATTGGAAAAATAATAAATAGAATCTATAGAATTTTCTCTAAATTGTAGGATGAATAGACTTATTTAATAAAATAGTTTAGTAATTTCGATAGTCAAAAGTAAAATGGACCAATTAGAATTAAAATAAAAATAGTCTTGTAAGTAAAGTCTGAATAGCACCCTGTATAGATTACTTGTGAGCAATTTTTACTAGAAGTGAAGTCAGTTTCTGAAAAACTCTAGAATGCTATTATTCAATATTATCTTTAGGTAGAAGCGTTCAAATCAAACTTGACTTCCTTTCAAGGAATGCCATGTGTGAAGAAAAGCAGGAACTAGAATATTCTTCTTCATTTAAAGGTGACATATGTATCCAAAAGAAGTCATATAATTTTCTCTTCTTTAAAAGAAAATGAAATATAAGATAGAAGGAGAAAAGGAAGATAAAAATCTTCCCTTCAGCTAGCCAATGTTCACGTGAAAAAGAAGACAAGGAGAAAGGGCTAAAAAGTCATATTTTGATGCAAGGCAACATGAAATGAAGCAAATATTCTCCTTTCCTCTAGATTCCACGTGAATAAGCAAGAGAAGTGGAGAAACTTCAAGAGCTTTCAAGAGCTTGGACAAGTGTAGGGACACTTGTAAAGTGGTGGCCAAGTGGAAAGGTAAGTCATTATGGTTTATGAGATATTTTCTATAAAGTAAAGAGATAATAAGGAATCAAGTTAAAACCCAAAGGAATAAGAAGAAATTAAGTTAGGACATAATGAAACAAGAAGAAACTAAGCTAGAATGAAACTAAATTAGATGGAAGGGCAAAAATGTCCTTGAATATTAAATCATTTCCTAAACACTATATAAAGGGTAGTGGGGACCTTGTTTGAAAATCACTTTCAAGACATTCCTCCCACTTACACCTCACGTGAAAAGCATCCTCCCACATCCCTTTCATCCTTTCATTTTCAAAGCTTAAAATCAAATAGAAAAGACCCCACCATCATAGAGAGAATCACGTGTAGAATAGCTAAGCTAGAAGGAAGTAAACAAGCTTTATGGGAAGATACAAGGTATGTATAGGGTGGTTTATGCTAAATATAGTTTAAGTATTGCTTTTGTTTGAATAAGTATTTATAGAATCTTATTTATTTCTATGGAAAATAAAGCTTGCACACCATGTGTTTGATGAATTGTTTCAAAGAAATAAAGATAGTTTGAGTGTGTTCTGTTCAAATAGATGTTTGAAGTTCATGTGTTGTTGAGTGTTTCTATGAAATACATGTGTTGCATAGTGTTCCATGAATCCTTATGAATTTCATGTGTTTCCATGAATTTTCTATACAAGTTGAATTCTATACTTAAATTCTGTTGAATTTTTTAGTAAAAGTATGTGAGATAGAATTTGAAGACTGATGTTTAAAATAAATATGAGATGATAAAGAATTAAAGTGAACCAGTCTTATATGTCTCATATGCATATGTCCGGCGGGTGTTAGTCCGCGTTATTTGCCTCAAGAGGAGGTGTGTCAGATAGCTAAACTGAGTCTGTGCGTTCAAACAAAAGGAGTGTAAGCTGGGGGGTGATTGGCAGTGAGGACCACGCCACCCATGATGATCACATGAAGTGTGGGTGACCTTCCTATTGCAACACTGCAGTACCCTGACTGATCGGATAAGTTCTGTGCCACTGGGATGGGGCTATCTTGACTGTTGGTACCACATGATAAGAATCAAAGAGAATCATGCATCATATTTTGAGGATGTTATGATGAATACCTGCATATTGAATATATTCTGTTGCTTAAATTATGTTTATCATGAACTTACCCTGTATTTTGTGTCTGTGGTTGACACCTGCTATGACCTCGATTTTATTCGGGCGAGCAGACGAACAACAGAGAAAGAGATCGTCAAGAAGTTTTGTTTGAAGATGTGTTATTTAAAGATGTTATGCTTGAGGATGTATTCTGTTGAGATAGAATGTTTTAGTTATTTGTATCATGTAAAAGAATCGAAATCAGTTTGTACTCTTATTTTACATTACATCAGTGTAATAAATATTAATCAGTAATGAAAATCTCTTTGAATATCAGTTATTAGTAAATTTGGTTTGGTATTTTTAAGAAAGTTGAAAAGAATTTTCATCAAAAATCAATAAAATACAATATGGTAAATTGAGGCGTTACAATCCACAATCCATATTACCACGAGATTGGTATTTTAAGAAAATTCTAAATAAAAAAGGAGGACTACAATATAGAAAACACACTCTTATACCAATTTAAAAATTTAATAAAAAATTAAATAGGAAAACATATTATAAAATTTTGGGCAGAGTCTCCTCTGTAATTAAGACTTTTCCCAAAAATCCAATCATCAAAATAATAATATTATTCATAGTTTTATCCATCAACAGGCCAATTCATCGCATCCCATTAGTTAAAAATAGTTTTTTCTTGAAAACGAGCACACACAGGAAACACACATCAATCATAAATACATCACATCCCATTAGTTAAAAACATAGCTTTTCTTGAAAACCAGTACACAGCAGGGACAGGCAGTTATTTTGATAGTTGGACTCCCTGGCCCCCAACTATGGTACCAAAACTATAACTAAATAATAAACTCCCCTTACCTAACTAGGAGTTCTATTGTTAAAACCTCACAGTGTTGTTTTGGAGATCCTTCAAAACACGTGTTTTCATCCAAACATAGAGCTCTATATACCAAATCAAAGACAATTTAATATAGATTTCCAAGGTAAGATCAATATTAACATTTGGGGTCAAATACACACTTAAATTCAAAAAGGGACTAAAACGGTGTTTTGGGAGTTTACATCAAAAGACATCATTTTGAAATTCTGATTAGACCAATGTGACTGAGGTTCAACAAGGATCACAGAAATGACATTAATTTCATAGAAAGGAGACTTTTACAACAACTCATTTTCAAAGAGTTTTTCAAAGGAAGTGTAAAACTCCCAACAACGGTACCCAAAACACAAGAGACACTAAGAGAAGCTTAAACTAGCTAGGAGAAGACAAAGGAAACCAAGGTTACCTCAAGGAAACCAAGAAAGAAGGATTTGGAAGTCTCATTCTCGAACGAAACTTTGAGAAGAGTTTCGAAGATTGCGCTTCGATTAAGTGGTTCTTCTCCGTGTCGGGGTCTCGTGGCAAGCAACGGCAACCCGTTGGGGTTGATGGTGGTTATGGGTGGTGGAAGGCTTGGGTGCTGGTTGAAGGAGAAAAAATACCAAATTTCGTGGTTAGGAGGCTGAAATACGTATTCATCACCGCCTTGACTCACCCAGGTGAGCAAAAGTGCCTAAAAAATTCGTCTTGGCGAGCTGACCAGATTCTAGAATTTCTGCTTAAGTGAAAAATTAATTTCTAAATCTAAAGACATTAGTTTGACAATCCCAACGGTCAAAAGTTACATATATGGGTTAGGAACCTGTATTTAAAATTATAAGGAGATCCAACGGTTAAACAATCCAGATGGTGGTTTTACTAAAATAGGTTTTTGGGTCAAAATCAGAATCGCACAATTCAACGCAGCTCAAACAAACTCCACATAACTTGACATCTAAACCAAGCAATAACACAAGGATAATTTCCACAACAATCATTCAACTAATCCAAACTTATCAAACAATCAAATAACACAACAATCACATCAAACATCTATTTTCAATTTATCGAAATTTCAGGGTGTTACAATTTTGAAGATTCCGCTTCGATTAAAGTGTTCCTCTCCGTGCGGTGGTCCAACAGCAAGTGACGGTGCCTCCGGTGGTCGTGGCGGTCTTCGGTGGTCGTGGCTGATGGAGGAGGAGGGGGAGGGGGGTGGGTGCTGTTTGGGGGAAAAGAAACCATCATTTTTGTGATTTGGAGGTTGCTGCACATATTTATCACCGTCTTGACTCGCCCAGGCAAGCAAAAATGCCTGTAAAATTCGCTTGCGCGAGCTGATCAAATGTAAAAATTTCTGCTTCTGTGAAAAATTAATTTCTCACTCTTCAGACATTACTTTGACAATCCCAACGGTCAAAAGTTATATATGTGGGTTAAGAGCCTATCTTTAAAATTTGAAGGACATCCAACGATTAATCAATTTAGAATTATGATTTTACTAAAACATGTTTTGGGTCAAACTCGAAATCACTCAAATATAACGCATCTCAAACAAATTCCACATAACTTGACCTCTATACCAAACAATTGCAAATGGATAATTCACATAACATTTCAACTAATCCTAATTAATAAAGTAATCAAATTATAAAAAGAATACATCACATATATTTTAAGTTATCGAAATTTCAAAGTGTTATAGGTTGCACACACAACATGTTGATCTAGGATAAGATTGAACATTTTGTTATTGTTTATATGCGGCTAACAGTAAGTAATCAAAGTCAATGAAGTGACTTTGGGGTTAACTTGGAGCAGAAGAGAAAGGGATAACGAAGACGGAAGCACTATTTTCTTGACATTTTCAATTATAAACGCACTTCAGGAAGCTTCCCAGAACTCTTTTGTTGGACCCTTTTTTCTTGAATTCACACGCGTTGAATTTGTTCAATATTTAATTTAAGTTCATTCATTCGTTATAGGTCTACAATTCAAAGGGCCTCTCATCTCATATTCGTCATTCCCATTTCCCATTTGCGTTCTCCGATTCAAATTGTTTCTATATTCTCCTCTTTGTTCATCATCATGCTTTCGCTACGGTTACTTCGCCTTTTCTCTGTTCGTTCTACGTGTAACCAAGCTCCCATTCTGCAGGAAAGCTATAAGGTGTTTTTCGAATTCCCCAATCTCACATTTTCTTTCTGCACTATTTATTTTCTCACTTCTTATGAATTTGAGCATTTCTTTTACTTTAATATACTACTATTTTATTTCCCACTTTACATGTTTAGGTGTATAAAGAAACTGGCTTACGATCATTATCTAAAGGTATGTCATGTCCAGCTTCGTCTTATTAGTTGTTTTATTTATTGGTCGTTCTTGATTCGCTTTCAACTTGAATTACGATTATTTTATGGAGAGAATGACGTGAGATCGCTTGAAATTATTGCAAAACCACAACCTTCAAATGAATTTAAATATGAACTTAATAAAGTAACGCTACGTAGCACAATTGTCGTGATTGTCATGTATAGCTTCTAGCTTATTAGCTTATACTAGTAACAATGTAACATTATACATGTCCCTTCGCAGAATCAACTAATGTAATGCTATTAAACTAACTGTTGGTTAAAAAATATACTATTAAACAAACTATACTGTTAAATTTAAGGAATTACTTATGTATTTTCTAGGTATAATACACCGTTTGTTTCGTAACATTAGAGTCAAACAACTCATATCATAGTTTATTTTGGTGATATTATATTGTATTCTATGAACTTATATAAACCTATATAATATGATATTTTTTTGTTACTTGTAACATTGGTATGAATTATTTATTAATTTTTAATGATTAATTTTTGTTAAAAAATTAAGTTGATTATTTTTAATGAGATTTCATTTCAATCATAATTTTTTTATTGACAATATTTGAATCTTAAATCTTATTTATAGAGATTAAATCTAATATTATTTGATACAATGACTTATTGATATATAATAGAATATTAGGACGAAGTTTAGGAAAAGATGGTTAAGTATATTTGTACCAAAAAAGGTATATAAATATCTTGTATAACAGCATAAGTAATTAATAAAAAGAAACCTTGTAGAAGAAAAACTGACAAGGGTAAAAATTGACGTGCCAGCTCGCAGGGATTACGATTAAGAACCCGTATTAGTATACACTCCACTCCACGACTGTATTTTTTTCAAGTGCTCTTTCTGGGAAATAAATGGCAACCCAAATTGTAAGTTTGTAACATTTTCTCTGTGGAAATTATGGTCAATCTCCTTTATAATAGAAGAGAAAGAAAGTAAGAAACACATTCTATACGGAAACCCCAATATTCATTTTTTCTTATAAATTCAGAAACCCCAAAACGCTCTCTGTCTCTGTAGGTTCGGTGAATATGAGTTCAAGAGGAAAGCAGGGTGCCATCGTTTCGTACCAAAACGTCGTCGTAATGAGGCACGGCGAGCGCTTCGACAACTTCGAGCCGTCATGGGCGGCGACGGCGGCGCGGCCGTGGGACCCGCCGCTGGCCGAGGCGGGCCGGAAACGGGCGTTCCAAACGGGCCGGAGGCTCCGAGAGAGTGTCGGGTTTCCGATCGGGCGGGTCTTTGTTTCGCCGTTCCTCCGCTGCCTCCAGACCGCCGTGGAACTCGTGGCATCACTCTCCGATGGTGTTGCCGTTAAGCCTACCGAAGTCAAGGTCAGATTGTTTTTATTCTCTACTCTTAAGCAAAATGTCAAAAAGAATGTTGAATACCGAGTCAATCCGTACACATCGAAAATCCTTCAAACTCATGACAAAAAAAAAATATTTTTTATTTATTTCTGAGCTTGATTCAGTTTTGGATTTTTATTTCATTTCTTTTTATTATACACCGTGTGAAATTTAATGATTTAAATAATTTCTTAGTCTTTAATCTTTATAATTCTCTTAGAAAAATTAGTTTAGTCTCTAATTTTAGTTTGATTAAAGGTGAGAAATTACAAATTTTAGCTAAAAATTAGAAGAAGAAAAATCAGAAATTGAAAATTTTAAACAAAAAATAGAAAAGAGATTAGAAATAGAAAATTCTAGATAAAAAGGAAATTGATAAAAAGATTTAACTATCAAAAAGACTTGTTTGTAACAATTACAATATTGGAGGATTGTAACATGATTCCTAGTTGTAGTTAGTTAGGTATTTCATGTCTTCCTTTTTCAAGAAAAGTTACAAGTTTGCAATTTTGTTTGATTGTGTAAACTGCAGGTCTCTGTTGAGTATGGATTGTGTGAAATGATGAACAGCAAGGCTATCCGTCCCAATGTTTCCCCTAAAGATGGAAACATGGGGTTTGATGTAGCAGTTTGTGAAGCCATGCTCCCAGCTGAGATAGTGGATAAAAATGTTGAAAGGGTGTGTAAAGAGGTATAAAGGACCTCAAATTAAATATAATAATTTTTAAGTATGCATCCATGCTTAACATTTTTGCCTCATAAAATTCAGTTGCCTCAGTGGGAAGAATCAGTTCTGCAAGCAGGGGCAAGATATCAGCAGTTAATTAAGGACCTTGCAGATAAATATCTTACTGAGAACTTGCTGCTTGTTACACATGGTAAAAATTTCAATTCCTGTCCATGTTAGGAAAATCAGTTATATAATGTTGAATTTCTAGGTTTAGATATCTGAAAAAGCACCTTTTGGTCGTAGTTTATTATTTTGAATTTAATTTCTCTGCATTGTTAGCTTAAAATTTTTTACATTGTCGACTAATAAGAAATCATCATAATGACTATTAATATAGCTATTCTATAACTAAACAAATACACAAGAATTTGTAATTAGATGATATTGTAGAAACTCTTTATAATGTCAGTGTATCATCTATTTAATCTTATTTTTTACCTTTTTTGCACTCTTGGTCACACTAATAGTCAGCAAAATCAATTTAAAATGAAAGGGGGTTTAATTCAGTTAGTTGAACAAGTGCATAAAGTGTTGTAAACTCTTGGTATCTGTCCTCGATTCTTCCAGATAAAGAATGAAAATGTTTTAGTACCTTGGACAGTTATGTTTGGAGAAGCTACCTTGGATTTGAAGTATTAGAGTGTTTTTCCATGTTGAAATGTAACTAAATTAAACATTTGCAGGGGAAGGAGTCAAGGTGGCTGTTTCTTCATTCAAAAAGGATGCTGAGGTAAATGAAGTGGATTACTGTGGATATGTGGAACTTAGACGTCCTATTTTCAAGAAAGATCACACATTCTCCGCTGGAGAGTTCGATTTACTTACAACTAGTGGTCAAACTGGCGTAAACTATTTCCTCCCACGTCCTTTGGAAAGTGACACCAACCAAACTTCACCATGATCAAGCATATACTCGTGATTCTCATTTCAAGTTTGTGAGCTTATATTTGAGTGGTGTCTCTTTCAAGGTTTATAATTAGGTGAATTAAAAAAAAAAATAAAAAAAACATGTTGATTGGGATTTAACATGTATAGGAACTTTTCAAATGCTAGAAGGAGAAAATGAAAGTGAAAATCTATGTTCCTGATTGGGATGTCATAATTTCAGAATATTTCCATAGAAATTTAATATATCGTCTCCTTAACATGGAGAATGGAGATGAAAGTCAAGTAAAATATCACAACACTTTCTTGAAAAACAACTATATAGCCTGTTTGGTTTTACGTTACACAAGAAAGTACTTCGCTGTCGTCAAAGTAATATATAATAAGTTGGAAATGACGTATTGGCGTTACGAAGTGTTGGGAAAGTTCAATGATGACCCAAGTGCAAGAAAGTCGTCTAAATAAAATATAAAATTGAAATAAACCACATTATCTGCTGATAAAAAAAAAAAACAAATGAACCAAATTATTAAAAAATAAATAAAAATATAAACCGACCTTTCCTTCAAAATAGATGATTTATGTATTGCGGAAGAAATTACAACTAAAACATTAACAAAACAATTGAAATAGTGAACATAAAAATTGAAAATAAAAGGCCCTAAAAATGAACCAAAATTATATGAAGTACATGACTATGAATCAAATCTGCAATATATTTTCATTTGGCAAGATTTGGGGAGTCTAGAAGATGATGAAGATAGTCATGGGGGTTTATAGTTTCATAACACCTATGCTCCATGCTAACTCACATGTTCTTTTAATCCTAGTCAGCAGTTGTTATATATAAATATTAAATGAAAGAGGTAGGATGCAGTTGCTTCCTCCCAGCAACCAAATATTGTTCTTCTAAAAATCTGAACATTTATTAGTTATATTTTCATTATTATAATTTATATGAATTTAAATATGATGCAAGCAATACTTGTGGGGAGACCGATATTTAGCCCTTGTGTTCCTGTAGTTAAGGTACATTAGTCCCATCCGATGGACATTTCAAGGGGGATATACGAAATTTTACTTTCTATTGTTAATCTCAGAAACTCTTACATGTAAGAATGCACCAAACGGTAAATCAATAGGAAAAATAATCTCTTTTATTGAGGGGGCAAGTTAGATTCCACTTCATGAAATAATGGTACCAATGCGAGTACTTAAATAAGTGCCGACTGACTATATTCAATTAAAAATTAAGTAAATAACAGATGACCCAATGGATAGTTGATGCACCAAATGGGTTAGGTAATGCGAAACCTGGGGGCAAACACAGAAAATCCATCAGTTGAAGTTTCTGACAACCATAATATGATTGCTGACTTGTGCATGAAACCTTCAACACTTCCAAATACCATCCCATGAATGTTTATTATAATTATTGTTGTATCCACCAGGGAACCAAACCACCAGAGGTATCAGCACAAGACATGGCTGAGTCTTCTGTCATGAATCATCCATATTCCTATCCAAATAAATAAACTATTTTATTTCATAGAAGACCTACAAGGTAATAAAACCCATGAACAACAATATAAAAACAATGAGAATTAATGTCAGAACTCAGAAGGTCAAGAAAAAACATGTCCTGCTCCTAATAAAAGAAATCATTTGGAAAAGATATTTCTAGAAGGGGATAAAAGGTAATACATTCTTCTATATGTAGCTCATTAATGACTATGTATGGATTGAGTTCTGATTGAGTTGTAGGCATGTCCAAATTATATATACTAATATCATAGGAGGGCATTTTTTTTCAAGTCTTATGTTATATTTCCATAAATATTATGGCTAGAAATGTTATTTCTGGATATATTTAAAAATGTGTTTGGTTACATTTTAATATTTATGAGAATATGATTTTCCAATCCCTTCGCATGAGAATAAAAGTATGGTAAAAATGGAAGTTATAACATTCCTCAGTATGTAATATTCCCATATTACATTCCCAGGAATCAACTTTTAGTCCATGAAACAAATGCACTCTTAATAATGATGCATTTGCACAATAAAAGGTGTCAAATGCATTAACACATTAAAGCACATACAAATTTCACGAGATGTCAAATAAAGGACAGAAGATTCCCCCATATTTTCAAATCTCTAACCAATTCATCTCCCCCATAACCATTACACCCTTTAAAAATAAAATAACATTGGTGAAAGATAGTCTCCATCCCAACAGTTTTTTATTTGTATTAAATTTTAGGGGTATTGCTAACAAATGTTCATACAGAATTGACTTAAAAGCATTTTTTAATACCTTCCATTAAATCCTTTTAATTAATTCAAAGTTTAAACTTTAAGGAAAATATTAAAAACTGCTGCGATTTCAAGATATTATATTTTTATTTAGTCCTTTCTACTTTCATCTAGTATATTAGGAACTTCTTTCTAAAGTAGGAAAAATAGAACCCACAAGGCAAAAATCGCACACAACAGGGAAAAACTTGAATAGCTTTCTTATTGCTGAAAGAGAGAGAACAAACCAAAAAGAGACAAGGTATACGAGTATACCTCCAAAGGAGCTTTCTCCTTCTACACTTGCAATAGCCCAGTAACTGTATATTTCAAATCCTACCCTCTCACTGGCGAGAGGACTCTTATTTATAGGAGTTACAATTCTCCAAATAACAGAACTAACTAACTCTCCTATCCCTAAGTGTTTGTTACAACTTTTTGACCATTTCCTTTTCCTGTAATAAACCTGCAAACCCAAACCCTTTCCTGATACAGATTGTTGCATGGACTCAGTCCTAACAATACCTCCTCCCTCCGAAACAACCTTGTCCTCAAGGTTGAAATCGGGGAACTGATTTCTGATGATAGAAATGTCTTCCCAGGTAGCTTCTTCTGAAAGTTTCTTGCCAATGCACCAAAACATGAGGGATTTCTGTGCCTTACTCAGTAACTATGCGACTGAAGAATTTTGTCCGGTTTGTAGTTCTCAATGGTGCCCTGCAACTCTGCTGGAAGGTCTGTTTCTACTGGGGATTTCCTGCAGCCTTTTTGAGCTAAGAAGCGTGGAAGACAGGATGTATGCATGCTTGTTCAGGAAGTTTCAATTTGAATGCTGCCACTCCAATTTGTTGAAGAACCAAATAAGGCCCATAGTATCTGGCTGAGAGCTTAGGATGTAACTTGGTAGGCATAGAGGTTTGTCTGTGAGGTCTAATCTTTAGATAAACCCAATCTCCTGGCTGAATCTGAGATATTTTCCTATGCACATTAGCGTAGTGAGCCATCTGATTTTGAGCCTTTTGTAGAAGGAACTGTAATTGTTTCAACGCTTCATCTTTGTCCATTAAATCCTAAGCAACAGCTTCTACAAGAGTTTCCCAAGTACAAATTGAGCAAGAGAGGGTGATGGTCTACCATATATGATAGGAGCAATAGGTGGGGGAAAATGTATTCTAGGAGGTGTAATTAGCTTTATGACAGTTGTAATCAGTATAACTAACTGATTGTTAGTTATAAAAGATTAGGGGAAGCTTTAAATAGAGAGGCACTAACTGAATAGAGGACCAGTTTTGGTACTAGGAGGTTAGTGACCTCGAAATCACTTGTACACAGCAGGAGAGTATTTCTCCAAGATTGAATAAACACGTTTCTTCCATTTTTGCCTGGTCCAGTGTCTATCAATATACTACCTCAAAAGGTGTGAAGTGTGCAGCACTTTGGTAGCTAGTATTATACCAAAATTCTGCCCAAGGAATAAAGTCTGCCCAGGATTTTGGCTGTTCTGAACTGAAACATCTGAGATAGGTTTCTAAGATTCTATGAAGCACTTTTGTCTGCCCATCTGATTTTGGGTGATAGGTTGTGCTCATCTTTAAAGCAGTTCCCTGCAATCTGAATAATTCTTGCCAAAAATGACTCATAAAAGTAGGGTCCTTGTCACTGACAATAGCACCCTATGCAACCGAATTATTTCTTTAACAAAAATCAGCAATAGACCTAGCAGAGTATAGGTGCTTAATCACAATAAAATTCCCATATTTGCCTAACCTATCCACCACTACTAGTATAGCATCAAACCCCGTTGACTTTGGCAAACCTACAATAAAATCCATGTTGATTTCTTCCCAAATAGCATTTGGAATTGGCAAAGGTTGCAGTAAACTTGCTGGAAAGGATGCTTGATATTTGCTTCTTTGGTACACATGACATGCAACCATAAACTCAGTGATTTCTCCCTTCATTCCTATCCAATAAAGTGATTGACCGATTCTTCTATAAGTTCTGTAAATACCTGAGTGCCCTCCCATAGGAGAAGTATGAAATTCCTGTAGTAACTTTGGAATCCACAATGAAGAAGCTGACAGGACCAGCCTCCCTTTGTAGTAAAACCTGTCGTGCTCCAGGGTGTACTGAGGTTGTGAATCTGGATTCTCCTTCAATTCTTCTCGGATTTTAGCCAATGTGGGATCCTTCTAAACTTCTTCATCAATTTCTGTTATGTCTTGTTAGAAAGGTCTAGAAATGCCCTGCAATTCTTTGTCTTCATCTCTTCTAGATAGAGCATCAGCAACCCTGTTTGAAGCCCCCTTCTTATACACAATGTCAAACTCAAATACACCATCAACATGGCAAGCCAATTTTGTTAGTTCTGAGTTGTAATTCACTGCTCAAGTAGATATCTCAAACTTTTTTGGTCAGTGTATACAGTAAATTTCTGACCCAGAAGATAAGGTCTCCAATGTTGTATGGCTAAGACAAGAGCCATCAGTTCCTTTTCATTCACAGATTTAGAAAGGCTTGAATCTGCCAATGCCTTGCTGAAATAAGCAATTGGCGTTTTATCTTGTGTTAGAACAGCTCCAGTTCCCCTCCCTGAGGCATCCAATTCTATGGAGAATTGTTTTGAAAAATTAGGCATGGATGGTAATTGTTAGAGTAGTACAGTGTTTCGGGCATGGTGAACAGTGACTCCGACACATGAACAGTGTATCCGGTGATGTGGCGGACAACTGTGTTTCCGGCAGCGTTAACAGTCTTCGACGGCGTAAACAGTGTTTCCGGTGTAGTGAACAGTGTTTCCGGCGAAGTGAACAGTGACTCATTGGAATGAACAGTGACTCCGACAATGTGAACAGTGTATCCAGTGATAGACTGATGGTGGCAAAAACAAATGGAGCACAAGCAAAGGGGTCCACCGGGGACAATTGGTCCTTGGTGAAGCACGATCCCTTGTTATCCCTCAAACTGGCTTTGATACCAATTTGAGATTGAATAATTGTGCGTATAATATGAGCACACAGGGAATATATTTATATCAATAAGCACAGAAACTAATCTTTCATATACAAAATGTGAGACTATTATATTATATGCACTGTATTACTCTAACAGTACTGTTGCTGTGGTACAGCTTGCTGTAATTGTATGAAAGCCTTATTACTATCCTCATTACACTTAAAATTTCCTTTCTTTAATAGATCAATCGATGGGCGGGCTATCTTCCCAGAATTGCAAATGAACCTTCTGTAATAACCAATAAGTCCTAAAAACCCTCTCAAAGCCTTAGGAGTTTTAGGCATTGGCCACTGCAAAATGGCCTCAACCTTTTGTGAATCCATTGAAACTCCTTCTTTAGAGATAATGTGCCCTATGTAACCCATCTTAATTTTGCCAAAACTGCATTTTTTTTTTAAATTTGCGAAGAAAGAATGTTCTAATAACCTGGCCAACACCTTCCTCAAGTGATCCAAATGGTCTTCCCAAGACTTACTATAGACCAAAATGTCATCAAAGAACCATAACACATACCTGCGAAGGAACGGTTTCAGTGTGGCATTCATAGCACATTGGAACGTGGTTGGGGCATTTGTTAATCCAAATGGCATCACTAGAGATTAAGAATGTCCTAGGCGAGCTCTGAAGGCAGTTTTTGGAACATCAGGTTCATGCATTCTGATTTGGTGATACCCTACCTTCAGATCTATTTTCGAGAAGTAGGTGGCTCCATTTAACTCATCTAGCAGCTCTTTTATGCAGTAATCGGTAACTTGTTTGGGACTGTAGCCTTATTTAATGCCCGATAATCACACAGAACTGCCAGCTTCCATCTTTCTTTTTGACCAAAATTACTAGGCTGGAATAGGGTCTATTGCTTGGTCTGATAATCCCCGACGATAACATCTCAGCCACCTGAGTTTCCATCTCATTCTTCTGTAAGTGGGGTTAACGATAAGGCCTCACATTAACTGGATTTGCCCCAGACTTAAGTGGAATCCAATTACCAACCTCTCTAGATGGTGGTAAACCCTTAAGTTCCTGAAAAATTGTAGCAAACTCTATCAGCACCTGCTGCAACAGACTTTCTTGGTCCGTTAAATCAATTTGTTCCACATAGTTGCTTTCAATTACCCACAGCATGAAATCTCAACCTCCTCGCTAGCTATTTCTACAGTGTTCTCAAAGTGATCATTGTCTTAGATAAACTAAGATCTGCCTGAATCAACACATTCTGATCTTGATGGACAAAAGACATACTTAGGCTCCTCCAATGCACCTTAATTTCTCCCAATGTTTCCACCCAAGCAACTCCCAGAATTAGGTCCACTCCTCCCAACTCAAATAGAAAGAAGTCTCATACCATGGTATAAGCTCCCAACTGTATTTTTAAGATCTTACACCATCCTTGAGTGGATTTGTGGTTACCATCTCCCAGTCTCACTTTGTGGGATCTGTGCTGAGTCCCAATTTTTGTACCAATTTGCTGGATATAAAGTTGTGGCTCGCCCCACTGTCAATCAAGATCATCACCTCTTGTCCCTGTAATTCTCCCCTAAGCTTCATGGTTTGAGGCTGGGTTAGCCCACCTGCGGAACAAACGGACAAATCCATCCATTGGCAAACCATCTCCAAAACTTCCTCACTTTCTTCCTCATTCCCATTCTCATTAATCTGCTCATCCTTAACCAGTATTACAACTTTCGTTACAGCGCCCTAAGTCCCTTCATTTGACATGCTCAGCATAGGGAAGGGTTCGAGATTCATTGTTTGGCAGTCCCGAGAATCCTGGTTTGGCTACCGATGGCCTAGAAGACATTTTGCTCTCTCGTTGTAGATTCCGAGTCCCACCAATGGACGTTCGGGCATTATTGGTACCACCAAACGCCCCTACCCGCGATACAGCTCTGTTGCTGCCTTGATACCTAAAACCCGCACTTGTGCTGCAACCCTGCAAATTTCAAAAACTTTGAATGTTTCATGGCATCTTCAATGTCGTGGGCAACCTCCATGGCTTGCACCAGTTCCTTTGGGTTGTGTGGACAGACTAGGCTTCGAATGTCTTGACTCAACCTGGCCAAGAAATACCCAAGAACTTGGTCCTCTGCACTTGGTTTGGCTTGAGCGACCAAAAGTTCAAATTCTTAGATGTACTCAACCCCTCCAGTTTTTCTTAATATCTCCAATCTTTCATAACTATTCCGCTCCCATTTCCTCCAAATTGTCACATCAGTGTGTTAGGCTACCCGTACAACAGGTGTATGAAGCAAGGACCCATGGAAGGTTCAAAAAGAAATTAGAGTAGCAGATGTAACCTGTAACTGACTGATGTCAGTTACAGTTTAGTTAGTGGGTAACTGCCTTTGTATAGCAGTCAACAACTGGAAGTTAGGCACTTTTGGTATTATTGGTAATTGGTTTGGGGAGGCTAGGCTCTAATCCCTAGATATAACTGATAATACCAATTCAATAAACAAGAGATTGCAAATTTCTATCACTGGTATCAGAGCAGAATTTTCAAACCTGTGACTTGTACCTGTTCATGGTTTCAACACAAGGAGCCATGGATGCAAGAGTGGAGTTTCTGGAGCGAGGTTTTGAGGGGTTGATCCAAACGCGCGACGAGGTTGAGTGATTGCGGCTGATGTATGAAGATGACCTCAGTGAGAGAGCGGACTTGCCGGCCCAACTAGAGGAGCTCATGGCGACGGTGCGAGGCATGTGGCACACTGATCAAGGCAGCGGAAACCGTGACCGCAATGAACGGTAGAATCGCAATCCTCTTAATCGCGATAGAGAGGAGAGATGGCGGAAGCTAGAGATTCCGATCTTCAATGGTGAAGACGTGTTTGGCTGAACGTTATTTCGATGTGAAGGGAGTGGAGGAGGAGGATCGAATTCCTGCAATTATGGTAGCTATGGAGGGGAAAACATTAAATTGGTACCAGTGGTGGGACTTTGGTGCCAAAAACCCTAACTACACCGATTTTAAACAGGCTGTGGTTCAACGCTTCCAACCTGCAATGAATCAAAGTCCGTACGAATTGTTATTAAGTCTGAAACAGGAAGGAACAGTGGAGGAGTATAGAGAGAAATTCAAATTGTATGCAGGACCATTGAGGGGGATAGAGCCTGAATATTAGAAGGGAATTTTTCTGAATGGCTTGAAGGATGTAGTGAGAGCTGAACTGAAGCTGCATCCTGTAAGTTCTCTTCCAGAACTGATGGATTATGCTCAGAGAATAGATGAGAAGAATGAATTAATTGAAAAGGGAAAAGTGGGAGGAAATAGAGGGAGTGTAGCCAGATCTTTCAGTTATTCCAGAACTGTAACTTGGGAGCCAGGAATTAAAGCA
Source organism: Glycine tomentella (assembly GCA_007407185.1). NCBI lineage: Eukaryota > Viridiplantae > Streptophyta > Magnoliopsida > Fabales > Fabaceae > Glycine > Glycine tomentella. The sequence goes on along the minus strand of PYAF01004103.1, from coordinate 20,621 downwards.
CCTCCTATGAGACCAAGGGAATCAGTTTCCAATTCAGACTCTAATAGTATGAAATCTACTGGCTCATATAAAGGCAGACCTTTTAGGAGGTTGACAGATGCTGAGTTCCAAGAGAAGGCTGTGAAGGGTCTTTGTTATCGTTGTGATGGAAAGTTGGACCAGGCCATGTTTGTCCTAATAAACAGTTTCAAGTGTTGATATTGGAAGAAGAACTAAGTGAAGGGGAGGTAGTTGAAGAAGAGGAAGAACTTGAAACACAGCTTCAGAGTATGCAACTGTCCTTATACAGCATAGCTGGTTTAACTTCAAAAAAATCCATAAGGTTGTGGGGAATTATTGAGGATTCTAAAGTCATGACATTGGTGGATTGCAGGGCTTCCCATAACTTCATTTCAGCTGCAGTGGTGAGGACATTACAGCTACCAGTTAGAAGCACTAAACCTTACACAATGGAGGTAGGAGATGGAAGGAAAATTAGATGTGAAGGGGTTTGTAAAGCTGTTAAGTTGCAAATACAGGGCCTGAAAATCCAGCAGGACGTATTTGTATTTGATATGAAGGGGGTTGAGGTGGTTTTGGGTATGGAGTGGTTAGCTTCTTTGGGGGAGATAAAAGCAAATTTCAAAGAGATAACCTTGAAGATTCCTAGGGATGAAGGATCTATTATTTTAAAAGGGGAACCTGCCCTGGCCAGATCTGTGGCATCATTGAGGTCTATTGTGAAGGTTTTGAGGGGTGAAGGAGAAGGATTTGTGTTGTTTTGTAAGGACTTACAAGCTGTTCAAGAGGCCAGCTTGGTGCCTGCATGGATGGAGAGTCTGCTGCAAGAATTTGAGGAGGTATTTCAGGATCCTAGTGATCTTCCTCCTTCAAGAAAACATGATCATAGGATTGAATTAAAGCCTAGGGCTGAAATTCCTAATCTGAGGCCTTATAGGTACCCCCATTATCAGAAAAATGAAATTGAAAAATTGGTTAAAGACATGTTGAAGTCAGGAATTATTAGACCTAGCATCAACCCTTATGCAAGCCCTATTATTTTGGTGAAAAAAAAAAAGATGGAGGGTGGAGGTTTTGTGTAGATTATAGGGCTCTCAACAAAATAACTGTTCCCAATAAATTTCCTATACCTATTATTGATGAATTGTTGGATGAATTGGGAGGAGCAGTTATATTCACTAAGTTGGATCCTAAGTCAGGATACCACCAAATAAGAACGAGGGAGCAAGATATTACAAAAACTGCATTTAGAACTCATGAAGGCCACTATTGAGTTTATGGTAATGCCTTTTGGGCTTACAAATGCCCCTTACACATTTCAAGTTTTAATGAATGAAGTATTGAAGCCATACCTGAGGAAGTTTGCATTAGTATTCTTTGATGATATTCTCATTTATAGCAGAACTGTAGAAGCTCATATGGATCATGTGAGAGCTGTTCTATCTCTTTTAGCTGAGAATGAGCTATTGGTTAATAAGAAAAATGCAGTTTTGGACAGAACAAAGTAGAATATTTGGGGCACATCATTTTGGGAGAAGGGGTAGCTGTAGATCCCCAACGCACTCCTAAGAATGTGAAATCCTTAAGGGGATTTTTGGGCCTCACAGGTTATTATAGAAGGTTTGTTCAAAATTATGGTAAGGTGGCTAGGCCATTGTATGATTTGCTGAAAAATATAGTTTCAAATGGAATGAGGAAGCTGAGGAAGCTATCAGCAAATTAAAATTGGCTATGACAGAGATTCCTATTCTCACTGCACCTGATTTTACTCAACCTTTTACTGTGGAGACTGATGCATCTAATAAAGGGTTAGGAGCAGTGCTTATGCAACAAGGGAGACCATTAGCATTTTTGAGCCAAACACTGTCAGATACAGCTCAGAAAAAATCAGTTTATGAGCGGGAGCTTATGGCTATAGTGTTAGTAGTGCAGAAATGGAGACACTACTTAATGGGCAGAAAATTCACTATTCTGACAGATCAGAAAAGCCTTAAGTTCTTAACTGATCAAAGGTTAATGGGAGAGGATTAGTTTAAATGGACTTTGTTAGAATACTATAATACATATAATAGAATAAGTCCCACATCATGTATATTGCATAATGGTTTTTTGTACAGTTTAATATAAATCACTCCCTGTGTGATCATATAAGACACAATTCTCCAATCTCAAGTTTGTACCAGAGCTCTTTATTCTGGGTCTTCGCTTCCGCAAAACCCTAAGCCCACTGCTTAGGTGTTATCTGCTTCCTTGCCGTGCGTCCTTCCGGCAAACCCTCGTTCGCCGTGCGTCCTTCCGACGAGCACTCATCCGCCATGCGTCCTTCCGGCGAGTCCTTCACTGCCGGTTGTCCTTTCCAGCTTGTTCCCGTTCACCTCCCACGGTCAGAACCACCGTCTCAGCCACCGGAATTCTTTTTCCGGCGAGTCTTCATCCGAAAACCACCCAGGAAGGATTGTCTCCGTCCAGCGACCATCTCTGTCCAAGTCGCGTCCGCTGCCGCACGCGCCCACACACGCTGCCAGTCTCCCTGCACGTGGGCTTCACGCGCCACCTTTGACCGGCGCGTTGAACCACCTCCGGCCGCCGTTTGCCACCAATCCAGTGCAGACAGGTTCGTCTCTTCCTCTTCTGTCCAAATCCGAGCTTGGTTCGTGGTGGGTCTTCCTCTTCACCCTCGGTTTGCGTGCTTTTTTTTTCCCGATTTGTGATACCATGGGTGATTCCTCTACTGTGGTATCTAGAGGCTCTGTTGGTGGTCTGTCTGCCCCTGCTCCATTTATCACGACCTCCAAGTTGACTGGTTCTGAGAACTACACCTCATGGTCAACCTCCGTCGTCATTTGGTTTACCGGTCATGGACATGAGGATCATCTCCCCACAGATTTGGGGTCTGTTTCTGCTGCTCAGCAGGCCCAATGGAAGAAGATTGATGCTCAACTCCTCACTTATTTGTGGCAGTCTATTGATCCCTCACTCAGTTGCATTTTTACGGCCTATAGGACTTGTTATGAGGTATGGACAGAGGCCAAGAGCCTGTACACGAATGACATTCAGCATCTTTTTGATATTGTCTCTCAGATTATTGATCTTCGCACATCTTCCTTCCCTCATATGGAGATGCGCGTTGGTAGAATTAAGTCTTTGTTGTAGGACTTCCTCACTATGCTTCCTTATCCTAAGGACCTTGCTGAATATAGATCCCAGGTGGAGCGTTTCTTTATGGCTGTCACTCTTGCTACTCTTCCTGATGAATTAGATAGTGTTCGGGAGAATATTCTGACTAGCACTTACAAGCCCAGCTTGTCCCAGACCTTCCAGCGTCTTCTTACTCGTGGGGGTAAGATCGTTTCTTCTGTTGATTTAGGTATTTCTCAGACTTCTGCTGCTTTAGTTTCTCGTGCTCCTGATTCTTCCTCTGGCAATGGGCGTGGTCGCGGTCGTGGCCATGGTCAAGGGGGTCGAGGACAGCGCCCTCGGTGTAACTATTGTAAGAATCTTGGTCATCTTGAAGAATGTTGTTACACCAAGTATCCTCATCTCTGACCATCATCCACCGCTAATCTTGCTCAGGCTGACATTCCACCAGCATCGGCTTCTTATCAGGTTACTCTTTCTACTGCCAATTATGAGACTCTCCAAGCTCTCTTCCGGAAGATGCATCCTTCATCCCCTGTTCCTCGTACTGGCCCAACCTTGGATCCTGGTAATCATGTTGCTTGTCTTTCACAATCCTCACTTGGACCTTGGATTATTGACTCTGGAGCCACTAATCACCTGTGTGGTAATAGAGATCTTTTTTCCTCTCTTACTTTTTCTCCTAACTTACCTTTTATTACTCTTGCTGATGGCACCAAGGCCATGGTTCGTGGTATTGGCCAAGCACGCCTCACTCCTTCCTTTACCTTGACTTCTGTTTATTTTATCCCTGGCA
>PYAF01004103.1:2521-16587 GCA_007407185.1 Glycine tomentella | reverse complement strand
GCCCTTGCTGGTATTCGTCACTGGCCACTCCTTCAACTTGATATTAAGAATGCCTTTCTCCATGGTGACTTACAGGAAGAAATCTACATGGAGCAACCGCCTGGCTTTGTTGCTCAGGGGGAGTCTGGGTTGGTGTGTAAGCTTCGTAAGTCCTTGTATGGCCTCAAGCAGTCTCCTCGAGCATGGTTTAGTCGTTTCAGTTCTGCTGTTCAGGCTTTTAGGTTGGTTCGTAGTGAAGTGGATCATTCAGTCTTTCATAGGCACACATCTTCTGATAAGAGTATCTATCTTTTGGTATATGTTGATGACATCATTATTACTGGTAGTGATCAACCTGGAATTGACCAGTTGAAGCAGTACTTGTTTAGTCAATTTCAGACAAAAGATCTTGGTAAGCTTCGTTACTTCTTGGGTATTGAAGTGGCACAGTCTAGACAGGGCATTTCCATCTGTCAAAGGAAATATGCCTTAGACATCTTAGAGGAGATTGGTATGTTGGGGTGTAAACTAGTAGATACACCCATGGATCCTAATATCAAGTTATTGCCTGAACAGGGGGAGCCATTATCTGATCCTGGTCCTTATCGAAGGTTAGTTGGGAGGCTAAAATACCTCACTGTGATAGGCCAGACATCTCGTTTGCTGTTGGTGTGGCTAGTCAGTTCCTTGATTCCCCATGTGATTCTCATTGGGATGCAGCTATTCGTATCCTCCGGTATATCAAAAGGGCACCAGGAAAAGGTTTACTATATTCGGACCAGGGACACACAGAGATTTGTGGTAACTCTGATGCTGATTGGGCAGGGTCACCCTCAGACAGACGATCTACTTTAGGTTATTGCATCTTCTTTGGTGGGAACCTAATCTCTTGGAAGAGTAAGAAACAAACTGTTGTAGCTCGATCTAGTGCAGAGGCTGAGTATCATGCAATGGGTGTCGCTGCCCGTGAGCTCATCTGGTTAAAGCAGTTGATTAAGGAGCTTCATCGTTGTGCACAACGACAGCCTATGACTCTTATTTGTGACAATCAAGCAGCTCTACATATATCCTCTAATCCTGTTTTTCATGAGAGGACCAAACATATAGAAATTGATTGTCACTTCATTCGAGAAAAGATTCAGTCAGGGGAAATTCAAACAGCATTTGTCAACTCCAACGATCAACTCGCAAATATCTTCACCAAAGCTCTTAGGGGTCCTCGGGTTGAATATATATGTAACAAGCTGTGTGCTCACAATATATACGCACCAGCTTGAGGGGGAGTGTTAGAATACTATAATACATATAATAGAATAAGTCTCACATCATGTATATTGCATAATGGTTTTTTGTACAGTTTAATATAAATCACTCCCTGTGTGATCATATAAGACACACAATTCTCCAATCTCAAGTGACTTCAAAGCTGATGGGTTTGATTTTGATATCCCGTATAAACCAGGATGTGAGAATAGGGCAGCTGATGCCTTATCTAGGAGAATGACATTTGCAGCAATCTCTATGATCAGATATTTTGATGAGGAAGAGTGGGAGGCTGAAATTTTGGCTGATCCAAAATTGAAAGCAATGATGCAGGATTTAATGGCAAATGGGTCGCACACCCAGGGTATTCTTTGCAAAATAAGAAATTGTGGTATAAAGGCAAGTTAGTTATCTGTAGACTGTCTCCTAAGGTGCCCACTCTTATGCAGGAATATCACAGTTCTGTGGTAGGAGGACATTCAGGGTTTTTCAGGACATTTAAAAGGATAGCAGCTTTGGTTTATTGGGAGGGCATGAGGCAGGATATTTTGAAATTTGTGGCTGCCTGTGACACTTGTCAACAGAATAAATATCAGGCCTTATCACCAGCTTGTTTGTTGCACCCTCTTCCTATTCCTACACAGGTTTGGGCTGATATTTCTATGGATCTCATAGAGGGGTTGCCAAAGGCAAAAGGGAAAAATGCAATCTTGGTGGTGGTGGACAAATTGACCAAGTATGCTCATTTTATTTCCCTTAGGTACCCTTTCACTGCAAAGGATATAGCAGAGTTGTTTGTGAAAGAGGTAGTGAAATTGCATGGATTTCCCAATACCATAATTTCTAACAGAGACAATTTTCCTGAGTCAATTCTAGAAGGAATTGTTCAAGTGTGCAGGAACTAAATTGAAATTTAGTTCAACTTACTATCCTCAGACAGATGGCAAACTGAGGTGGTTAATAGAGGAGTGGAAACTTATTTGAGGTGTGTTACAGGAGAGAAACCTAAGCAGTGGCCAGCTTGTTTGAGTTGGGCAGAGTTTTGGTTTAACTCTAATTATAATAGCTCAGCTAGGCTCACTCCTTTCAAAGCTTTATATGGCCGAGATCCACCCCAGTTATTGAAAGGCACTACTGTTCCATCAGTAGTTGAGGAAGTTTACAGACTTACCCAAGATAGAGACTCTTTGCTGGACCAACTCAGGACTAATTCGCTTAATGCTCAAGACCAGATGAGAGCCTATACCAATAAGCATCGTAGGGATGTTAATTTGGAGGTGGATGACTGGGTTTACCTTAAACTCCAGCCATATAGATTAAAATCTTTGGCTAGGAAGTTGAATGAGAAATTAAGCCCTAGATTTTATGGTCCATATCACATTTGTAAAGTCATTGGTAAAGTGGCTTATTAGCTCAATCTACCACCTGAGAGTAAAGTCCACCCAGTTTTTCATGTTTCTCTATTAAGGAAGGCTATTTCTCCTGCAGTGAGACCCCAACCTTTACCTCCAATGCTGACTAATGAGTTAGAATTAAAGGTAGAACCTGCTGCTGTGAAAGCTGTTCGAAATTCCCCTGCAGGCTCAGCTGAAGTACTTGTCCAGTGGAAGGATTTACCAGATTTTGAAGCTACTTAGGAAGAGGTGTCAGTTTTACAACAGCAATTTCCCAATTTTCACCTTGAGGACAAGGTGGCTCTTTTGGTGGGGTGGGGTGGGGGGGCGGAGTATTGTTAGGCTACCCGTGTAGCAGGTGTATGAAGCAAGGACCCATGGGAGGTTCAAAAAGAAATTAGACTAGCAGATGTAACCTGTAACTGACTGATGTTATAGTTTCGTTAGTGGGTAACTGCCTTTATATAGCAGTTAAAAACTGGAATTTAGGCACTTTTGGCATTATTGGTAATTGGTTTGGGGAGGCTAGGCTCTAATCCCTAGATGTAACTGATAATACCAATTCAATAAACAAGAGATTGCAAATTTCTATCACAGTGCTTCCGTGAATTCTCTCCAATAAGTGTTCTTGAACTTCTGGCACCAGAACTGGAACCAGTAAACAGCATTACACTCCATGTTGATGACACCAATTTTAGCTTATCTGAAGGATCGATCTTCTGTACTTCAAAGAATTTTTCCGCTCTCGCCAACCATCCAAGCGGGTCATTACCTTCAAAAGCAGGTAAATCAAACTTCTTGACCCAAGAACGAAGAGGAAAATTTTCTTCTTCCTTGGATTCTCCAACCTCTTCTTCCACTGGTTTCTCATTTTTATTCACTGGAATTGTCCTCCTCAATAGATGATGACTTCTTGGATTTAATCTGTAACAGCAAATTTTTGATGTAGTTCGCATCAATCTTTAATTCCGCCAGTTGCAGTCCTTTCTCAATGACAGCTTTTTCTCCAATGTTCCTGCCCAATTTTCCATCACGATGGATGATCCGGCAGGTCGGACCAACTTGTTAGGAACTTCTTTCTAAAGTAGGAAAAATAGAACCCACAAGGGAAAAATTGCACACAACAGGGAAAAACTGGATTAGCTTTCTTATTGTTGAAAGAGAGAACAAACCAAGAGCCAAGGTATACGAGTATACCTCCATAGGAGCTTTCTCCTTTTACACTGGCAATAGCCCAGTAACTGTATATTTCAAATCCTACCCTCTCACTGACGAGAGGACTCTTATTTATAAGAGTTACAACTCTCCAAATAACAGAACTAACTAACTCTCCTATCCCTCTAAGTGTTTGATACAACTTTTTGACCCTTTCCTTTCCTGCTACAGATTGTTGCTTGGACTCAATCCTAACATAGTAATTCATACCCTTAGAAAATTTGTTAGCAAATTCAATATTCTTTTTAACAGAAACACCAACCTTTACTTTTCTTCCTTTTGCAGTGTCAAACAATATTTTAAAACTTACACAGAAGCTGTATTTCACACTATTCAATTTGGAGATATATTTTCTTAATATAAACTAAAGTAATAACATATGCTTACTTATTCTGCGTTCGTGGACGTAATCCAAGTTTTTCTCTTAAATTTGCTCCTGCTTTCATGAGATCTTCCACCTATATGCAATAATATAACGTACATGAAAACCAACATGAAGGGAAGCAGATCCCACAATTAAGTGAAAAGAACATCAATAGCTCTCCTGACATCTATAATAACAAAACATTCCACCAGTCATTTTTACATCTTCTATTGCAAGTTTCCAACAACAAAACCATCTTCAAAATAAAAAATGGTAGACAGCAAAGTACAAAATGCAATCTTATAATAAAACTTCCAATTTAACTTCTTTCATATCAATCATAATCATCTGTAGTATCACATTCAAACAGCCAAGTAACAACGAGTTATGGATATGATACATAGGTGCCCAGAGGGCAAAGGTGCCAAACTACCAATTCCTAGTATAGAGGTTTATGCACTACATAAGGTTTGCACACAACAAAATGAAAACAGAAACTCTGCATTGACACAAGAAACTAAAGAAAATATAACATCATATCTCCATAATACCATCAAAGTTGCAGAAAGAAAAAAAAAATGAGGAAATGTTCAATGTTGGATGCAGAATTAATCAACTAATTAAGAACTCAAATTTAGTTTATTATAAGAAAAAGAACATAATTAATAAATACAAGTTAGCATAGTTGAAAAAGAGAACTGTGGAATTAAACTAAAAAATAATGAATTATATGTTATGGCTAATGAAACACCAACAAACAAGTTTACAGCATTTTGTTGTGCACCAAATGCACAGCTTTGCCATGTGAATGTTGAATCTGTCAGATTCATGTTTTAGAAACATTACACCAACCAAACAGATGTATCAAGAAGCTTCTAAAGATTGGATTCAGATACAGGAAAGTATAAGTACACTTCAAAGAGAAAAACAGAAGTGACTGTCTCGGTAATGACATAATCCAGACAGTGGGCTCCCACAAATTTTGCCTCTAGTCTCTATATATTCTGAATAGTTCTTTTCTCACTACCATTATGTGATTTATACTTTATTCTCTAAACTGCACCCTGATTTTAAAGAAGTTTTTTGCATGAAAAAGCATAAGTGTTTAACTGTTTAGGTGACATAGCAACTAAAATACTTTTTATACCTTACATCAAAAGAATCCAACCCTCTTGCATGTTATTTTTTGCATTTCAATAAAATTCATCAATACCTTTACATTCATGGGAAAAATATAATCCCAGTTGGCATACTTCCAGCATGATCTAAGTTGTAGCTTTATGTGCAAGTGGATATCCTTCAGTGTTGTTAAATGGTGACCATGGCGCCGCCATGGCAGAATGGTGTGGCGGATTTTTTGCCAACTGCCATAGGCAATTTGTGAAGGGAGGCCCACCATGGTGGCACCATAAGGCACAATGACATGTTAATATGGCAGAATTTCAGCCTTCTGCCATGTTCTAGCATCCACTATTGATAACACTGATATCCTTAACCCTACCTCTAACTTTTTGTCAGTACTCACTACACATGCCTAACACATTGTCACAATACTTTCATATTAAAAGTATGACATAGAAAAACTTTGGTTTCTTGCTTATTATGTCTACACAGTATTTAAGTCAATAACACTTTGATTAAAAAAAATAAAAATACCAAGGACACCATATTGGTGCTTCTTTCTCCCTTACTTAACAAACTAAAGAATACAAAGAACTGAAATATAACTAAAACTATGACTCTATATAGTGTAAACTGTAAAGATTCATTTAGAATTAACAAGTATTTCAATCTCATGTGAAATTAGTCATAATGAATTAATGATAGCTTTGTTAACCTAAAATATTTCTTTTCACTGTTCAACCGCATGAACTCTGCACAAAAAGATCAACAGCAGTTCAATTGGGCCTCAATTATTCAATGAGATACTAGAATATATTTGATAGGAACTGGATCAGACTAAGAGAAAATGAAGTAGTTTTATTGAGATCTGGAGAATATCTCTTGTGTTACACTGTGATTTCGAGGATCACAACCTCCTAATACCTTCCAAGTGCCTTTCTCTCAACTAATACTCTCTATTTATAACTTCTAATCACTCCTAGTTAGTTATAACTAACTGAACTAACAATAACTCCTATTCTATAGTTCCTTCCCCCTTTCCTTCACCACCAGCTGGAGCGCAGTCTTCACCGGTCTCCAGGTTATCAACAAGACAAAAGACAAGACCTATCACGTGGCTACGAGCTCTTTCCTTACTCAAACAGACCCCAAGTGGGCACGGTGACAAGACTTTGATGCGGGGTTCGGAAGATAGGCTTGCAACGGATTCAACCGATCGATTCCCCTCCTTTTATACACCTCTCCCTACCTCTTATTCCTATCAATACCCTCCCCTTCAAGATGGACCTTGTCCCCAAGGTCCAAATCAGGAAAAGCATTCTTCATGTCATCAGCCAATTCCCAACTATCTTCATGATGGGGTAAATCCTTCCATTTGATAAGGACCTCCTGCCTTCCATCCTCTGTAAACCTCTGCTGCATAATCTTCTCGGGTTGCATTTGAAGCTCCCAATTTTCATTCAAAGTTGCTGGTAATGGTTGAGGAGAGCAAGTAGACTTAATTGATTTCTTAAGCAAGGAAATATGAAAAACAGGATGTATCAGACTGCCTTCTAGTAGTTCCAGCTTGTAAGCTACCTCTCCAACTCTTTGGATGATTTTATATGGTCCATAAAATCTAGGACTCAATTTCTCATTTGGCTTTCTTGCCAATGACTTCATTCTGTAGGGCTGTAACTTTAAAAAGATCCAATCTCCCACTTGGAAAACTATCTCCCTTCTGTGCTTATTTGCATATTTCCTCATCTGATCTTGTGCTTTCATAAATTCCTCCTCAAATCCTGCAGCAACTCATCTCTATCTTTGCTCAGTTGATTCACTTCTTCCAATTTAGAAGGGATATCAGCTCCTTTGAGTAATAGAAGAGGTTCCTGCCCATACAAAGCTTTAAAAGGGGACATTTTAGCAGAAATATTGTAGTTGGTATTGAACCAGAATTCAGCCCAACAAATAGTGCCTCCATTTCTTCACAGCTAATACCACAGCCATCAGCTCCCTCTCATAAACGGATTTGAGCTGAGCTCTATCAGACAAGGCCTTACTCCTAAAAGCTAAGGGCCTGCCTTCTTGCAATAACACTGCCCCCAGACCTGTACCAGAGGCATCAGATTCTAAGATAAATTGCTTAGAAAAATCTGGTGCCACTAAAATAGGCAGATTTTGCATAGCTGCTTTAAGCTGCTCAAAAGAATTAATAGCTTCCTCATTCCATTGAAAGGCATTTTTCTTTAATAAAACATTTCAAGGCTATGCCAATTTCCCATAATTCCTCACAAACCTCCTGTAGTAACCAGTCAAGCCCAAAAACCCCCTTAATCCCCTGATGTCACTAGGTACAGGCCACTTAGTCATTCCTTCCAGCTTATTTGGATCTGCTTCTACTCCCTTCCCTGAAATTAGATGTCCCAGATATTCGAATGATCTTTGACCAAAAGTGCATTTCTTTCTGTTCACATGCAATTCTTATTGCTGTAGTACTTGTAACACTGGTCTTAAATGGCTATTGTGCTCCTCCAAATTAGGGTTGTACACCAATATATCATTAAAGAAAACCAAAGCAAACTTTCTTAGGAAAGGTCTAAGTACCTCATTCATGAGTGCTTGGAAAGTTGAGGAAGCATTGGTCAGCCCAAAAGGCATAACCAAAAACTCATAGTGGCCTTCATGAGTTCTGAAAGCTGTCTTGTGCACATCTTTAGCTTTCATCCTAATCTGATGATATCCAGCCCTCAAATCCAATTTAGAAAACCGTTCTGTTCCTCCAATCTCATCTAGCAGCTCTTCTATAATTGGTATTGGGAATTTGTCTGGGACAGTATTTTTATTGAGAGCCCTATAATCTACACAAAACCTCCAACTCCCATCTCTTTTCTTAACCAAAATCACAGGGCTACCAAAAGGGCTGGTGCTCCCTGATAATTCCAGCAGTCATCATATCCCTTACTAATTTCTCAATTTCATCCTTCTGGTAATGAGGATATTTATAGGGTCTTAAGTTTGGAATTTGATTACCAGGTTTAATAGTGATGGCATGATCCTTCTCCTTATGTAGTGGTAATCCTTGAGGTTCCCTAAAAACCCTCTCAAACTATTCCAAAACCTGTTCCACTTAACCCTTGATCGCCCTCCAACATAGTACCCTTGATCAACTTCAAACTGATGGCAGCCTTAATTAACTCAGGTTCAGCCTTCAAGACTATCTTTCTATTCTGAACCTTTATAGTCATAGTTAATTTTTCAAAATTGGCTTCCACCTCTCCTAATCCAGCCAACCACTCTACCCCCAACACTACATCAGCCCCTCCCAATTCAAACAAATAACAGTCTTGCACCACGTGTAATTCTTGCAACTCAATGGGCAGAGATTTGCACACTCCTTGGCACCTCACCTTATGACCATCCCCTACTTCCACATAATAAGGATTGGTGGGAGTTACCTTTAATTCTAGCTCCTTCACTAATTTCATTGAAATGAAATTGTGAGTTGCTCCCACAATCAATCAACATTACCATCCTTCTGTTTTGAATTCTACCCCATAGTTTGAGTGATTTCTTGGTAGTAAACCCCTCAATACTATGCAAAGAGAGTTAATGCAAGTCCTCTTCCTCCTCTCCTTCCTCTTCTAGACACCTCTTAAAACCTACTTCCTCCTCTTCTTCCATGATCATCAATCTCAACTGTTTGTTTTTACAAACATGTGTGGATGATACTTCTCCTTACAAGTAAAACACTCACCCTTCCTCATCTTTTCATTAACCTCCACAGGTGTTAATCTGTGAAAATTTCTCTTCCCTTTCGAAGAATCACTCCCTGTTTTCGCACCCAAAGGAGGTTCCACCCCCTTACTAATGCCCTGCTGCCATTCCTTCCCACTTCTCTGACTCCAAAAGCTAGTCTTCTGAAATGGTCGAGCCCATTTGTCATTTCTGGGTAGATTCCCCAGAACTCTATTTTTCTCTTCTACCTGTCTTGCCTTTAACATAGTTTCCATCAAAATCTTGGGCTCATGCAACCTCACCTCAGTCCCAATCTCCTCCCTCAATCCCTTAAGAAATACCTCCATTAAGAAGGATTCCTCCAATCCTTTCAAAGTTCCTACGTGCTTCTCAAACTTCCTGATATACCCTTGCACTGTATCTTCTTGCTTCGGTGCAAATAAGGCTTGGAATGGGCTTCCCACATTCAACCCCTGAAATCGCTGTGCTAAGGCAGTCTTGAACCCTTCCCACGAATGGTTTGAGTTCCAATATTCCCACCACTGAAACCAAGCTAAAGCTTCACCCTCCATCACTACCATAATCGCTTCCAATTTGTCTGCCTCCAACAATGACTGCAATCGAAAATACCTTTCGATTTTTGACAACCAACCTAGAGGATCATCTCCCATGAATATGGGTATTTCGATGTTCCTCCATCGATTGGCTCCCACGACTTTGCCCTCTCTGTTTCTCCTCGTTGCGCCCCATAGCCTCTGTTTCCATCACCGTCGGCTTCTCCCAGGATGCTACAAGTCTCTGAAGCATAGTTTCAATCGACCCCAACCGCGACTCAATCACCTCACGCTACGACTCCATCACCTCGCAATTTTCTTCCACAGCTCTTTCAATCGCCTCCATCCTTGCGTCCATTTTGTTGCTGGTTTTCGACCCCATCAACCTTCTCACAGCCCCAAGATCGGGGCTCTGATACCAGTTGATATGAACTGGATCAGACTGAGAGAAAATGAAGTAGCTTTATTGAGATCTGGAGAATATCTCCTGTGTTACACTGTGATTTTGAGGATCACAACCTCCTAATATCTTCCAGGTGCCTTTCTTTCAGCTAATACTCTCTATTTATAACTTCTGCTCACTCCTAGTTAGTTATAACTAACTAACAATTAGTTATAACTAACTGAACTAACAATTAACTGCTAATTAAACCCTCCTTTTATACACCTCTACCCACCTCTTATTCCTATCAATATTCAACTAAGCCAACTTAACCATCTTGTTCATTTTGCATATTTTATTAAAAATCATATCATTTGTCAACAATTTTGCAAGTGGTGTTACTCATAAAAGAATCAGACAATTAATCAAGAGCTGGATTATCATAACTAGACTGCCATGAAAGCCATGGCAGAACAATGCACTGTCATGAATCGGATAGGTCCAGCCCCATTAAGACTTATATCAGGGACAAAAATAGAAGGGTTTGGGCTAAGACTGCTACACTGGCCCAAGCTGGTAATGCAGCTGAGTCAGCACAGGTTTTACACGCACAACATGCACACAATCATTCCATAGGCAATCATGAGTTAGTTACGGGTGATACCGAGGATGTCGTGAGTGCGCAAGTCGTTACGGGGTGAGGAGTGCTTTATGTAATGGATGAGAGAGTTGCACTACCGTAATTCTGGACTGATAGTTACTTAATTCAAGCTGTGTTCTGAGGTTTATTAATTATAACTGTTGGGAGTTCTATCAGAATCACTGCAAACAAAATATTACCAAACATTAATAAGAGGCAACATCACATGTGCAAGGCATTTTCAGTAGTTAAAAGAAGTTTTTTCTCTTTGACCAATGATTTAAACAATAGAACTAGCAATGTCTCCCAGTTCAACCTCAAAATAACCAAAACACGATAGCTTTTTCCAAATTTAACTGTATACAGGATTGTCCTCTTTCAAGCTCAAACTTCCTTGGTAACTTAAACTACTGTCTTCTCCAAAGAAACCAATACGCTATAAAACACTATGCAGGATTTCTCCACTATAAAGACATTTCGTCCACACACAATTTCAGTCTACAAGCTACAAACCCTCTGTTGACATCTCACTCGCAACATGAAATCCACTGCCTAATACACAACTTTCAAGAACTCAAATGACAATTCACATTGCTCAACCTCCCTTGTTAACTTTTTTTTAATTGACAAACGTTAATTGTTAGTTTCATTAGCAGCAGAATTCTAACCCACGAACCTCTTCCCACCTCCCTTCTCCCTTCTCCCTTCACCACTAAGCCAACCATATAATTTATAACCGCTTCCCTTGTTAACTTGAATTGCTTAGAAGCAGAACTTCCTGCCATCACTAACCAATGAACCAAAACCCATTTCAGAATTCACCGTTCATAATCACATAACACCATCCATTTCTTTTCCCACTAAAAACTCCATTTTCATCCACACCCACCCTCACACCCCAAGCAACAAATTTATTTCTAATTCAATGCCCAAATAAATAAACAAGTATCCATCTCGAAAGAGATCACAGACATAAAGAGAGTTAGAAAACAGAAAATGGAATGAAGATGAAAGCAGTAGTACCCTGTGGATATCGTTAGCTTGGAGGAGGAGAACGGAGGCGGAGGCGGCGCTGCTGACGAAGAGGGAGGCTACAACAAAGGCTTTGAAAGGCATGAGGCGCGAATCGCCTGCGTACCCTTTGGCGAAGGTACGCATTCCCAATCCCATTTGAGCAGCGCAGGCCACTCCCCATCCCCACCACCATTTGTTGCCACCGTCACTGTCGCCACTGCCTGCGGCTTCCTCCATCTCCATATTCTCTTATGACTGTGGGTTCACTAAATCACCAGCCCTAATTCTATCTACCTTGGCGACATGTTACATCGGAGTTTGTCACCACTTTTAGCAAAGCTTAATAAGCTTGTTGAGATTATTATATTATTACATATTTTCTTTAAAATACTTAAATGTATTATTAGTTAAAAACAATACATTAAAATTTTATTAATTATTGGAAAGTATTAAAAAATGAAAAAAAAGGATCAAAATTAGGGTTTGACAAACCCGAATTCTTAACCTGATTTTAACAACATAAAACAAAGGAGGGGATTGAGAATTTGGGTGTGTGGGTACCAAATTCTCACCATGAATAACAAAAAATGTCTAGTTAAGTAAATAAAATAGAAATTCGACTAATTGAGGAAATTGTGTTTGTTTTTATTAAATAGAAAATAAAATTGAAATTATTAAAAGGGTTTTGTTTTAGTTACTCATTTTTTTTTAAGATAGTTACTCATTTAATATCTTGTAGTTAAAATTTTTTTCTCTCTATATTAAAAATATTCCTTTTACTAATCTTGAAATTATTAATTATTAAAAGGGTTTTTTTTTAATTACTCAGTTTTTTTTAGGACAGTTACTCATTTACTATCTTCTAGTTACAGTATTTTCCCTATATTAAAAATATTTCTTTTACTTCTTAGCTTATATAGTTTTGATCTCCAAATTTTACTTAATAAACAATTTTGATCTCTCATTATAAAATAGAAAAATTTAGTTCATTAAAAAATTCAGAATTTTGATCCAAACTTTAATTTGTCTACTATTTAATTTTTTTTTATTTTGATTCAATTGAATCTTAAATTTAACATATATTTAAGGTAGCATCAATAAATAATTCGATTAATTAAAATATAAGATCCTAGATAGTTTTCCCAAGGTGAAGAAACCAAAAACAACAACCATTCAAGAAGCTAGAAACCTTAAATTCTAGCATGAGATGAATTGTTGGGTATTCTAAGAGTTCATCAAGTCCATCTTTAGAAAAAGGATCATCTGCCTAAAAGAAACTGGAGAAATCAACTCCAAACGAGAAGAAAGAAAGAGATCGTCTAAAGCTCTGAAAATGCAAATGACTGAGTCTGACGACTCAGATAACAATTCTAAGGGATCCACAAACGATGAAGTGGCTCTTATGTCTAGAAAGTTCAAACACATGATGAAGGAAAAAGGAAATTTCCAACACTCCTCCAAACAAAAAGATAAAAGATTCAAAAAGAAACACAAGGAGGAAAGTAATGAGATCATTTGTTTTGAATGTAAAAGTACTGGACATATAAAGGCAGAGTGTCCTCGGCTAAAAAGAAAAAGACACTCTGGGGACAAGAAAAAGAAAAGTTTGATGGTCACCTAGGATGACTCGAACAGTGAGAAGAGTAGTTGTTCAAATGACGAGCAAGCTAACATTTGGTTAATGGTAGATACAAACAAGAAAGATGAGATAAAAACTTGCTATAAATCTAATACTTCTTGTTCTTCATCAGATGATGAAGAAGATATGCCCTACGATGTTCTTCTTCAGAATAGTCATATGATTTCTCTTTAGTGCAAGAAGTATAAAGAAAAATACAAAATATTTGTTTGTGAAAACACTGAGATGAAAAAATCCAAGGAATATCTGATAAAGAAAATCTAGACTATGGAAGAGAGTCTAAATTAGGCCAATAAGACTGATGAATCCTTTATAGTTGAAAAACAAAGAGAAGGGATCGCTTGTCTTACAAAAGACTTTATAGGAAGTTTTTAGAAAGCTCTAACACTTTAACCATGCTTTTAAAATTCCATCAACATCCCCTTGACAAGTCTAGTATAGGACTAGAAAAAAAAAAGCATCATTTTCTAAGTCATAATTTATCTCAAACAAATCTGACTTTGGTGAAAGTCTAGACATTCCCAAGTTCATATTGTTGATTTGAGGGGGAGCTACATGAAGATTCAAGTGAAGAATCAAGTAATAATAAGGCTTGGATGTTTTGGCTTTCAACATGGCTCAAGGAATGAAGATTGAAGCTTGTGATTTAATGTAAAAGGATTGAAAGCATCTTGATGATCCAAGCTTTGCATACATATCATTCATATATATTTTAAGCATTGCATCATATAGAATCTAAGTAATTGATTTAGAACTTAAAAAGAAGCTAAGTCTTTTGGAAAA
>PYAF01004102.1:207260-227817 GCA_007407185.1 Glycine tomentella | reverse complement strand
TTCAAGTAGAATTCGAAATACTAAACCAGAACTCCAATTCTCCTTGTGCTTAGGTTGGTTCCTTGGATTGATTGGTGATTTAGCCTTCCATGATCATCATCAATGAAAGCCCCATGGATTGAGTGCACGAAAATGGAAGAACAGAAAAACGAAAATGAAGAACAATGAAGAACAAGGAAGAACAGTAGAGAGAAAATGAAGAACAAGGGTTTGATTCTAAAAACTAAAGGAAAGAAAAATAAAACTTGTTTATTGAAAATGCAAAGAGTGGTGCCCAAGTTTCACTAAAGTCACTAATATATGTAGTGACTGAGTTCTGAAAATAAAATGGACCACAAACAAGCCCAATAATCTAATTATTTGCTATTTACAACCATGAAAGTCAAATTCGCAGTCCAAAATTACAAGTGCAGAGGCGCTAACTTCAAAGCTTAAAATGACCCTCTAAATGACAGAATTGGCCTTGGGATATTTCTAGTAAACTTGTATATCCTTTTGTTATCTTTCCAGGGACTCCTAGAACGCTCCATTTGGAGATTGGTAGCACCCTATAGGTCCTGCACAAGTCAGATACGTCAAGTGAGCAAAAAAATCTGAAAATACGCAACAATTAGCAATTAAGCCCACTTCCTTGCCTAGGCCCAAAACTGAATTAGCATAGGAAAATAAAGGTCCAAGAGAGGTCAAATAAGCTAAGAAGGATAGAAAAATACTCAACTAAAAGCACTCTATCATTGTGCACCCCTATTTGAAGAACCTGCATAAGAGTTGTTAGATGGACCTGCAAAAGAAGAGTTAGTAGGACCATAATATGCATTATCATTTTGCTACTTCCAGCCATAAAGGCTGATTTGAACCTGGACCACCTCTGTAGCCTTGGTAATTTTCTTGGAAGTTCTGTTGAGGTCTGGTCTGATTCTACAAATAATGAGCCTTCTTTTCCTGTTGTCATTCACCAGGTGCTGGACAGCGACCATTCTGATGGTCACCACCACAGGAATCACATCTTAGAACTTTTTAAACTTGATGAGCTTGGTGTATTCTCTATGATCTACTTTGATGAAATTGTTGAGGAAGTTGGCCTGTCTGTTTTGTTAAGGCCTCTATTTGCTGTGTCAAGAGTTTATTATGAGATAGAATTTCATTTTGAGTATCCAGCAACATTATACCTTTCCTTTGAATCAGAGATCTATCATGCTGAGACTGGTAATCACTGGCTGCTATGGAGTCAATGATTACAATTGCTTCCTCTGGACTCTTTGACATATAGTACCTCCAGTTGAGGCATTAAGAATCATCTTTGTCTGAGGTCTCAAACCACTATAGAAAATATGTAGTTGTGCAACAGCATCAAAGTTTTGGTTTGGGCACCTCCTCAATAATGATTTGAATCTTTCCCATGTCTCACAAAGAGGTTCATCTGCTCTTTGGGAAAAAGTAGCAATTGCGGATTTTGCACTAATGAATCTAGATGAAGGAAAGAACCTAGCAATAAATATTTCCTCCACTTCTCCCTATGTGTTGAGACTTTTGTTTGGTTGGGATTGAAGCCATGTCTTTGCCTTACCTGTCAAAGAAAATGGGAAAGCTCTGAGGTAGACAACTTCAGCATCTTCGAATGAGGCTCCCATGATACTTCATAGCTCCATGAATCTGGACAAGTGTGTATATGGATCCTCATGATCCATTCCAGCAAAGAGGTGTGAGCCAATTAGACTTAGTAATGTTGGCTTCAGTTCCACAACTTTGTTACTAAAAGGAGGAATGACTATGTTGTTGTAATGCTTCGGTCCTTATTGGTAAGCATAGTCAGCAAGAGTCCTCCTTGGTGGTCTATTTTCTTCTCCCCTTTTACCAGCCATAATGTCAATTTTTCTAGTGAAGGTGAGAATCAAATAGAAGAAGATTCACTCGGTGGCTTATTGGTTATTTGTTTCTTTTTCTTTCTATTCTTCCTTTGTTGTCTTGGTAATTTCTGAATTAAATAATGATTTATCTGCAGGAAATTTACCTCTCATAAAAGAAAAAAAAAACAACTACAATAAACCGTAAGTACTGAGGTTAGTGAAAATAAAATATAACAAAAGAGAATTTATACAAAATCAAAATAAGTAATTGTCATTGCAGGTTACAAAATTTATAAAAGATCATCTCCACAGGAACTTGAGTTACTCAGTTAATCCAAATAAAATTTAACAATGCAATAGTTTATGTACAACGAGTATAATCGAAGTTTTTGATGGTTTTGCAAAAATAATGGAAATAACAGAAATAGTGCGTCGGAAATTAAGAAAATAACAGAAACTAATAATATGAATTAAATTAATTGAAGAGAATGTAGGATTGGGTTTCATCATTCATACCCTAAGTATCCAGATAATATTTCCATGTGTAAATCATTTTCTCATTACTGATGCACACATTAATTCATCCCAAATCGATTCCTCACATTCGAGAATCCTAAGGATATTTATCGAATATCGATCCCTCGCATATGAAGTAAATAACCCAGCATTACAATCATAATCTCGTGCTATTTGCAATCTAAACGTTATGCTCTATTCCTAGCAACATAACGTAAAGAGTAAAATCATTCAGTTCAAATCCTAAGGGCACTTTCCAGTCAAGCTTAGAATCCAATTTCATGAAACTAGTTATCAAGTAGAATCAAGCATTAAGAATAGAATGAAATCACCAAAATGAGTAGAAAAGATTCATACATATTTCAAATATTAAAAGAGATACATAAGGGTAAGAAGATTACATCCAATCCTTTGAAGAAACTAGCTGATCATGGTGTAGAATAAGAGATCAACAGAAGACATGACGAAGGTAGAGATCCCTGGCCCGTTTCTGCAGAGTTTCCACTCATTTTCTCTCTTTTCTCACCTCTATCTATGTTTCTAAGGTGTTTCTCACGTTCCTAAGCCTCCAAAATCTTTTTCTTTGCTTCAACTTTGCATGGTTTTATATAGGAGAGGGAATTTGCTGGAGTCCACTCACCCAGGCGAGTGGTTTAGCCTAGTTTTGCTCTCCTGGGCAAGTTAAAACTTAGCCCTGAAAAACTCCACTCACATAGGCGAGTTTTTTGTGCTTGTTTTGCTCGCCTGGGCGAGTTAAAAACCCAATAGTGAAGAAAAGCATTAGCCTGGGCGAGTTCTGGGCAAATTTTCCTTCTTGAATCTTCCTAATTTGACATTTTTGCCCCTTTGTACTTGCCTTGGTTGCTTGAATGTTTCGGATACCATTGAGACTTATCAAAACACCAGATTTGAGTGGATGGATCTTCCAAATGTGAACAACACCTTATATATTTACACAAAATATAAAACAACTAGGTTTAGAGTAGATTAATCAATAAATCTACTGAAATCAAAAGATAAGTGTCAACATTATAAGCTTGTTCTTACTAAGATATGCCCTTATCAGCGAGGAAGAGTTTATGAATTTTAAGCATTCCTGGAGAGGGGAAGGGATTGCTTAGGATTTCGGTCTGTAAGGACCCTCACTTTGTGCCATGTTTATTTAGCAGAAAACCCTGTTAAGGGTGTAGCGCGGATGGCGCCAGGGTTGGCGCTGATCGTGCCAAACCCACTGGAATGTGGCGCCAGGATGGCGCTGGGGGCACCAAGTTCTTTGGAAGCTGACGCCAGGGGCGTCAATGTGGCTCTAGGGGCGCCAGAGGTTTTCCAGCCAGCGCGAGTCGTGCCAGAGACAGCGCGGTTAGCGCGGGAAGTGGCCTGGAAAACCCATTTTCTCTGGATTTTCACGCTGATGGCGCCAGTGTGGCGCTGATAGCGCCACAGGTTCTGGAAGCTGGCGCGGGAGTTGGCGCTGACGATGCCAGAGCACCGCCATTGTGGCGTGGATAGCGCGGGAGGTGGCGCAGATCGCGCCAGAGCTCGGGCAGGCTGAGTATATATTGGGTCAAACTCAAAATTGAAGGGAAAGTCAGCTCCTTCTTCTTCCCCACGACCCCAGCCTCCATTAGAGCAGTTCCAAGCTTTCTAGGACCTAGTTTCTTAGCCTAAACACCTCCCAAAGACCTTTAATCTTGAGGAAACCAATTGGAAAGCTATAATCCTTCATTTTGTTCCCTTAAAAACCCCTTGTGAGTGAGAAGTGATTCTGAGGGAAAACTCAGAGAACTTGAGAGTGACGAGGACCCACAGCTTGGTAAGGACAATAGAGCTTGAGGAAGTTGTCCTGAAGTCTTTCTAGTCGCCACTGAGGTAAGGGACTCAAGTTTCTCCATTTAATTTTGATCCTTGGGGTTCTCTGTGAATAGTGACCCATATGAGCTTGGGCTAGAATTAGCCCAGAGTCTTGTAGAGAAACTCGTTTAGAGCGAGGTATAGATGAAGGATTAGTTTTCAGTTTTTGATTTAGATAACTTTGAATATTGGCTCTGTGGCTTGTATGTGTGGCTTGTGTGATAAGTCTCTTGTGGTTTTGGAGCCATGCCAGAGCCTTGATTATGCTTGTGTTGAGCCTGAGAGACTAGTGGAATGGTGTCTTGGTAAAGTTTTAGGCCGTTCCAGTGATTTTGAACCATGAGGCTGCTGTGAGATTATGCTCTGTTAGGTGAGCTGCATTGAGTCTGTGATGACTCAGATGCTTTGTATGCAGCCATGGTGGACCTTGTGAGGTCTGAGAGAAGCCTAGTGATGGCTTGTGTTGATTGAACCCTAGGATAGGGGAATTCTGAGTTGTTATGATCTGTGATTGAATGCTTGATGGTTTGGTTTTGATATGAGACTGCATATGCCTTGATTAGGGTTTGATTTTGAGACTGTTGGTGGCGGGAGCCATAGGCCAGGGAAAGAACTGCAGAGTGATACTTTCCAGGTAAGTTCAGTGTCCCTGGGGATGATTTCTCATCTTGTGTGCCACACGACACTCCGGGGGAGTGGTGGTCATTTCATGATGCATGCATTGGTAGTTGCATCCTCATAACGATATATGTATGCATCTGTGCTTGATTTGTGATCTGATATGACTGTGATAGATCTGTTGGCCAATAGATAGATATGGACCTCCCTAGGAGTTGATGGTTTCCTCCTAGCATGACTGGCTCATGGTTGAGGTAGCTCCCAAGGGATTGGTTCCCACAGGCCAGGGGATTAGAAGTTGAGGTAGCTCCTTCTATTCTCGGAGGTACCATATATTGTGCATCCATGCGAAGGGTTAGCACCCAATGGGATGGCACAGGTGTGAGTTCCAGTCTCACACTGATATAGGCGTTGAGGTAGCTCCACCAGGCGTTGAGGCAGCTCCGCCATGTTGGTATGATATGCTTATATTGTTATGAGGGCCAGAGGGCCAGGCCAGTGGGTCAATTTGCTTGTGCTATCTGATGTATGTGTTATGGAAGTGGGCCAGGGTGGAGGAGATGCCCCCATGGACCCTGAGCTTACTGAGATGTGTTATCTCACCCCGTGTGGGGAATTATGATTTCAGGTGACTCTTCCGGACGAAGAGAGCAATCTCAGGGCAGGAGGCCCGAGTAGAGACGTTTCTGCTTGGCTGATAGCAGCAGATGGAGCTTGAAGGCTCAGTTTTGTTTTGATTATATCTTGTACCCTTGATAAGGGATGGTGTATGTGTACACCTGATACATGTATAGTTCTGTATACCCTGCATGAGGGCAAATATTCTTTTGTATCACCACGATGTGGTGTGAACTTTGATGTATATGTTTGTACAGAACTATTTATGATATGTATATGAGACTTTTCTCCTAAGTATAAATGATTGTGTATAGGATAATCTGCCTAAGTCTTTGAGTTATCTGTCTTTATGGTTTATGTTATGAGAAACTGGATCAGCAGGGGTGTGAAATATGTGCCTTGTATGTGTGTTGTTTGATATATGTTTTATTCCATACATAATGAATCAAGAAAATCGATTTTGTGCTTCCGCTGAGTTTTATAAACTATGTTTTAAGCGCTAATCTGATATTATTAATGATAACACGTCGGAGGCCTACGGGTTGTTACACGGTCTCTATGCATGCTCAGTGCATTGATGGTGCCCATGTTTCATACTTCATAATTGCATGGAAATAGAATGGTGACAGTAACTACCGCGGGTACTTGGGGGCATATCACTCTGTTTGGAACTCCATCGTGACTCTGGCAGATCACCATTGGGGGGAGTAGCCTGTGCACGACAGGGTGACCTCGATGAGCTATTGCATCATTTTCCTAAGTGAGAGTGTCGTGTGGGCACGCTTAGGCTATTTCCTGAGGAATTGTACCACATTGCATTATGAGAGTTGAGTCAGGTGCATGCATCATTCTGAGCATAATTGATTTGAATTGTGAAAAAAGTTGATGATTAGTTTGTTGAGTGAGTGTTGGACTAATTGATTACTGAGAATGATTGTGGTTATCATTACTGCTTTCTTGCTAATCATGGTATTTGATGCCTATTGATCTTGTATAATAAACTCACCCTTGCAATGTTGTACTGTGTGGTTGGTACCTATGATGATCACGAACCTTCATTCGTGGGAGCAGATGAGCAGCAATAGGTAATACTAGAGAGATATCCTTTTGTTGGAGCCACCAAACTGATGTGGTAATGTTGAAATTCATTTTGTAAAAGAGTTGTGTTTTGTTATCAACTCTTTCTTAGTTCGTTCCTTAACTCTTTTTGGTTGGGTATGTAAATTCTAGGCTTAAATACATGTAAAAACTAAACTAAGTTCTGAAATGTGAATGACATACGTGGCTCAATTATAGATATATGTATATTTATTTATTTATGTATTTGTGCGATGTCTGGTGAGTGTAGTATCGCGAAAAATTTACTACCATGTTCATGATCAAATTAATGGAGTTTTCATTAAAAATTGAGATTGCACGTTAGAGTAGTGATATCGTAGTGACGAGGCGGGTCATTACACCTAGACTGGCCGAAAATTTATGATTAGGTAAGCCCGAAGATAAGTCTCTAAATTTTACTACTCAATATAATAAATGCAAGAGAATAAACCTTACAGTAAAAATGAAGGAAAATCGCATGAATATTTAAAGCTATCATAAGCTATAGTTTCAGACCATGTGAACACATTAAGTACAAATATCTTAGGTATCTGATAAAATCTTAGAATATCTTAGGTATCTGCACGTGTAATGCTCTTTTTTCTCTCCCTCGCGGCATTCTCACTCTTTTCCATTGGTCTCTCCTCACTCATACAAAGCTCTCATCTCCTTCACTAAACCATGTCAACCAAACTTTTTGTTCTAGCTTTCTTCACTTAGTTCTTCTAGATCTAGCTCCTAAGTAAGTTGTTCTTGAAGAAAGGTTGAAGCTTGAAGACCTTGGAGGTGTGTTCCAACCGTGATCTTCAAAAAGCAAGAAGATCTATTGATTCAAGCTCAAGTTAAGAAGAAAGTTCCAAGGAAGCTCAAGGTAGGTGTAGAAGTAACTGTAAGTAGTATATCTGAGTTGTAAGTAAATTTGGTATGATTTTCCTCATCTTAGGGTTCAGTTTTGTTATTAACCTCTTGATCTCACTTAAGTAAGTGTTTGGGAAGTGATTTCACGTGAAAAGGTCCAAGCTTTTGGTGAGTATTGGTGTTGTGTTGGATACAGGGGGAGCTAGAAAGAAGATCAAATCCAGGATGAAGCCCTTTGATTAAAGGATTTTAGCCTTTTTACATGCCATTCAATTGAAGGCATTTGTAATTTGTTAAGTTGATTCAAGAGGCTTATCTTGTGATCCTTGCATTTACATAAACATAATCATAAACATGCATACATGATTTAAGAAAAGCGTAAAAGGTTATATGTTTGCATTTAGAAAGAAATTCTCGTGGTTTATGTTTTGGAAAATGCATATGTGCACTGCTTTAATCGATTACCAGCTTGTGTAATCTATTACAAAGCCATGGAGAACACTTTAATCGATTACAAGAAAATCGTAATCGATTACACAACACAAAAACACAAAACATGCCTGACTTCCTTAATTGATTATCACTCAATCGTAATCGATTACACAGGCTTATTTCAATTCTGAGACTGACTGCCTTAATCGATTACAAGTCATTTTAATCAATTACATTGTTCATAAATATTTTCCAGATTGTGTTAAGAACACTTTAATCGATTATTTTGTATATTAATCAATTACTTTGGTTAAAATAATCGATTATGTAACATTTTAATCGATTACATGCAATTAAATTTGTTTTCTATAAAAAGTTGTTGGGTATGAACAATTGCATAATTCAAGAGAAATTGATTTTACGAATTACTCATTACTCCCAAAGCTTTCAAAGTCTGAGAAAAAAAATCTTCTGAGTCTCATATATCTTGTTTCAAAACCCAAGAACTTGTGCTTCATTGCTGATAGTGTTTTGAACAAGATTTTTCAAGAGTTTGTCAAGAGAGCTGCTTTTCAACATTAGCATTCATTCAATGTGAATTTGCTTGGTAAAATTCATTCATTCAACCTCTGAGGATCATAAAGTTGTATCTCTCTTTAACTCTTAATATGAATTGACTTGTTTCTTTTAATTCTTGTAAGTACTAAGATCAAAGAGTTTTTTTAGAGCTTTTTCTGGAGTAGTGTTCTCTAGAGGAAAAAACATGGTAGTGTCCTCTGGTTCTTTGTAATTAGAAGTTTAATAGGGTTTTAGATTTCAGTTTCTTTATCTAGGTTTAATAAAGGTAATCACTTGTAAAGCTTGTAAATAATATATTTTGATTTAGTGGAAATCTAATCAGGTTTGGTTAGAAGACACTAGATGTAGCTTCTCTTTTGAGGGGTGAACTAGTATAAATTTGGTGTTCTCTTGATTCTAATTCTTGCTATCTTAAACTTGCTTATCTTTTGGTTAATCTCTTTCAAGATCAACAGAAATATTTTCTGAAATTGCTTGAAGTGTGGAGTGAATCTTGATTGATTGAAAGTTTTTGTTTTAATAAGGGAAAACTTGTAATATGATCTTTACTCTGTTGCTAGTTTTAAAAAATCTCTGTTTTAACCAATTCACCCCCCCCCCCTTGGTTTATTGTGTGTTCTTTGTTTTTCATGTTGAAACTCGAATGACTTTGAGCTTAATTTTGGACTGTTTTTAAAGTTCTATATCTCCCTTTGTACTTAACCAATCGAAGTGTTTGACTACCCATTTTAAAGCTTAGGATGTCCTCTATGTTGTACTAAAATATGAAACCAAACTGAGCAGTGAATCATGCCCAGAATTTAATTAAACACAAGTTGTTCGAAACTGTCCACACCCAAACAGCTACTGCCACCCTTGTTTAAAAATTTATATCTCTCCCATTTCTTACTCAAATTAGGCATGTGATACCTTGTTGGAAAGGTCTTTGATCCATAGAGAGATATTTGATGTTCATGTCCATAGAGTGACTTGTTGTTTTGATCCATATCCATAGAGTGATATTGGAAAGGTCCTTGATCCATAGAAAGATCTTGGATGCTCATGTCCATAGAGTGACTTGAGGTTTTGGTACCCGTTTAGATGCCATATGTTAGCGATTTAATACGCTCGCACCACGGCAAGTGCACTGATCGTTTCAAGTAATAATTTAGGTAAGTGAGTATCGTTCTCCACAGGCATTGGGGTGAAATTACAGTAATAAAGGATCAATGTGATTGAATATAAAACAGAAAATATTGCAAGAGAGTGATTTGATTGATTGATTGTTCAAATGTAAAACAAGAATTAAAGAAAGCAGTAAATTGAATTGTGAAGTTACCAATGGAAAGTAATTGTGGTCAGGCACAATCCCCTCTGATTCCTCCTCTTTCACTTGACTGGTCTATTAATTTAATGTACACAATTGATAAATCTCTCCTAAATTCGTAAATCCTAGATAACTAGCGATTCAACCCTTTAATTCGATCAAGAATCCTAAACCCTTAGCAATTCTGTCAAACTAAGCATTTAGAGAACATATTATAGGTGTTTCTTGTTATAATTGTCCAAAGAATAAGTCTTTTCTATATTAGTTAATCCCTAATCCCTTAGTGAATTAACCCTTTACCCTGAATCAAAAACCTAATTCCTTAGTGAAGTCTATCAGTTTAAGCATTTAAAAGATCATATTATAGTTTCTGCAGCCACGCATCCCTATCCCTAGGTGATGAACAACTGTTATTCTAAACAGGTCAGAAATTAGAACCCCAACGTCCCCATTGCGAATCCTAACCCTAAGTACTTAATCAGAGTGATCAATTCCAAATAAGAATAGAAATAAGAACATAATACAATAAAACAATTAAAACATTATTATTCAATACCAGTCAAATTACAGAGAAGTTCACATCAGTTCATGGCCTTCCCACAATGCAAGATTTAGCCTGCCATAGGTCTCAAAAACATCAAAGTAGTAGATGAATACATAGTTGTGCTGAAACCCTAGCCTTGATTCTTGATTTCCAGAGGTTTTGAAGGATGGAGAGAATGTATTAGATGAATAAAGGATGATAAAAGGTGCCCCTCAGTCCTCAGAAGCCTTATATTTATAGGATAATTTAATTAAGGTAACAAAGCTTATTTCTGTGCTGAATTTCGAAACAAATAAGTTTAAAACAGGCAACTGGATCTCTCTCTCCATGCTAACCGCGTGGATTATTCGAATTAATGACGTTGATAGCGCAGTACTCCACGCTGACCGCGTGAAGTCTTCGAGCCTGGAGGTCTGATGCTGAGCATAATGGCGCTGATCGCGTGGATGTGGCGCGGTCCACACAACTTGTTCGAGTTGAATGGCTTTTCATTTTGTCCTTGGCGCTGATGGCACGGATCCGGCACTGATGGCGCGGTACTTGCGGCCTTACCACGCTAATCGCGTGAGCTCTCACGCCAATCGCGTGGGATCTTCGAGACTGAGGCCTTCTATTCTCCATCTGGCGCGATCTGCACGAGTTCTTGCTCGATCCGCACGGGACTTGAAACTTTGTTTTCTTCTTTTCTTTGCTTTGAACTCCTCTTTTTAACCTGAAATTGCTCAATTGGTAATGAATGAGATTAAAAACGATAAATTAACAAACTTAACTAATTCTAACCTATTTTGCTAATTATTTAACTAATTTATAACCTAAGACTAGCCTAAAACTAAGATGTGTTTGCAACACATTACCATACATATACGCTCTCAATTTTAAAGTTTTGTTTTTTTTTTTTATTCCAAGTTTGCTATGTAGTTAGTTTATATAATTATATGATGTTCATCATGAATTGTAAAGTATTTGTGCATTAGAGTTGCAAGCTAGTTTCCCTTGTAAAATAGAGCATGGAAGGTAGTGAAAAACAGAAAAAGTGACCATACAACTTTTCTAAACTATTCTAATGGATCCCCTCAAATGATCCAAGGTATGACCCTAAGGTAAATTCATATCCACAAAATTGCCATAAAGTTGATAGGATATTTTATCAACAGTTCCAAGACCAAAATGATCAAATCTACAAAATGGAAGGGCAAGAAATATAATTGGGGTTTGAAACACTAAAACGTATGAACAAACTATGCTTCTTTTTCTTTGGGTCCATTGGACAGACTAAGCTTCTAATTGTATTTGTCTGCCGGCTTGAATAGCTCCTTGCAGGGACTCCACAGCACCTTCATAGTTCAAGAAGCCCATAAACCAAAATTCATGATTGTCGACAGAGATCACCTGGATGTACTTTTCAGCAGGATTGGATGTGTTATATGAAGGATTCACTGATTTTAGCTCGTGCAATGGGATGACTACCTACACGCATCATAATAAGCCATATCAAAGACAAAAATAACACTTGGATACAATATTGTTCAAGATCAGACAACTTAAGCAAGAGAAAATCACAAGGAGGGAAAAAAAAAACCTGAATAAAAGTGGAGACAGAAAAGCATGAATTAAAAGATTCACAAAGAAAAGAATGGTATTTAAGTAACTACTTTGCAGATAAGGGATTGCAGAAAAGACAATAGTTTAAGCAAATTGGAATATTGAGTGCATGAAAAGCAACACTAAAGCTGACATTGCCCAATATTATTTGTGTATATTTTAAGAAAAAGATAACTATTTATTGTTTAATTCAGGTCTCACACTTGAGTTGGCCCCTTGTTATTTATTAGTGTATTTTAAGCAAAAGATAATTGTTTATTGTTTAATTAAGTCTCACACTTGACCTGGCCACATGCTTTGCATAGATCATTATTAGTAAAGAGCTAACAAGAAAAAAATGGTTGACATGGATATATTATAGCTGATAAGGTTGAGGACTTGAGGTGGTTCATAGTTATTCCGGAAAGATGATTGAAGATAGTAGAAGAACCAAAAGAAGACTCCTTAATCAGGAGAGTGACTCACTCTGAAAGAAGCTAGTCATTTTCAAGAATTAGGGATTGAGGGGATATTTTTAGTTGACCTCTGCACCAATTATCAGAAATGTCTGAAATAATCTAAGTAGCACTCCTCTAATATAATATATGTATCAACCTCGATTATCTATATAATATTTTATGCCTGACCAATGACCAAAATATGATGATGAAATACAATACCAGTTCCACATTTACAGAGCTTTGGGAAAATAATGAAAATGATACACCTACACTAGCAGCTTGTAGGCATACATCACCGAGCCAACAAAGATTAACCATTCTCAATTTAGTCAAAATAAAAGTCCACTTCTAGAGCACACCCACATCCTAACTATATAAAAGGGGATATCATATTGTAATACATCATACAGCCTACCCCAAAGTAGAAAACAAATTTCAATCACAAATTCATCAACCAAATACTATGATTATATTTTTGCAGATTAGATATGTATAAAGCTTTTAAGTCTCCAACCAAAAGTTATTGGAATATCTATATAGTTAACACACCACAAGTTGTTTACATGATTTCCCCCACCCCAGCCACCCTTCTAACTTAAGAAAGCTATTCACAGGTATAGTAGCTTGATTCAATATGCACAAATATCAAATCAAGTATAGTAATACTTGGCTTCAAGGCTTGAGGCCAGGATCAACTCTGAAATTTAAAATAGTTAAATATTTAGGGATTATAATTAGAACCAAGCTCAATGAAGTCTCACGGTTGAAATATTTTAATCAAGTCTAGCTCAATCTTGAGTCAGAAACTTGAATAAGGCTTGATTAAAACTTAAATGCATTTACTTTATGTTTGAGCTAAGATTAAATATCAATATTTTTCTTTACTTGACCATATTTTATAAATTAAATACATTAAATTGCCATTCTCAATTTCAATGCATCCAAACTATTATGTCCAGTTAATCTTTCACTCAGCTTACATCCTTGTACAAATTTTAAAGACAAGTACTGGCTTAAAACCAACATATGATATAGAGAATGGAGTAAAACTTCTCTCTGGGATCAAATTAACTTCATTTTAATAGTAAACCAAACTAAACTGCATACAAGCATTAGTTTTGGCTATGAAAAAGAGAGAAGTGAATAGAGAATGAAAAATATAATAAGGAGGGAAATTTTGATTTATCCTCTTTGGTATGATCTATTTCCTTATTAATTCTCAGATTTAAGATTTTGCCTTTAAGTTGGTTATACTATCCAGCTAAACTTTCATTTTTTATAGCAAAAAGCTTGTGGACCTTAGAAGGCACAAGTGAAAACTATGTTGCTAAAAGTTCTGGAAATAATCAGGGTTATTATTTTATAGACAAGGAAGATAAAGTATATTCTCAAATTTTCTCAACATGATTTAAGAATAATGCACACCTCAAATGAATTAAAAACCACAGCAGTTGCACACCCAAAGTTGCTCCAAAAGCAAAAACAGAACCATTATGAACACAAGTGGCTGTGCCAAGGAAAAAATTATCATGTATTTTGACAATAGAATACAGTGAAATTCATTTTATTATTACATAGATCTCCGAAAAACAGTTAAGTCTTTTCAGCAACCCAATATTAAATTGTAAAATTGCAATGCATACCAACAAGTAAAAAACTTAATGACCGTTTTCATCATAACAATTTCACGAGGTAATGCTTCAAAATAATTGACAAAAACAAAGTAAGTATACATTCGTAAGCCGATCAGATCGACTAAATTTTAGTGGAAAAATAGTATTCATGTCATGCTGATACTTTCCTTTTCTATGTATAGAATTGAATTTGATGTAAACTATCTCCTATTTAGGGAGAATATCATCTATTTAGGATCTGTGTATATTCTTCTAATTTATTTGTATGGTTGACCTATTACTTAGTTTCCTTATTTACATAATTTCTTAATATTAGTGATTATAAATATTGTATACAATTGATCATGTTGTGGTTATTTTCCTCAAGCTCTTCAGTTCACAATTTGCCCATCTCAAGATGGTATTATAGCAATGAAAACCAGGTATAGAAAGAGAATAAGGAGGTGACTGATTACTAGACACATGGTTGGAGTCGCCAGAATAGAGAATTCAAGAAAATGGACTGAGTATTACTAATGTGTGATATACAAACTGTAGGAGGATCACCCATATGAGTTTGTTGTTTGCCGGGGGGGGGGGGGGGGGGGGGGGGGGGGGGGGGGGGGGGGGGGGGGGGGGGGGGGGGGGGGGGGGGGGTAGTCAAGCTTAGTTTGTAAGTTGAAACAGACTCTTTATGATTTAAAACAGTCTCCTAGAGCCAGATTCGGAAAATCTGGTATAGTGGTATTGTTGTGCAGGAAGTTGTTCTCACTCATTGCAAAGCTGATCATTCAGTTTTCTACCGACAAATTTCAATTGGCTTATCTGTTTATCTGGTAGTTCATGTGGATGATATAATTAGGTAAGGATCTCAATTGAAGAAACATCTGTTTAGTCATTTCCAAATCAAAGATTTATATGGTTCACCTATTGACTATTGATAGGCAATCCATTTCGAGATATAGGGTCTTTGTTGGTGGTAATCTTGTACTACCTCCAGACTGAAATATAAGCAAAAAAATTCAATGTCTATTGGACTAAAATATAAGCAGATTTTAACTAACTCTCTTATTTAATGATAGTATCTCCAAAATATCATTCATTTAATTAGTTTTATTTCCAACAACCTTTTCTTTTTTTGTCTTATGCAATTAATCTAAAGGGTACTTTAGGAAATGAATTAACTTTTTTATTGAGACTATCAAAATTAAATGATGTTAACTAATTTTCTTGATGGGTGAGTTATTTTTTGTTTCTTTATATTTCAGTCCAGAGAAAGTATCTCAGAAGCAAAAATGTGGTTCCATGGTCCAATGTAGATGATGACCATCAGCCCAGGGCAATGGTTACTAATGAACTTGTATGGGTAAAAGAATTACTTCATGAGTTAAAGTTTGGACGTGTTGATAAGATGAAATTGTATTGTGATAATCAAGATGCCCTTCACATTGCATCAAACATAATCTTTCATGAAAAAAAAACAAGCATATAGAAATTGCTTGTCACTTAAAAATGTTCTCTACAAGGAAACTGCCATTGAGTTTGTTAACTCTAAGTTATCGCTCTCGATATCCTTACAAAGTCTCTTCGGGGTCCTTGAATTTCAGTTCCATAGTAAAAAGCTTGGTGCACATGATTTGTATGCTCCAACTTGAGAGGAGTGTTGGAAAGTTTCTTATTTAGGGAGGAGAATATAATCTACTTAGGAGCTGTATTCTGATTTATTTGTATAGTTGTCATATTACTTAGTTTCCTAACATTAATAATTGCAAATTTTGTATATAAGGATGCTGAGGTTATTTTCCACTAGCAATTCAGTCCATCTCAATAGAATACGTACCTTGTAATAGCTCCATTCTGTTTGGTTGTCAGTTTTATACGAAATAGGATTGTCACTAGAATACGCAATCTTTGCGGTGGATACATACAAAACTCCCATTACTGGACCAGCAGACGTGGATAGATAACATGCATAAGAATTCAGAAGCCTCTCCTCTGGAACTGTCTCAAATGTATTCAGGAAAATCTTCTCATATCCACCTTCTGCCAGGACCTTTGTTCCCTGGGCAATTCTCCCCATAGCAGCTTCAGCAAAGCTAGGGCTTGTTTTCACTTAAGCACAATGTAACAAAAGAAGTATATTTCAATTATGTAATGTAGAAGACTCATTGTCATCAACAAAGATGTGAGGGGTGAAAATAACAAGACAGAAAATCCATCAACTCATCAAGTACACTGATTAATAAAACACAAAGAGTAAATTGATACAGCTCAATAGTCGATACAACCACTAGTTGACATGATGATGTGGAAACCAAGGAAATGTTTGATAAGTTATACCACGTCAGGAAAACAGCTTCTAAGGTATATGTCACACACAACAAGGGTTAGTTTCATACATCCTGTTGACAAAACAACTCAAAAAAGGATAATAAAGCCCACGTGAAACATAAAAGAAAAGAGAAATGCTAGCAATACATTCTCTAACACACTCTTTTGATCACACTCTCTTATTGGTTAAAATTTATTGAAAATGACAAATTTGAGGGCTTAAAACCAAATTTTAACCAATTAGAGAGTGTGTTTGAAGAAGTGTGTTAGAGAACATGTTCGTGGCGCATACTCGTAAGAAAATACAGAATGGATACATTATCTCACATGCAACTATTTTATCCCACATAAACGAGTGATCACATCTTCTTAAAGGGACCCCAGGAAATGAACAAATTTCTGGCAGATACATAAAAATCCAATTCACACTTAAATCTATACAACTCTAACACCAGCTTCCTTAATAACAAATTTTCTATTAGATTCCCAATATTTGATCAATCAAAAGCCAGCACTAGCATCATTTTTCCATGTGCACCCAATTGAGAATTAAGAACGCAAAAACGACAAAAAAAATAAAAAAAATAAGAGAGAAAACTTACAGTGCTGCCACGTGTTTCCAGCGAGACTCTCAGCCTTCTTAGTAGCCTCCGCGGCCTTCCTGCCCCATCTTCCCAGCACATTGCGAACGGTCACCACCGTCTCTGGTCACAAACAAAACGAAATTACGCATCCACGCGCATGCAAAGGAAAAATAAAATTACAAAAAAAAATACTGACCCATGAACGTTGCGGGAGGTTGGGAGAAGGAAGAGGAAGAGGAAAAGTATGGATTGGAGCGCGATTCACGAGGGGAAGAGGTGAACGTGGATTCGGTAACCAATTCTGGACTCCAGTGCACCGATTTTTTGGTGCTACCGGACGACGATGCGGTGCGTTCCTTGGGGTCCTGCGATTCTGATCCCGATCCGTTCGGGACGGTGGAGCTGGTGGTGGTGGTGGAGTGGCCGTTCGGGATGTGGGATTCAGTCACCGTTTCGGGCTTAGGGGGTTGTTCCATTTTGGATTTGGAGTTAGGATTGTGAAACAGAATTTTGGGGACGAAGAGGAAGGGAAGGGAACGACGAGAGAGTCGTAATTTGCTTGAATGGGTTCCCTTTTTTTAGCGCGCGGACCGTGGAGGGGCGCTTTTCTTCCATGATCTTGAACCTTTCGATGTCGTAGGGTGTTGCTAGTAATTTACGCCTCTTTCTTCCCTCTTTTTTTCCCTTTTTTTTTTTAAGATTTAATTATAGTTTTAATCCTTTAGCTTATGTTTTATTTTAGTCTTTTTTTATACGTCCTTCATTTTTTTTGTCATTAGTTCTTGTTTTTAAAAATTTCTATTAGCTATTGATGTGGCTAATAATTGCTAACAATTATAAGTGTTATGTCAACAAATGATTTAATGAATGTTATGTTAGCAAAAAAAGTGTCACATCACAAGTATCATGTTAAGTTATCAAATGGGTTGGTAAGATTAGGTTTATCCTACCGAGACAAATGATGAAAAAAACTAGTTTGGATCATGTCTATATCTCTCATAGATCATGTTTTTTTTTGCCCGATTAGGTCAATTGACCTTATTTGCTTAAAATTTATACTAGTTTTTAAAATAAAACTAAATGTCAAGCCGAATAGGTTGCTTAATAGCATTTGAACCAAGTATTAATAGGCTCGAGCAATCCCTTTAGGCTCGTTAAGCCAGGCCAAATTTGCCTGATTCATTTTAGGCCAACATTTTTACAATCTAACTTGGCTTGGCAATTCATTGGGGTTGAGCCAATTTTTACAGCTCTATTTCAATGTTAGTACGGACTAAAATTAAAAATATATATAGAAACTAAAAAGAAAAAAACTACAAGAACTAAAAAATATAATTTACAAGGACTATAAATAAAGCAGTGAAACATTTGCAAGACAAAAAAATCAATCTTAAATTAAATATTAAAATAAAATAAATACTTAAATACATAATAAACTTATCTAAAAGTTTAATATAAGATAATTAAGCATTTAGGGTGAAAACAAGTTAAACTTTGATCTTAAATTTGTCTTTGTTTAAAATTACAAAACTTTTGTTTGGTCTATTTTTTTTGTTACAAACTAACTTTTAAGGTCTAATTTGTAATACCCCAACTTCTAGAACTTTTTTTTTTTCCAGAATTAAGTTTGAAAAGATAGAGAAAATTTTGAAACTATTATATCTCATTGAGATTAGAGTTTTGAGTTATTTAATCATTATTTATAATAATTCTAATTATTTCTTGAGCATAGCATTGAAGAACTCTAAAAATGGTAATTACATCTCGATTTTATACTTTCGAGGTTAACACGAGAAAGAGATTTATATAAGAATACAAAGATATATATATATATATATATATCATAATTCCAAGATCAAAAAATCCCGAGAAAAATTATCAAAATGCTCCTAGTTGTCTACAAAAGCATATTAGTATTGATTTGTGTAACACCCATGTATGCATCTGGTGTATTAACAATTACTTAATCAGATTAACGCAGTAATTAATTTAAAAGCAATAAATTAAAACCAACGGAAGCGTTTGTTGGATATAGGGGGAGCATCCTGAAGAGTGAAAGACTTTAATTCAAAAATGTGTTTTGAGCTTTCAACATGCTTGAAGTGCCTTGAAGTTTTGTAAATGAATCAAGTGTAAAAGAAAGACAATTTGTTGATCCTTGCATTGCATTGCATTCATTCATTAACAAGCTTAAATGATTTTCATTAAAACATCAAAGCTTTTATCTTGTTGGTTAAGGGTTTAATCTGATTAAAAGGTTTTTGGAAACATTTTTTTACTGTTTTAATCGATTACTTAATGGTATAATTGATTATTTTTTTCTTCATTCAATCTGGAAAAACCTTCATGAATAACTTAATCGATTACCTATCAGATTAATCGATTATTTGGCCTTTGATTGAAACTGAACTACTTTGTTAAATGTTTTAATCGATTACTTACTTAGTGTAATCGATTACATAGTTGAAAATATATTTTGAGCCTTGCTCTGATAATCGATTACCATTATTTGTAATCGATTACACAGGCCATTTGATAAAAGCCTATTTTCTGACTTAATCGATTACCAAAACTCGTAATCGATTACACCGTTCATTTTGTGAAACTGAGCCTTCTTCCTTAATCGACTACAGCTCGGTTTAATCGATTATTTTGCTCGTTACTGGAACCCATAAACCTTCTTGAACTTTTTAATCGATTAAGTGATAATTTAATCGATTACATAGGCGTTTTAATCGATTATCTAGCACGTTTAATCGATTACAGTTAGTTACAAATTTGTTATAAATAATTTTGAAGGCTTGGCTTGTTTTCTAACTTGACCACTTCATATTTTTGAGTATACACAAGCCTTCTAAGTCTTTCAAAGTGATTTTCTGAGTTCTATTACTTCTTGCTTCATTCAAAACATTCATGGGTCTTTGAATGATTCTTGAGCAAGAAACTTTTCAAGGTTAAGGAAAAGCATGTTCTGATTTTGTTTACTATTCAACCTGACTTGGTAACTCATGTGCATTACATTCATTGGATTATCAGGTTGTCTCTCTCCTTAACCTTTCGTTGTAAATTCATTTTGAATTTCTGTTGTAATTGACTATTGTAAGTGTGTTCTTCTTGCTTGGGTCTAGAGAAGAGTTCTCTAGCTAAAGAACAGAGTAGTGTTCTCCGGTTCTTGCTCTTTAGAAGTCTAATAGCGTTTTAGATTTCTATTCTTTATCTAGTGTTGATAAAGGGAGGTTTTGTAAAAGCTTGTAAGAACAAAACTTTATAATAGTGGAACTCTAATTTAGTGTAAATTAGAAGAAACTGAATGTAGCTTCTGTTGTGAAGTGAACCAGTATAAATAGCTTGTGTTTTTGTTTTTCTATCTCTATTACTCATCTTGTTCATTGATTCTTTGATTCATATCCATTGTCAAACAAGTTCTGTTTTGAGCTATTGATTTCTTGGGGTTGATTTATTTGATTGAGTAAAAAGATTTCTTGGTTTTAAAAGTGATAAAGATCCTAAACTCTGATTTAAATTAATTTTAAAATACCAAGCTTTTAACCAATTCAGCCCCCTCTTGGTTATTGTGAGTATTCCTATTATTTTCAATTGCCATCAAGAGCTGGTTCTTGAGAGTTATTCAAGATCACTATCTTTTCTTCAAAAAGAAAAATGAATACTTCACAAATTACCTTTAAAGAAGGTGTTTTTCTCAATCATCCTTCGATGTTT
>PYAF01004102.1:176790-190740 GCA_007407185.1 Glycine tomentella | reverse complement strand
CAATAACAAGCTCAAAGGAAATCTTAGATGGCATGTTGCAAAGATTACTGAATTGCAAACTGAAATTTGCAACTTGAAAGAATATAATGAAAAACTTGTTTCAAGTTACAAATTAAATGGATGTGTATGTGCTTCTTCTTCTACTAATGTCAACAAATACAATTTGTTGCAAAAGGATTTTGATGAGTACAAAAGAAGTTAAGAAGAAAAATATATGTTGGTTTTATCCAAGAATAGTTATTTAATTGATCTTTCGAGAAAGCTGTACAAAGGGAAATGCAACTTGGCTGAAATGTTAAGTGTGCAAAAGTATGCTGAAGATACATCTGGTTTGGGGTACAAGTAAGGTTCAAAATCTTTTGGAAAAATATTATTTGTGCCTCAAAAACAAAAGAATCAAAAGAAGTTCAAAAACTCAAAGATTAATCAAAATGCTCTCTTGAGAAAATCATCAAAATATGTAACATGCAACTATTGTATGGAAAAAGGACATACATCTTACAAATGCTATGTTAGGAGATTCTATGTGCCTAATGGAGATTGCATTTGGGTTCAAAAGAAAAAGAAAGTTGCTAACCCCTATGGACCCAATCTCAATTGGGTATCTTCCTTTATAAATTGATTTGATTTTTGCAGGTATGTCTAAGAGCTAGATCGTCATTATGGTACCTTGATAGTGGATGCTCTAGACATATGACTGGTGACATGTCTATGCTTACGAATCTAACTCTTAAAGATGGAGGATTTGTCACTTATGGAGATAATAACAAAGGAAAGATCATTGGAGAAGGCAACATAGGAGATAGCTTGAAAACCAAAATCAGAAATGTTGTTTATGTGGAAGGGTTGAAGCATAATCTTTTAAGTATATGACAACTCTGTGATAAAGGATTTAAAGTCTCATTCAATGAGAATTGTTGCATGATTTGTGATGGACAAAATGGTGAAGTGATTCACATAGGGAAAATGAAAGGTAATATTTATTTACTTTCAATTGATCGTGCATTCTTTTACAACACTTCAAGTCTATTAAGCAAGATTGATGAATCTTGGTTGTGGCATAGAAGGGCAAGTCATATTAACATGCATCATATGAACAAGCTAATTAAAAAGAATTTAGTTATTGGTTTGCCCAAACTCAAGTTTGAAAAGGACAAACTATGTGATGCTTGTCAAAAGGGGAAACAAACCAAAAATTCTTTTCAAAGTAAAAACATTGTTTCCACCTCTAGACCCCTTGAATTATTTCACATCGACTTATTTGGTCCTTCTAGAACTATGAGTTTAGGAGGCAATTATTATGGGCTTGTCATTGTAGATGATTACTCTAGATTTACTTGGACTCTATTTTTGAAATCCAAAAGTGATTCTTTCCATGCTTTTAGAAAAATGGCCAAGCTTGCTCAAAATGAAAAAGGTAGCAAAATTACAGTGAATCTTAATGAGACAAATTTGCCAAAATATTTTTGAGCTGATGCTGTAAGTACAGTTTGCTACACTTTGAATAGATTACTTATAAGACCTATTTTAAAGAAAACTCCTTATGAGCTATACAAAGGTAGAATACCAAACATCTCTCATTTGAGAGCTATACAAAATATTTTTGGTTCTTGCTCTTTAGAAGTCTAATAGGGTTTTAGATTTCTATTCTTTATCTAGTGTTGATAAAGGGAGGTTTTGTAAAAGCTTGGAAGAACAAAAATTTATAGTAGTGGAACTCTAATTCAGTGTGAATTAGAAGAAACTAGATGTAGCTTCTGTTATGAAGTGAACCAGTATAAATTGCTTGTGTTTTTGTTTTTCTATCTCTATTACTCATCTTGTTCATTGATTCTTTGATTCATATCCGTTGTCCAACAAGTTCTGTTTTGAGCTATTGATTTCTTGGGGTTGAGTTATTTTATTGAGTAAAAAGATTTCTTTGTTTTGAAAGTGATAAAGATCCTAAACTATGATTTGAATTGATTTTAAAATACCAAGGTTTTAACCATTTCACCCCCCTCTTGGTTATTGTGAGTATTCCTATTATTTTCAGCGTTTAAAAGAAAAAAACATGACGTCATCGTCATTTCCTTTCAAAACCATATTCCTGATTCATTATGTATGGTACATATCCACAATGACATATATGAATGCCAAGACACCACCACCAGCCTCTACGATCCAAATAACATAAAGAACAACAGGTAAAGACAAAATGTCCATACAAATATAGCAGGAGAATCATAAGCCACATGTATCTATATATACATCATCAAAACAATCTCTGAGGATATACAAAAGAATAGGCACCTTGTGCCATCCTCTCATAGATCTCATCCTCACAAGAGGGTACAAAATATACAGTATATGTACATCACAATCCATACAGGATCCAAAATATATGTACACGTACATCTTCCCTCACAGGGGTACAAAATAGATCATAAACATAAATAGTGAGCCACAGTGCTCTCAAAATACAGTCAAACAACTACACAGAGTCTGTCCCTATTGGGGCCTTCTGCCCTGGGACCCATAATCTCTACCAGATGCATTACCTGCAAAATAAGATCCCCACACACGGGGTGAGATACAATCTCAGTAAGCTCAGGGTTCTTGGAGGCTTCTCCTCCCCCTGGCTCACTTCCATGATACACAACATCAAAGGCATCACAACACCAGGCCTCTTGGCCCTCATAACACATAAACATTCTTTAGCTCTAATGTGTATCTGCAGTACTACGTCCGCCAAAGATGCATCATCATTAGCATCGGGACTCTCAGTCCCCAGTGTGAGGCCGAAATGCACCCGTTCCAACCCATCGGGAGCTACCCCTTTACACATGGATGCACGTATATGGCACCTCCGAGAATAGGCTTCAACCATGACGGGACCACCTATCTCTGGTCTTAAGGGATCGTACACCCTTTACGTGAGCAAACCCACTAGGAGTTGTGCTCTACTCCTAGGGAGGTCCACATCTATCTATCTGGCCAGAAGATCTATCCGAAAGGCAACCATACACAAAGCACAAAAACAAGCATACATATTATCATGAGGAAAGCTGTAACATCCAATTCAATGCATATGAATCATGTATGCAACCATCACTCCCTCGGAGTATGGTGGAACTCAAGCAATGGGAAACACTCCCAAGAACAAAGAACTTACCTAGAAAAGCAGTGCTCTGCTGTTTAATCCCTGAATTGTGGTCTCCGCCACTGACACCCTCGGTGTCACACCCTATACAAAGTCACACAAGTAATCAACAACGGTTCTCAACCGTTAGAAAGACAAGAAACATTATTCTATTTCATTACAACCCCTTATTACACTATTTTTCAAGTTATAAGGACTAGTCAACAACTGGTGACTTACAGACCCCCAACAGGATCTATCTTTACCTAACCAAGGCACTAGAGTCTCCTAAGATTCTGCATAAGTCAATTCAAAGAGTTCAATACTCTATCCAAGCCAAAACTCAAAGATTATCAATATGGCTAAAATGGTTACTTCAACACAATTTCACCGTTTATATAGCCTCCTGAGCACATATTGTAAAAGCACCAAGGCTCCTGCATGTCATAATATCACCAATTTAACCAACATTCTTCTTACTCATATATTATTCAGAGCCAAATTCCAAAGTCCATAAAATCATATTTCAAGGTTAATCCTTTATCACAACAACCTCCTAAGCATACATTTCCAAAGGATCTAAGCCTAATTTCAGCTCTAACTCAAATGGGTCACTATTCACCTCAAGAACAAATTCTCAAATAAT
Organism: Glycine tomentella; assembly: GCA_007407185.1. NCBI lineage: Eukaryota > Viridiplantae > Streptophyta > Magnoliopsida > Fabales > Fabaceae > Glycine > Glycine tomentella. The sequence goes on along the minus strand of PYAF01004102.1, from coordinate 186,973 downwards.
CGGTAAAAGTTGTGTTTCTTACCTCTAAATCGACAAGGAAGGCTAGAGGACAACTTCTCCAAGCTTGAATGTCCTTAAAACGCCTTCTTTCCCCTCAAAATTGAAGTTTTGTAAAGTTCCCCAGAGAACATGATCTCTCCATTTGATGGTTTTTAGAAAAAAGTGATGTTGGAATCTAGCTTATAGGATGATTTCCTTCAAGTTTCATGTTGGGTGTAAAGTGTTTTGGTCAATGGTTGAGTGGGTATGGAGCTTCCCAAGCTCAACAATGGTGGAACACGTAGCAAGGAAGAAGAAGTGAGTTTTTGGCACACCAAAACGAGCAATTGGGCCTTTTATAGTGTCTCAGCCTGCGTCCCTGCGCTAAACCCGCCAAACTCACGCTACCCGTGCCAGATTCCAAAGAGAAATGGCCTTCTGGCGCACTCTGACGCTAATGACGCCACTTTTGGCGCTACAGGCGCCATCCTGGTGCTACTAGCGCTGGATCTGGCGCTAATCACGCCATTTCCCAGACCTGCCACCCAATTTTTTTTTAAAACCTAGGTTATTATATCCTCCCCACCTTTTTAAGAATTTTGACCGCAAAATTCAAAGTCATACCTGTTAAGCAACTCGGGATATAGCTGCAAAAGCTCTTGCTCTCGCTCCCAAGTCGCCTCTTCAGGTGTCCTCCCTTCCCACTGTACCTTGACTATGGGAATAGTCTTACTCCGATTCTACTTCTCCATCCTATCCAGAATCCGTATAGGCCGTGTAGGACAAGTCAGATTCTCCTTAATCTGAACGGTGTCAGGCTCCACCACGTGCGACGGATTTTCCATATATCTACTCAGCTGTGACACGTGGAAAACATCATGTATCCCTGACAATTGGGGAGTCAAAGCTAGCCTGTAGGCCACTGGTCCTACTCTCTGGAGAATATAGTAAGGACCAATGAACTTAGGACCGAGTTTCTTCACGCCCAATGCCCGTCCAACACTTGTAACAGGAAACATCCTTAGAAACACATGGTCGCCCTCATCAAACTGCAGTGGCTTGTCTTTATGATCATAGTAGCTCTTCTGCTGACTCTGAGCTCTCACCAACTTATCTCTGATCAATCGATCCGCTCAGAAGTCTCATAAACCATCTTAGGTCCAAGAAGCCGTCTCTCTCCTACCTCGGTCCAACAAACAGGAGTTCTACACCTCCGGCCATACAATGCCTCATAGGGTGTCATGCCCAGACCAACATGGAAGCTATTATTATATGAGAGCTCCACTAGTGGTAGGTATCTATCTCACCTAGTTCTCTGCTCCAAAGTACAAGCTCTCAACATGTCCTCCAGAGTTTGGATAGTCCTCTCTGTCTGACCATCGGTTTGTGGGTGGTAGGTTGTGTTAAGCCTCAACTGGGTCCCAAAAGCCTCCTGAAGTGCACCCCAAAACCTAGAGGTGAACTTCGAATCTCTATCACTGGTAATGCTCTCCGGAACACCATGCAGTCTGACAATCTCTCTGACATATAGCTGAGCCAACCTCTCTGCATTATAGTCTGTCCGAACAGGTAAGAATTGAGCGAACTTGGTCAGCCTATCAACAATCACCCAAATGGAGTCACATCTAGTCTGAGTCCTCGGTAGTCCAACTACGAAATCCATGGAAATGCTATCCCATTTCCACTCTGGAATCTGCAACAGTTGCAGTAGGCCTGACGGTCTTTGATGCTCAATCTTCACCTTCTGACATACCAGACACTTAGCCACATGCTCTGCTATGTCTTTCTTCATTCTTGGCCACCAGAAGTTCCTCTTAAGGTCTTGATACATCTTGGTGGCACCTGGATGAATGATAAATTGTTCCTTATGAGCCTCTGGTAGAACGACATCCACCAACTCACCCTTAGGCACAACAATTCAATCTTGGTACAACACCAAGTCGTGAGTCTCCCAAGAAACATCCTGCTGACCAATCATGGCCCTCACATCATCATCCTGCTTCTGGTCCTGTCGGATCCTCCGTATCAAATCATTATCAACCTTGGTCTCTCTCAACTCGAGACCACGTGCACCCTCTGTCACAGTCAGGTGCATATCTCTAAACTGCTCAATCAGCTCACAGTTTGAGATCATCATGCAGGCAACACTCACATGCTTCCTACTCAAGGCATCAACAACAACATTCGCGTTGCCGGGATGATATCTCAACTCAAAGTCATAATCTTTGAGGAAATCCATCCACCGTCTCTGTCTCACATTCAGCTCTCTCTAGTCAAAGAGATACTTGAGACTCTTGTGGTCACTGAACACGACCAACTTAGCACCATACAAGTAATGCCTCCAAATCTTTAGAGCAAAGACAATAGTTGCAAGCTCTAAATCGTGCGTAGGATAAGCCTCCTCGTGAGGCTTCAGTTGCCTAAAAGCATAGACAACAACCTTCTTCTCTTGCATCAATACACATCCAAGTCCCCGCTTGGAGGCATCACAGTACATCTCAAAGCTCCCTTTAGGATCAGGAAGGGTCAACACTGGAGCTATAGTCAACATTTCCTTCAACTCCTGGAAACACTGCTCAACTCATGAGTCCAAACAAATGGAACCCCCTTCCGAGTGAGGCGAGTCAAAGGTAACACCAGTTGGGAGAACCCCTGAATAAATCTTCGGTAGTAGCCTGCCAATCCAAGGAAACTCCATATCTCAGATATGTCCTTGGGTCTCTCCCAAGTCATCACAGCCTCTATCTTACTGGGATCAACTGATACCTCAGCTGCAGAAATCACATGACCAAGGAATTTCACCTCTGATAGCCAAAATTCTCACTTTGCCAACTTGGCATACAACTGATCATTCCTCAACGTCTGAAGAACAATGCTGAGATGCTCGACATGCTCTGTCTCCGTCTTGGAGTCGATCAGTGTGTCATCAATAAACACCACCACGAACTGATCTAAGAAAGGTCTGAATACCCTGTTCATATAGTCCATGAACACTGTAGGGGCATTCCTCAGACCAAAGGGGATGACCTGATACTCAAAGTGACCATACCTAGACCTGAAGGTTGTCTTCGGTATGTTGGCGAGCTTGATCTGAATCTGGTGATATCCGGATCTCAGGTCGATCTTGGAGAACACACTGGCCCCCCTCAACTGATCTAACAGATCATCAATCCAAGGCAAATGATACTTATTCTTGTAACCTTATTCAGCTTCCTGTAATCAACATATAACCTCATACTGTCATCCTTCTTCTTCACGAAGATCACTAGTGCTCCCCACGGAGAAACACTCGGTCTGATAAACTGCTTGGACAACAAATCCTCCAACTACACCTTCAGCTCTCTCAACTCCAGAGGAGCCATACGGTAAGGTGCTATGGATATTGGCCCTACACCAGGAACCAAATCAATGGAGAATTCAATCTCTCTCAGGTGATAGCTGCGTAATCTCCTATGGAAATACATCCACGAACTTGCTCACCACCGGGATCTATGACAGATCAACACTTGGCTTATCTTTTGTCACACATGAGAAGATATAACCCTGAGCTCCTTCCCTGATCGCCTTGCGAGCTTGCAAGACTGATAGGAAAGAGGTGGAACTCAATCCAACTCCATCAGAAGGCACGACAACCTCCTTGTTGCAACAGTCCAACATCACGCCATTGTTAGATTTGATGAAGCTGAAGCAAAGGGATCAAGAGGGTTGAAGCATATATGTTTTGATATTTTACATGCCCAATCTAATTGATGGCATATGTAATTTTTGTTAAAGCTTAGTTCAATTGATAAAGTCTTATAATCCTCATTAGCTTTTGATAATTCATGCATTTATACATACATTTGCATAGATATAATCATGTGGTAATAAGAAATTTGATAGAAATTCATAAAGGCAACTAGGATTTTATAAAAACACTTGCTCACTGCTTTAATTGATTACATAGGTGATATAATTGATTAATTGCATATGTGTGCTTTCTGGATATTGCCTTATGAACATTTTAATCAATTAAATAAGCTTAACATAGAATTAGAAAGTCTCTGTGATCTTGAGAAATAATTGATTACATAAGCTTCTACATAAATTTACACAGCATGTTCATCTGGTTTAATCAATTACCAGATGGTCATAATCGATTAAATATGCATTGATTAGTTTTAGACATGGTCTGTGATAACCGATTAAATGGGAACTTAATCGATTACTTGTGTGTATTAAAAAACTGAGTTCATCTGGAATAATCGATTACAAGATGACTTAATCGATTATTTTGTTCTTAACAAATTTCCAGATTCCTGATGAACACTTTAATCGATTATTTGGTTAAAATAATCGATTACAATAGTTAAAATAATTGATTATATTGACGAAATAATCGATTATAGTTAGTTATATCTGTTTTTTTATAAATAGAACAGCTTAGTCTGAGTTATTCATTAAGTGAAAAATAGAGATACTCGTACATACCTTGTGATAAACACTTTCTAAAGCTCTCAAGAGAATTCAAGTCTGAATTTAGTGAGAAAATCAAATATGATGAGTATCATGGAGAGTTACATGTGTTTATAGTCATAATTTTCAAGAATTGATGATTTGTTCAAGCTAGTGTCAAAGAAAGATTCAAGAAAGAGTATTATTCATCTATTGCATATATTCTAAGGTTGTCTGAATCATTCATATCATTGAATTAGCTGAGGATTAAAAGGTGATATCTTTCTTGAACTCTAAGCTTGATGTTTGATTGATATTTGTTTTGTTAGTGTTGTATTTTCCATATAACATTTGTATTCTTTAAAGCTTTTACTATAAAGGTTTTCTAGTGGGAAGAATAGAGAGGGGATATCTAGTTCTTGGTCTTTTGAAAAGTCTATAGGGTATAGATTTTGAATTTTACCTAAAGTGGGTAAGAGAGATCAGTTGTAAGCTTGTAAAGAACATATATTTGTTATAGTGGAACTCTGACCATGATTTGGTTAGAAGAAACTGGATGTTGAAAATAATAGGAATACCCACAATAACCAAGAGGGGGGTGAATTGGTTAAAACCTTGGTATTTTAAAAACTAATTCAAATCAGAGTTCAGGATCTTTATCACTTTCAAAACAAAGAAATCTATTTACTCAATCAAATAACTCAGCCCAAGAAATCAATATATCAAAATAGAACTTGTTGAACAATAAATTTGAATCAAAGAATCAATGACCAATGAACAAGATGAGTGATAGAGAAATAGAATCAAAGACACAAGCAATTTATACTGGTTCACTTCACAACTAAAGCTACATCCAGTTTCTTCTAATAAACACTAGATTAGAGTTCCACTATTATAAATTTCTGTTCTTACAAGCTTTTACAAAAATCTCCCCTTTATCAACACTAGATAAAGAATAAAAACCTAAAATCCTATTAAAAATCTAAGGAGCAAGAACCAGAGAATGCTACTCTATTCTTGAGCTAGAGAACCCTTCTCTAGAACCGAGCAAGAAGAACCCACTTTACAATAGCCAAAGAAACAAGAATTCAGAACCAAATTTACACACAAAGATTAAGGAGAGAGATAACCTGATGATCCAATGAATGTTATGCACATGAATTACCAAATCAGATTGAGTAGCAAACTAAATCAGATCAAGCTTTTCCTTAAACTTGAAAAGAATCTTGCTCAAGAATCATTCAAAGACCCATTGATGTTTTGAATGAAGCAAGAAGTAAAAACACTGTGAAAATCACTTAGAAATGCTTAGAAGGCTTGTGTATACTCAGAAATACGAAGTGGTCAAGTTGTTAAACAAGCCAAGCCTTCAATCTTATTTATAACAGAATATGTAACTAACTGTAATCGATTAAACGCGCCTAATAATCGATTAAAATTCTTATGTAATCGATTAAATTATCACTTAATCGATTAAAATGTTAACGAAGCTTTTTGGGTTTCAGCAACGAGCAAAATAATCGATTAACCCAAACTGTAATCGATTAAGACATAAAGTTATGTTTCACAAAATGGACTGTGTAATCGATTACGCATTTTGGTAATCGATTAAATAAAAAAGCAGGCATTTTCCAAGTGAACTATGTAATCGATTACTGATAATGGTAATCGAATATCACAGCAAGGCTTAAAAATCTTTTAACTATGTAACCGATTACACTAAGTAAGTAATCGATTAAAACCTTTAACAAAGCAGTTTATTTTCAATCAAAGGTCAAATAATTGATTAATCTGATAGGTAATCGATTAATTTGTTCATAAAGTTTTTCCAGATTGAACGAAGAACATAATAATCGATTATTTCATTAAGTAATTGATTAAAACTGTAAGAAAAACATTTTTCAAAAGCCTTTTAATCAAATTCAAACCTTAACCAAAAAGATAAAACCTTTTATGATTTAATGAAAACCATTTAAGCTTAATAATGAATGAATGAATGCAATGCAAGGATCAATCAGATTGCCTTTCTCTTACACTTGAATCAATTACAAAACTTCAAGGCACTTCAAGCATGTTGAAAGTTCAAAACCATTTCTTGAGTCAAAGTCTTTCATTCTTCATGATGCTCCCCCTATATCTAACAGATGTAGCCTCCGGGGTTGAGAGGTGAACCAATATAAATCTTGTGTGTTTTAAGATTCTGTTTGTATTTCATTATATTTTTGAAGTATAGAATTTGTTCATTATACAAAATTGGTTACAGCACGAGAGTCGTTTGATTGGTGAAGTAAATTGATTTTCTAATTGGTTTTGAAAGATACGATCTTATTGAAAGTCTTCTGCTATTATAAATTTTGAAAGAAAATTTTAAAACTCTGAGGTAAAACCAATTCACCTCCTCTTGGTTATGTGCATAAGTGTTCATTATATTTTCAATTGGTATCAAGAGCTGGTTCTTGTAATTTGCTCAAGATCTTTCTAAAAAATCTTTGACAATGAATACTAATCAAATAACATTCAATGAATGAGCCTCATTGAATAAACCACCTTTATTTGAAGGAGAACATTTTAACTTTTGGAAAAATAGGATGCAAATCTTCATCCAATCAAATGACCCAGGTGTTGGGAATTGTATTGAGAAAGGTCCTTTCATTCCTACCAATATTGTTGATGGCAAATCAATACCAAAAGAATGGGATGAAATGTTTAAAATAGAAAAGAAAATGGTTCAATATGATTTCAAGGCAAAGAATATGATAACTTCTACATTATCTTCTGATGAATTTTTCAGGACTGTTAGGTGTCAAAGTGCCAAAGAAATGTGGGAACTACTTGAAGTTATGCATGAAGGTACAAATGATGTGAGAAGATCAAGGAAACATACTCTCATTCATGAATATGAAATATTCAAGATGGGAGATGATGAGAACATCTCACAACTTCAAACTAGATTCACCCACATAGTGAATCACTTGCTTGGGCATGGAAAAACTTTTGATGTAGAAGAGCTGAACATCAAGATTCTCAAATGCCTAACAAGGGATTGGTAGCCTAAAGTCACAACCATTAAAGAATCAAAGGATTTATCAAAGATGTGAATGGCAGCCATGTTTGGTAAGCTTTTAGAATATGAACTTGAATTATCTCAATTAACTCATGGTGAAAATGCAAATAAAAGACATAAGAGTATAGCATTAAAAGCTGCACCTTCAAAGATTGAAAGAGAAGATGATTCAAGTAAGATGATGATGATGAGAATATGAATCTCATAGTTAGGAAGTTTACCAAATTTTTGAGGAAGAATAAAAACAGAAGGCAACCACAACAAAAGAAAAGAAGTGACATCACCTACAAGAACAACAACCCCTCCTCCATAACTTGCTTTGAATGTGGAAAGCAAGGACACATAAAGTCAGAATGTCCCTCATTAACAAAGAAGCCACAAGTTGAGAATAAATCAAAAAGGGATGGAAAGCCTAGAAAAGTTTATGTTGCTTGGGAGGGCAATGAATCCACAAGTTTTGAATCCTCTTCAGAAAAGAAGTTGAAGCTCACCTATGTCTTACATCTACCATTTGTGAAGAAGAAGAAACATCAAGTACAAAATCAGAGGTAAATTTTGAATTTGAAAATGTAATTGATGCTTTTCATGAAATGCAGTGTAAAGCTCAAAAACTAGCAAAAGCAAACAACAAGCTTAAGAGTGACTTAAGATGGCATGTATCCAAGCTTGCTGAATTGCAAGAAGAACTTTGTAAATTGAATGAAGTTCATGACAAGCTTCTTTCAAGTTACAAGGAAAATGGATGTACATGCTCCTTAGCCAACTCTAAGGTTGATAAATACAATGAATTGCAGAAAGAATTTGACGAGTACAAGCTGAGTAAAGGAAAAGAAAATATGGGCTTGCAAACTGAAAATAGTTATTTGGTTGATTTGCTAAGAAAGTATTACAAAGGCAAATGTAACTTAGATGAAATGCTAAGTGTTCAAAAATATATTGGTGATACTTATGGTTTGGGATATAAACATGGTGCTAGAACTCAAAGTAAGCTTGTGTTTGTACCTCCAAAACATAAGTACCAAAGGCAGCACAATCAACCAAATATCTATCATAGATTTACTCATGCTAGAACATCAAAATCTCCAACTTGCAATTATTGTATGTTAAAAGGTCATACTTCATATAAGTGCTTTGCAAGAAGGTTTTATGTTCCAAATGGTGAATGCATATCGGTTGAGAAAAAAAAGAAAGCAACTAACCCCTTTGGACCCAACTTAAATTGGGGACCTATTTCTCTCTTTAATTTAATTTGTGCAGATGTGTCTTAGAGCAAAATCATCAATATGGTACCTAGATAGTGAATGCTCTAGACACATGACTGGAGACATATCCATGCTCACAGATGTAGTACTTGAAGAAAGAGGATATGTTACCTATGGGGACAACAATAAAGGCATAATTATTTGGCAGGGAAACATTGGGGACGGCTTAACCACTAAGATCAAGGATGTGCTTTATATTGAAGGGTTGAAACACAATTTACTAAGCATTAGTCAATTGTGTGATAAAGGTTTCAAAGTCACCTTCAACAATGAGACTTGCTTGATACATGAAGGCAAAAATGGTAAAGTTGCACATATTAGTAAAAGGAAGGGTAACATCTATGTTCTGTCCATTGATCATGCATTCATAAATATTACTTATTGCTTAATGAGTAAAGTAAATGAAACATGGTTATGGAATAGAAGAACATCTCATATTAACATGCATCATCTCAACAAATTAGTAAGGAAAGACTTAGTAATTGGTCTACCTAAGCTTAAGTTTGAGAAGGACAAAATTTGTGAAGCATGTCAAAGAGGTGATAAGTGCCACATTTTAGTGAAAATAGGATTCAAATATGGCACTTATCCGTTATGTTAATTGATTTAGTCACAAGATAACCCTAGAAACCTAGTTAATTGAAGGTTATATTAAGCTAAGTTATGATTTTGTGTTTTGAAAAGATTTTGTCCAATCAAATGTTTAATTTTGCTAGGTTTAAAGATTACGGAAGAATCAAGCTGCGAAAACCAAGAGTTGGGAGTAAACTAAGCAAAGAACAAAGTCTCAAACAGCAATTTAGGCCCAACAAGCACCAAGGCCCAAAGAAAACTTCAAGACTAAGCTTCTAACTCGCCCAGGCGGCCAGTTCATGCCTATTTTGCTCGCCTGGGCGAGCACCAAGTTCCAAGGCAGCATTCTAACTCGCCCAGGTGCCCATTTTGTGAAGGATTTGGTGGCCTGGGCGAGTGGACCAAGCAGCAGGACATTTCCTATAAATAGGGACGAAAATTTGAGGCAGAGCATCATTCTTCACTTCTTTTCTCTCCCAAGGCACCAGCTTGTTCTTATTTCTTGCTTTCTTAGTTGCTAAGTGAGTGTAGAACTTAGGGAAGTGAGGTAGAGTGTGCAACGACCGTTTCTACTTCACATTTTATTTCGTATTTATTTTTATTTGCTAAAAAATATTTTACGAAAAACAACTAGCATAAAAGTTCAAACGAATCTTAGTTGATTTTAAAAATGAATTTAAAAATGAAGGTTTAAATGAAATCCATTGATTTAAGAACGAGTTTATAAATTATAAGAGTTTTACGCGTTATTTAAATCATATAGTCCACAATGTTCACACACACCATACAGTCCATTCATTATTACATATCTAGAATCCCATATGTATACAGTCCGTAGTACATCACAAGCAGAGATCGTCAAAATAGACAA
>PYAF01004102.1:113786-125157 GCA_007407185.1 Glycine tomentella | reverse complement strand
CAATTCAATGCCACAAAACCCATAAGCTCACCCAAATACATAAGCCTTGACTGGTTTATTAAGGAAGGATTTGTCTTTCCTGCACTTCTAGAAACCCAAGGTCTTAGAAGGTTTGTGGAGATGAAGGGTACTTACTACCCTGATCTAGTTAGAGTTTTCTACACTTGTGCAAAAGCCTCTATGGATGGATATCTTAAATTCACTGTTAAAGGGGTTGAAATGCTTATAACCCCTGAATTATGGGAAACTATTGATGGGGTAGTTTGTGAGGGGGAGAGAAAAATTGAGGAAACCCCTGCGGGTTACAGCAAAATAGGTACTTATAGGGAATCCCTCACTGACCCAAATATGCCCATTAGAAACAGGTTAAGCACTGGTCCTATGGCACCACAAAATAGACTCCTTCACTACTTGATTACCTATGTCTTGACTCCAAGGGCAACAAATCATGCCCAAGCTACTGATGAGGACCTACAACTGATGTATGGTCTTGCAAATTCTATTCCTATGAACTGGGTCATTATCTTCCAAGAGATAATGCTAAAGGCAAAAAGACTTGTTAATTATCTTTTCCCCTATCCTGTTCTCATCTTTAGATTCATCGATCACTTTCAGATTGATGTTTCTAATGAAGTGGTGGACAACACCAACTCCTCTAATAGCCTTATTCAAGAAAAGTACCTAACAAAGCTTGGTTTAACCAAGACTCCTGATGGTTGGACAACATCAACAGGTGCCTCAACAACAAGAACCTTTTGTTGCTGATAGTGAAGAACCTGTGGCTGATTCTGCAAGTGAGGGAGATACCTCTCAACAACCCCTTCACACACAGTTTGAATCACTCATGCTAGCCAAAATGGATGGGCTTCTGCAAATGCATCATGACTTCAGAGCAGAAACTTAGGGCTCATTCAGGGAAATCAATGCAAGGCTAGATGATATTGAAGCCACCATTAGGATGGATGACTATGAAGACTTCTAGAGTCTTAGTTGTCTTTACTTATTGTACTCTGTTTTTTTTAAGTTTTAAGCTTTGTTATGTACTTCTTATCCCAATATTAATGCAACATTATGTTTCTGTTCACCTTAATCCACTGTGCCTTGCAATTTTTGTCTTTAAAAAGCCAAATAGGGGGAGAAAAATTGAATTTAAGCAAGCTCTGTATACGCCTCGGTTTGCCCCTGTTTTTTGTGCATTTTTTGGACTAAAATTTGAACTGCATTATTTGCAAAAGTTAGGGGGAGTTAATGGTTCAAATTGGTTGCATTAAACAAATTTATGTTGTGAATGAATGCTAAGTTAAATACAGATGCTTTTAACACTTGTTCTTGCAAAGGATTTGAATTTTTCAGGTGTTGAAAAAGCTCAGAAAAATGATATGAGGACTCCTTTATTTAATCATAAGACCCAATGTTATTCAATTTCAAATTTGGCATGTTTAAAGCCAAAAAGGGGGAGATTGTTGATTTGAGGGGGAGTTGCTTGAAGCACAAAGAACATTGATTCAAGAAAGGATTGTTTTGAACTTTCAACATGCCCTTGAAGCATTGAAGAAAAGCTTGTGATCAAATGTAAAAGGAAGGAAGTTTTCTGATGATCCAACCATTGCATTCATATCATTCATAAGTCTGAGAAATATAAATTACAAGACATTGATAAATTGCTTTAAGTTTTTTAAATAAACTAAGTGTTTTTGGAAAAATAGCATATCACTTGTTTAATCGATTATGACAGGCAAAGAATCAATTATTTTGTTCTTGGTATTTTCTGGAAATTTTTCAAGAATAGTTTAATCGATTATATTATCGGAATAATCGATTATTTGATCTTAGATCACATATAATTTGCCTTGGTGACAGTTTTAATCGATTACCACCAAGCCGTAATCAATTACATAAGCCAAATAGAAAATACCATATCTCTGGTTTAATCGATTACCAATTATTGTAATCGATTACGTAGTTCAAACATATTTTTCATAATTCCGGGTTTAATCGATTAAGGAAAATTGTAATCGACTACATAGTACATTCATGACTATGCATACTTCGGGTTTAATCGATTACGCGTTGGAATAGTCGATTAATTTGTTCGTTATAGTTACCCAGAATCATTATGAACGGTTTAATCGATTACATGAGTGTATGTAATCGATTACAAATGCTAAATAATCGATTACTGGAGCGTTTTTAATCGATTACTGACGGTTAGAAATATCACTATAAATAGAACCCATGCTCAGTTGTTTTCCTAACTTGAGTAATTCGTATTCTGAGCATTCTAAGGCTTTCTAAACATTCTCCTATTGATATTTCTGGGTTCATTGAGTTCTTGCTTCCATAAAACTCTTATGGGTCTTTAAGGGATGAGTGAAGCAAGATTTTCTCTTTTAAAAAGTTTAAGGAAAGTTATGTTCTGAGTTTGTAGTCTGTATTCAACCTGGTGAAATCATTCTTATGCATATCATTCTTTGGATCATCAGGTGACTTCTTTCCTTATTCTTTGAAGTTGTAATTCTCTTTTGAATTTTGTGTTGGTTTGTCTATTGTAAATGAGTTTCTTGATTGTAATCTAGAGATAGTGTGTCTCTAGGGGATTTGCTGAGTAGTGTTCTCAGTAGGGTTGTCTCTAAGAATCTAATAGTGTTTTAGATTTCTGAACTCTATCTAGGGTTGATAAAGAGAGGCTTGTAATAACTTGTAAGAACTGAAATTTACAATAGTGGAACTCTACTCTAGTGTTGAGTAGAAGAAAACTGGATATAGCTTCATAGTGTTTGAAGTGAACCAGTATAATTCTCTGTGTTGTTTTAATTCCGCATATTTGGCTGACTTTATCTTTCTGGTTTGTGAATTCTTGTTATCTACCAAATTCTTGAAGCATTACATCTCTTGGGTTGAACTTTGGACTGGATAAAGGTTCTTGGTTACAAAAGTGATAAAGATCCAAAAGGGAAAAACTCTGATTTTGATCAATAAATTTTTAAATTATCAAGACTAACCAATTCACTCTCTCTCTTGGTTAAGTGTGAAGTGTTCCCATATTTTACACTACCAGTGTGGAGAGTAAAATAATAAAAGAAAAGAGGAATTGTTCAAGGGATTTGTAAATGTTCACAAAAATGTTCAAAAGCTTTTATGAAGGCCCAACTATTTGGGTGAAGTTGTGAAGGAGCCAAATGAAGGTGGTTCAAAATGTTCATCTGGAACTCGGTTAGGGGAATTGGATCCCTATCTGGCTTATCAAATCTTTATAGAAAAAGAAAAAAGAAGGATTGTTCCCCTCCCTGAAAGAACAGATAGGCTCGTCCTTGTCAGGGGGGCGTACAACAAAACTTTGCTGATTCCCAATAGGAAGGTCAACAACGTCTTCCATTTTAAGGTTGGACAACGCAGCAAAACCTCATGAGTTATGTAACACCCTGAAATTTTGATAACTGAAAATAGATGTTTAATGTATTTCTTGTGCTATTTGATTATTTGATTAGTTTAGATTAGTTGAAATGTTATGTGAATTATTCATGTGCAATTGCTTGGTGTAGATGTCAAGTTATGCAGAGTTTGTTTGAGCTGCGTTGAATTGTGTGATTCTGAATTTGACCTAAAAACCTGTTTTAATAAAATCATCATTCTAGATTGGTTTGTAAAATATAGGAGCACTTCACACTTAACCAAGAGGGGGATTGAATTGGTTAGACTTGGTAAGTTAAAATTTTCTTTAATAAAATCATAGTTTTTCCCTTTGGATCTTTATCACTTTTGAAATCAAGCAACTTTATTCAATCTAATACTCAGTCCAAGGTATCCAATAGCTCAAGAATTTAGTTGATAAGCAAAGTCACACAACCAAGAAAAATAGTATATAATCAAGAAAGAAATTTAAATCAAAGCACACAAGATTTATACTGGTTCACTTCAAACACTATGAAGCTACATCCAGTTTTCTTCCACTCAACACTAGAATGGAGTTCCACTATTGCAATTTTTAGTTCTTACAAGTTATTACAAAGTCTCTCTTTATCAACCTTAGATAAAGTTAAGAAATCTAAAACACTATTAGATTCTTAGAGACAACCCACTGAGAACACTACTCAGTATACCCCTAGAGAAACTTTATCTCTAGATTACAAGCAAGAAACCCAATTACAATAGACAATCAAATACAAAAATTCACAAAATAATTACAACCTCAAAGTTTAAGGAAAGAAATCACCTGATGATCCATTGAATGATATGCATATGAATGATTACACCAGGTTGAATAATGAAAAATAAACTCAGAACAACACTTCCCTTAAGCTTTGAAAAGAAACTTCTTGCTTTAAGAAACACTTAACAACCCATGAGTGTTTTTGTGAAAGCAAGAACTCTATGAACCTAGAAAATCATTAAAAGAATGTTTAGAAAGCCTTAGTATGCTCAGAATACGAATTGATCAAGTCATAAAAACAGCTGAGCAAGGATTCTATTTACAATAAATTTTCTAACCGTCAATAATCGATTAAATACGCTCCTGTAATCGATTATTTTGCACATGTAATCAATTATCTCAAGACTGTAATCGATTAAACTGTTCAACAAATTTCTGGGTATGAGCAACGAACAAACTAATCGATTATACCGACTTGTAATCGATTAAAACAGACAGTTTCACAAATACAAATATACTGTGTAATCGATTGCGAACTCTGGTAATTGATTAAACCAGGAAGCTGTATAAACTAGTTTGAACTATGTAATCGATTACTACATTTGGTAATCGATTAAAGCAGCTGAACATGTTAAGTATATGTATGTAATGTAATCGATTACTATTCTTTGTAATCGATTAACACAGGAAGGTACTATTTTCTGTTTAGCTTATGTAATCAATTACAGACTATTGGTAATCAATTAAATTGTTCATCAAGGTTGTTTTATAAATGAACTAAGGTAAAATAATCGATTATTACGATACGTAATCGATTACATTGTTCTTGAAAAGTTTTCCAGAATGCATTAAGAAAAAAATAATCGATTATTATCTTAACTTAATCGATTAATCCAATAGAAAACACATTTTTCCAAAAACCTTAGATTTAATTTCAAAATCTTAAACAATATCAAAGCCTTGTGGATTCTAATTCTTAAACTAATTGATTTAATGAATGATTGTGAGTGCAATGCAATTGGATCATCAGAAATGCTTCTTCCTTTTACATTTAATCACAACTTGTTCTTCAATCCTTCAAGGCATGTTGAAAGCTAAAACTTGAATCAAACTTTGCCTAAACTTCAAGCAGCTCCCCCTGAGTTCAACATGGTTAACCGTTGGATCTCCTTCAAATTTTAAAATTGTTTCCTTCCCAATTGCTGCTATCTGATGTTTGTTGATTTTATATAATAAACTCACCCTTGCATTTGTTGTAACCTTGGAGCAGATGAGCAGCAGTAGGTAACCTTGGAGGGAGATTCTTTTTGTTGGAGCCACCAAGCCAACGTGATGACGTTGAAATTCTTTTTAGGAAAGAGCTGTGTTTTGTTAATCAACTCTTTCTTAGTTAGTTATTCATTTCTTTTTGTTGGTCATGTAAGATTCTAGGTGTAAATATATGTAAAATCAAATTAAGTGTTGATATGTAAATGATATGTACTGGCTCAATATATGCATACATGTGTATTCAATTATGTAATTGTATCGTGTGTATAATATTGGTATTATTGCAAAAAAATTTACTACCATTTTCATAATCAAATTAATGGAGTTTTCATATTAAAATTGAAATTGCACGATCTAGAGTGTGATGTCGTAGCGACGAGGTGGGTCGTTGCAGGTTACCCATGGGAATTTAGAAGACATGGCAAGAGGAACAGAACTGGGTGTGATTCGGCGGATTGAGATTCGGCAACTTGTTCGGAAGACGGCTCCATAAATACCTATGTAAAACAAATAAAAACCAGTAAGTAACATACCTGAAGAAACATTTTTTTGTTTGCGAGGAGAGTTTGAGGGAGTAGAAGAATCATCCGAGACAAGGATGACATCCTCAAGTTCGTCAACATTCTTGGCAGAACCAGAAGCGTTATGCGGCAGTGGAAGGACATTACTTGGCTTGGCAAGACTCGGTCTAGGTACAAGAATCGGGTTGTGAGGACAAGACCCAAGCAACGACTTAGCCATCGAAGTAGAGCCAATCTGTATAAGTATGCTGCTTTCAAAAACACAATCAAAACATGGTTCTAACCGAGTTTCAAAATCAGGGCCTGAGGGAAGAGTGATGTTACTCTAGGACAATGAAGAATTAGGGTTGTTGACTTCAGAACCCTGAGAAAAAGGTGAAGGATGTATAGAAGAAGGCTTAATATCTAAAGGAATATTGGTTGCGGGTAAAGGAGTTTTGTTTTCGGGATTCTTAACTTTCCCTTTTCTGCTAACCCCACCAGTATGTACGCGTTGCAGAGCCTTTTCTATCTCTTCTTCAGAAAGGGGAAAACCAAATAACCAATACCCAGTCAATGGCAGAATGGTTTGGCGTAATCTTGCCTCTTCTTCGGGAGTAAGGCTCATTTTGAAAGGACCAAAGAGTTTTTTCAAAGAATTTGAACAACCAAAATAGTTCTAGCAAGATAAGGAAACTGGATGAAGCATCGTAATATTTGAAATAAACAAAACCCATAAAATGAACAAAGCTTGACAGTAGCCCATGAACAACCAACAGACTACCATGAAAGTAAAAGCAAAAACAAGAAGTGTATGATAGTGGAGGTACCTGTTTTTGCGAAGATTTGTTAAAACTGAGGTGGTGAAATGCTAGTGATGACAGGAATGACGGTTCGAAAACACAGAATATGCAAAAAGAAGAAGCAATAAAACAGAGAAACCCAAATGAAAACAAAGGGGATATATATAGGCCCAAAAAATGCAAAGGTAACCGTCGGATCGTGCGTTAAAGTCGCAAAATGGTCAGATGTGTGCGAAGCGTCATGTCTGAGGAAAAAAGTCCAATCAATTCAAAATTCATCATTAGCGCGCAGTATGAAACGACACAACATTAAATGCGTGCGTATATCAAAAGTGTAAAACAGCGCGTCAACAGTGCATTATGGCTAATGAAATGACAAGTGGCAAAAAGCAACTTTAAAAGAGACATTCCCCATTTCTGATCTGAGATTTGTAGACCCCTCGTGAATGTTCAAATCCGAGAAATTTACAAAACCGGGAATATCCGTAACGCACTTGCTACTTGGACGTTCATAATCACGATTGAAATTTAGAAACATCCCAAAATAAACAAAACAACCGGGAATATATAAACCAGGAATAATGATTTTAAAACAACTCGGCATACTGATGAGTCACTATTTACCTTTATTTTCTCATCTTTCTGTACTCATTTTAATCCCTAATTTGTGTTTAAATGTTCATATTCTGCACTGTTTCTCATTTAGGATTTAATTGGACCGATAATTTAGATTTTAATTAATGTGGATTATTTTAAGTTTAATTATTCCAATTTTTATTTTCAGGGCAGATTAATAATTAAATGGGCTTGGAATTAATGCATGGACTTGAAGATTGGGATGTGGCATCAGCATTTTATTTTCGTTTTATTTTATTTTTGTTTTTTGGGCCAAAACTGTTAGGAAAAGCCCATTTTCGTTTAGGTCAGTCACTCTATATATTTCGAATATTGTGCCCATGCAGAGGCACCAGCCAAGACACTAATTTTCGTCTACAACACTACAGACTATTCACGTTTTTAGGGTTTTTTTAGCATTTTCGTTTTCTGCTTTTCTCTGTTTTTAGGGTTTTTCGTTCTGTATGGATTTTCTGTTTTCAGAATACAACTGCGTTTGAATTTCAGTGTTTAATTTCGTTTCTGCTTCATCTTCTAATCTCGTTTTCATTTTCTGCCTTCTGCTTTCAGTATTTAGATTTAGGTTTTCGTTTTCGTTTCTGTTTAATTTCGTCTTTGCATTTGAATTTCGATTAATGTTTAGTTTCGTTTCAATTCACGTTTCTGTTGTTAATTTCGAATTAATGGAAGGCTAAATCCTAGGGTTGGACCCTAGGACAGATTGCAAACCCTTTAATGGAGATTTTTTGTAATTGCAATTCGTTTTCTGCTTGATTCTTCCTTGTTGGGATTTCTGTTCTGTATTTTTCGAATTAGAGTCATGCTTAATGATTTTGATATTGATTGATTCAGTAATCTCAGTTTGCTTAATCCTGAGAGCTTGCCCTGATGAGGTTCACGTTTGCTTAATTCGTGTAATGAAGTTTTAGGTTAATCTTCGCTTAGTTGATTAATCTGGACTGATGAGGATTAAGCAGGACAGATTATCTTTTGTGAACCAAGGATATTAGAGGCGCAATCTGTTCTAAGGGTCTGACTTGTTTTTAATCACTGCAATTAGTTGTTATTTCTATTTTAATTTAGATTCTCGCATTCTGCCAAAAACCCCCTCAATACACGTTTTCAATCCCTAACGCAGACAATTGATCCTTGAGAGACGACCTAGGAGTCACTTCCTAGTACTACATTTAAACCGTAATAATTTGATTGAGTACGACCTCGATCACATACACAAAAAATCGAGATCATTAACAAAAAGATCAAACTGACAAACCAGTTAGGACTGAACATGAAATTGTCAAGTAATACACCTCGGATGCACTTGATTGTTACCAACCGGGCTATGGGCAACTGTTATGAACCCAATAAATGGGTATAATATTGTACCAACTGGGTCACACCGGGATCATGAGAACTATTTTGTTTACACCGACTATGATTGATACCTTTTTAACATGCCTAATTTGATGTAAATTCTTCACTTGTGCATTACAGAAAAAGCAATCCACATTAGAATAGGAACAAAAAAAAGTTAATACAACTAACAATCAAAAATTTCAGATTTGTTCAAGACAAGTTGATCATAGTAATTGTTGTGATCATCTGTTGTATATGACAATTGAAGCTTAATGTTGCACAAATATTTAAGTAATTGTTGTGATCATCCTGTTGCGTATGACAGTAGAAACTTACATCTACAGGAACATTACAATTTATTTGAAGGCACAATATGAGAGCAACTTTGGATACAAAAGACTAATTATGATAGTAAACAAGTAAATTTAAAATGACAATTCTATAATCAAGTATAAAGATTAGCACATACCACAGATTTTGGAAAACTTCTCTAAAGACCACATTGGTTGTTTTTGTTTTTGGTTTTTTTCTCTTTGTCATGAATGAAAACTTTCAATCCATTTGGGCTCTTGACTCTTGAGAATGCAACATTAAGTTGACCATGGCTGAACATTGGATCAGGAAGATATACTCAAACATATTCAAGAGATTGACCTTTAGATTTATTGATTGTCAAAGCATTTGAGACTATTATTGGTAATTGTCTTCTTACCATCTTGAAAGGCCAAGGAGATTGTGATGGTGATAATGACATCCGTGGAATGTAAACCAAGGATCCAATAGTTTTACTACAATTAATTGTGATGGTGATAATGACATCTGTGCTTCAATAACATGATTAGCCATTCTGGTGACAATTAATTTTGTGCCATTGCAAAGCCCTTTTGCCTGATATAAATTACGGATCAACATAACAAGTGCCCCTATTTTTAACTTGATTTGATGATTAGGTAATCCAGATGTTTTTAAAGAATGTAAAAACTCCGGTGTAATAGATTGGTAAGCTAGACTTTCTTCCACATCTGTCATGTCAATTGAATCAGAACTTAAATATTCTTTTTCGTCACCTGGGATCATGTTTAATACATGGTAATTTATTTTGTCAACAACCTCAATGGTCGAAGCTAGTATAGCCCTTGTACTGAGACAGTGTTCATCATTATAATGGTGGCTCAGATCTGGATATGTATTGGTAACAATTTTGTCTATAGGATCATTGAAATCTGTAATTTGAAATTCTGTTAGAATTTCTATTTCAGAAAACCCATCATTACCTTGTCCAATGTTCCCATCACCAATCTGTGTCACTCAGAAAACTCCTGAATTTTTTGTGCATCAGACATTTCTGCATTATGTTGTAACCGCATATTGCTTGTCAATTTTAAAACATTGCAATGATCCTAGAGATACGAAGCATTTAAAGTAGCATGAACAATGTCTGATCTGCTGCCTTTAGGTATAAGAAGAAACTCCACCACGCTATTTGTTGACAGCACTCATGATGGAATTAAATACACTTGTTTGCTCATCTGGGTTTAAAATAAAAAAATTACCTATTACATAGAGTGTATAGTTTAATTGTTTGTATTGTATTTGTAATTTATTTGATTATCTAACCTGTCAAAGTGGCAAAGCATGACTCAAATTCAGATTGCAATTGAATCCTATCATAATTTTGCTTAGCAAAAATATATCTATTTTGAAGGTGGGGTTGTATTGCATCAATTGGAAAAGGCATTGTTGGATAATCCTTTAAGGATTTTCTGTTGCACTGCAAAATTTCTTCAATATGTAGCAATGCCAAATTTTGTAATTCTTCAATTAGCAATTGCAGTTTTGTGAATCAAAAGAATGAGATTTCATTTTGGATATGTGAACACAAGACGCATATTATATAACACATATATATTTGGTGTAGTATACCTGGCATGTTTCTAAGCTTCCTTTGCTCATGTAGAATCCCATCAATAAGATACTCACATGTTTTACGCCAGACATGCTCTGGTCTGTCCATGCTATTGGATATAAGCATTATGACAAACAATTTTCTTAAAAATATTCCAGAACCCCACTGGTATGCTTCTGCCAAAGCGTCGATGTACTCTTTATCATCATGCAAAATACCCTTTGGAAAACAAGCTTCTCTAAATGAAGGATACGCTTGACCTCGTACTGTACGAATTTGTTCATAACTGGATGGCCCTTTAAACAATGTCAACATTATCCTAAGATAATATAATTCTTCAGTACTTGGAGTGTAACACCCCGGACGTGTTATCATTAATAATATCATAAGCGCGCTATCAGCGTTATCAGAACGCAGTGCGGAAGCGATAGAATCGTTTTCTTGATTACATTATGCATGAAATATAAAACACACAACACAAAACATCACAACACAAGCCCCTGTTGATCCAGTTATCACAAACATAAAACAAACATAGGCAGAAAATCACAGAAATCTAACAAGAGATATCAGGAGGAAACCTAAACTCTTTTACAACACATAATCTGTACATATATATATATACTCAAAGTTTTACCACCTCTGTGGTTATACAACATAAATATGTACAGAACAATGGGTGTACACACACACCCTATCCCTATACAGGGTACAAGACAGAGATCAAACGAAAGAGACTCTTCTAGTCTTCATCTGCAGCCCATGACCACTC
>PYAF01004102.1:85327-113686 GCA_007407185.1 Glycine tomentella | reverse complement strand
ATAGTGTCTCTCACTAGACACTTTCCATATCAGAGAGGCACCGCCTCTTTATCACACAACATTGCCTGAATCCACCATTCAGGACTTCACATACTTTGCCTGAGGAGCTCCTCAACTCAGGACTTCAGAAACACTGCCTGGGAATAGCCCTCCAGGACTTTCATAAACACTTGCCTGGGAATAGCCCTCCAGGCTTCCGCTGCACATGCCTGAGAGAGATCATCTCACACAGGAGGCACTCAATCTCTCAGGACTTCCAGAATCCAATGCTTGAGAGGGATCATCTCACACAGGAGGCACTCAACCTCTCAGGACTTCCAATCCTCTGCCTGTGACAAACTATCCACACCGGGAGCTCTCAATCCCACAGGACTTCCTCTGCCTGGGAGAGACAATCCACACCGGGAGCTCTCAATCCCCCAGGACACTCATCAGCTGCCTGAGAGAGACAATCCACACAGGGAGCTCTCAATCCCTCAGGACTTGCTAGTCAGATACCTGAGAGAGACAATCCACATAGGGAGCTCTCAATCCCTCAGGACTTTCACAACACTGTCCTGGGAAAACCCTCCAGGACCTAATCACATACACTGGCCTGGGAAAACCATCCAGGACTTAATCATCATCATTGCCTAAGGAGGAACATCCATACTGGGCAATCCACCCTTAGGACTTTAGTCGGAGAGCAGTGGCACCTCCCATGGAATCTCAGCTATTCCAGGGAGTCCTCAAACTCTTCCTCTGGCTAGGGAACCTCAACTAGCCTGATACCAGTCCAGTATCTTGTAGGTTCCAACAATGACCACCTCGTGGTCTTTATTTCAATAAAGAACACTCTCACAGTGTTCATCAGTCCAAAGGCCCAAGGCCCACACCTGAAGTCACAGGTGTCACAATACCCTCACACCATCTCGGTGTCTACCTTAGGGTTCATCATACAGTTCACATCCCTGGAACGGTCTGAGTATCACTCCAAGTACCGTTCATCTAGCCTCTCAGGCTTTAATCACATATATTTATCCAGACAGGCCACACTGGCCTTTCATTCCACAGCATGCATAAACAAATGCAAAACCAGCATGGCATGCATCAATCACCCACATGGGTGGCAAATCAGAGAAAGGGAATAATCCCCAAAGCGATGAGCTTACCTGGCAAGTCGTGCCTGCACTTCCAGCCTCTGGAACGATGGTCTGCTCCTCTGACACCTCGTGTCAAGCCCTAACAAGACAACCAATCACATATCACAGACCATTCAGGCACATAAACAGACATCAGCTCATCAGACAGTCCTCAATTGCCTTAGAGAAAGGAACCTCAGTCCTTTCTATCAACCCGGTCGCATACCTAAGGTTTCTCAGGCTCATCCTCTACAAGCCTTTCTGTAGACCCTCAGTGGTCTAACTCAGATTAATCATGGCCTCAGAGTCATTCCAGACTCAACACTAGCCATCATCAGGGAGCATCAAAGCTCACACAACCCAATCTCAGGGTTTCTCAGGGCTTGGACAGTTCACAACACCAGACACCGTCCTCATGGCCTCACAGGCACCACAAGCCCATCAGTTTGGCTTTTTCATGTCTCAAATCAAGTGACTCAGTCCAAGTCACACATGCACAGCCTAGAGCCAAAACCAATAGTCACCAAATCACAAATTGAAAGCTAATCCTTCCTCCTCACATCATTCTAAACACATCTCACAACTGGACCCAGAGCTAATTCTAGCTCTATCACAAATGGGTCACTATTCATCAAAACCCCCAAATCCAAAATCAAACGGAGAAACTCGAGTTTCTTACCTTAAAACTGATGAGGAAGGCCTCTAGGCTACTCTCCCTAGCCTTGGTGCAGCTGAAACACCATCGTTCCTCGCCCAAGCTCGAGTTCTCTGCAACCTCTGGAGGTTTCTCAGAATAAGGAGGTTTTGGTGAAAAGGAGGAAGGATTCTCGCTCACACGTGGTTTCTAGGTGACAGAAAGGGTGTGGGAAGTGTTTAGGGTCACAAAACTGGAGTTTACAGAGCTTGGGAGTCCTTCAATGGTGGAAAAAGCTCTGGGGAAGGAGAGAGGAAGGTTTTCCTTTCCATTTTCGCGTTTTGGGCCTTTTTATAGACCTTGTCGTGGCATCCCACGCTCCAGGCGTGGCACTCCAGTGAAAATCAACTTTCTGGAGCACTTCCCACGCTCCAGGCGTGGCCTCCTACGCTCTAGGCGTGGCATGCAGCATTTGGCGCAGTACTTTCTATTCTGCTTAATCTCTGCGATGAATCCCGTTGCTGATCGCGCGGGGTCTGGCGTCAACCGTGCCATGCCTTAGGGTTATCACATGGAGGAACCCAGTTAAGTCTTCCAATGGTGTTACCTTGTTTCTTAGGCTTCCAATGTCTGTCCTTAGGTACATATGTAAATTTTTTAACAAACTGTACATAAGTCAGATTTCTATCTTCAGCAAAAATGCTATTAGATTGTAGCCAGTATGTAAACATGGATTCTTTAACTGTTGGCTTTGACAGCAAAGGGTCAATGTCATCATCATCCTCAAATATGACTGAATTTTCACCAGGTAGATGAAACTACAATCGTTTAACAACGGGTAATCTCTAGTGTATATGTAATGAAAATATTCTCCAGTAAGCTTTACATGGAGAAATATACCTACCATCTACATAGTGTTTAAGTTCATCAACACACGTATTAGTAGTCCCACCATCATCTTGCACAGGCACAACAACAGTTGTTATGCGATCATATCCTTTATGAATGTACTTGAATAAATATTTGATAGATGTTGATTGGTTGCACCATTCTACATTGATACGAGCTTGATATTTCAACAACAGCTTTGCATTGTATGGGACTACATACCTATTGTCAAGCATGATTCCATTTTTTTCAATGTATCTCCCATCATCATGTCTTTTGTGAAGCGGATAGGGACCTTCTGCTAGCAAAGCCACATGGACCATGCATCATTTGATTTTTCACACACTCATAGAGTTCTGGCTCCTGAATTGGATCTTGTATTTCAGCTGATATAATGCTATCAATATCTTCAGGAGATGGATACTTGCTAGAAGGATGTAAAAAATGAAAAATATGAACATGTGGCAAGCCCCACTTCTGGAATTCAATTGTGTATATATCTGCAATAATCATATTATCAAACAAAACATGAAGCAAAAAAATTGAACTTAATAATAATAAGTGAATTCTAGTACAGGTATTACATGCAACCACATCACCCAAAACTTGTTTATCTTTCAAGTCTGAAATGAATTGTTCTAGCTTCAATTTAAAAATTCTTGTGACAACATCAGGCCAATCTGGTGCAGTCAAATTAAGCGCTATCACAGACCTTTGAATTTCTGGCTAATAAGGATTACAAGTGAACGTCAAGAATAAATTTGGGAAAGCGTGCTGCATATGACCATTCCATCAAAGTATAATTGATCCATACACCTGCGGCTTCCAACAAACAATGAAAAAATGATAATACGCTTTCCACTATTGCCACATTGATTATCAACTCCTTCATGTGAGGCAACCAAAGTACTGTATTTATCACAATGTAGCTGCTTTTGATGTGTTCTTATAAAACATCAATCATTCTGATTCCATCATTGTGTAACCATCAAAAATAAATTGTTGAAAAAGTCTTCTAGATCTCAATAAAGTTTGACCTTCTCCTTTCCTGAATTGTAACCTAAAACACATAAATTCTCTGATAGTAAGTTTGTTTCTCTTCCTATCTGCTGAGTTCTCTATATCTCGATACTTTACATCATTGCGGTATCCATCTTCACCATAAGGAAATAGAAGAGGATATTGCAGTCCTAAATAACCTAGATGAAGCTCACTAATCCTTTGCAATTGTCCACTTTGTTTTTCAAGGACAATATCTCTATTCATAGGCTGAGCTGCATCACCAACAATAATATCAACAACTTCAAAAACTGTGGCCAAATTGTAAATCCTCCCATCCTTTTTCCTATCTGAAATTAATTGAAATCTAAAATTTTGTGTCTAACACTTGTGATATCTGTCTTTGGTCATCCTAAAAGACTTAGCCAAAACATTGTATTCATTAAGCATTTCTTTCAATTGTGATACAAGATGTGGGTCAAGCTGCTCATCCCACCTAAAAATTATAGGAAATTGTGAGTGATGATTGTTTTTGCTGAGATTCAACCAATGAGATACTGAAGGTCGGCGTGCTTATCAGGACACCAGATTATAGATTTTGGACATATTTCTAAAATTGAAAGTAAAGCTTTAATTAAAGATGTAAGGAATGAAATTACCCCGGTACAGAGCAAACTGGACCTGGGTTAAGACCGTGTGAAACAATCATATAATAAGAAGCTGACATTAGGACTGAGATACCATAGTCAAAATTAGTTACAATGAGAGAATAAGCAACCGGGTTGATAAGGATACTGGTACAAACAAATGAAATGAACAGAATGACATACATCTCGTGGAAAATCGAGGTCGGGTAAAGAGATCCAATCAATAATGTAGTCACAACCCGGAATGCGATGGGGAGGATTCATAGCTCCAGTCTGACCTGAAGCAAGGGGTGGACCCAATGGAAATAATGAACAAAATGACATACATCTCAGACTAATTGGGTTATTAGGATGAACCGTGTTCGTCAAAGGTGAAAACCAACGGCAAACTATTTGATTGCATTCTTCGCGATATCTATCCCCTTGCATTTAACTGTTCCCTTTTGGGAATTGACTTGAGGGTCCATTTTGACCCAATAAATACAAGGACAGAATAAACTAACAGTTTTGTAAGATATACATAGTCAACAACACAACACAATACATAGATACCGACTTTAACCCGAGTTACTT
Source organism: Glycine tomentella (assembly GCA_007407185.1). Lineage (NCBI taxonomy): Eukaryota > Viridiplantae > Streptophyta > Magnoliopsida > Fabales > Fabaceae > Glycine > Glycine tomentella. The sequence continues at coordinate 108,824 of PYAF01004102.1, read as the reverse complement.
AATAAAATATCATTAATTCCATAAACCATACCTTCTTCCACCAAGTCTGTTCTGAACTTCATTCTCCGTATCATAAATATACAACTGAGCAAATTTTGGAGGTTTCCCAAGCATTGGTAATAGGCTTCCAATTAAATGACAGGATTGTCCATGAATTCTATAAATGGGTGGACCTTTTCCATCTGACAAACAACTATCTATATTGGCACCGAAAGAGCTGAAAGCAAACTTCATATTGTAACTTCTGATATATTGTTGGTAATTCCTACTCTCACGTGATTGTTGATCACATAGTAATCGTTGTAACAGTTCTGGTGGATCCTTCAATAAAGGTAGTTGTAGTTTTCCAAGACTACAACAAAGACTATATTTGCCATTAACACTCTTTTTATTTTTCCTCAAACTTTCTTCATACCACATGGAAGCTTGGCAATATGGACATGTCTCAGTAGCATCTCCTAAATCAACATATCCTACAAAACAAAACATTGTTAAGACGAAATAATTAATAATAGAAGGTTGTGCATATTAATGTAGAGATGAAAAACCTTCATGTTGGTGGCTCATCTGTGTGTTCTGAGTAGTATTTTGTCTCTGTTTTGATAATCGCTTACTTTGTAGAATGTTCCTCTGTCTTAATCTTGCAGCTGTAACATTCCAAAATAGTACACATAATTATTTTGACATTAGAAACATTGATCTTAACTAAACTCTTTGTGGATACACAGACAAACCTGTAGCAATGTGATCAACAGAATGATGAATGTCATTCGAGAGTTCATCCTCAAAATCAATTTGCATTAAAATATTACTTGTTTCTGCACCAAACACAATTTTAAAAAACCAGCATTACACATGGCATAGTTAATTTTAGTTTATACAAACATTATTTATTTGCATCAGAAGCATAGTTGATTTAAAAAGACAAGCACAATGTGAATAAAAAGAGACATTTCCAACCTTTGCTTTCATTGCTCAATTCTATTCTGTTAGCACCATCATACTTATATTTTCCCAATCTCTTTCCTTGTAATATCAGTTTTCGTTTTTTCCTTGCAGCTTTAGCATCAACATTTGTCCTAATAATGTTTTGTTCCATGTTTGAATAACCTGAGAATTTAGTATGATTGAAAATGTATTTAACATTGAAGGAATGTGAAATCAAAAGTGTCCTGAATAATATATAAATAATACTATAAACCAAAGTTGTTTCAAATCTTGACAATGCTTCGCAGTATGATTAGTCAGTAAATTTTCATCTGTTGACAATGCTTGTCAGCATGATGATCAAGTTGTGTATCCAGCAAAAGTATACCAAAGCAAATTTTAGTTACTGTTGCGAAACGACAAGTGCACCGTTCGTTTCAAGTAATAAAGTGAGTAAGTAGAGTATCGTCTCCACAAGGATTGAGGTACAAATTTTATCGCAACTTATTATCTTAAAATTGGAAGACAAATAATATGTTCTGAAGAGAATATGATTGGATTTTAGAATTACGAAAATTAAATAACTGAATAGAAAATTAACGAGAATTCAAAAACAAGTTTTGATTAAATGTTACGCAGTAGTGAGAAATAATTGTGATCAGAGCACCTCTACTTCTAATCCCTACGTTCTATATGCAAATTGGTGATTGATTTCAATTGTTATAATTGCTCAGAGGATGTATTTGATATAATTTAGTTAAATCCTAATCCCTTAGTTATTTAACCCTTTAAGCAACTCGAAATCCTAATTCCTTAGTAATTCCTTATTAAGTTAAGCATTAGGAAAATACATCAATTATTCTGTAATTGCCCATCCCTATCCCTAGGTAATGTAACAACTATTATTCTACCACTATCAGAAATCAGAGTTCCAACATCCCTATTGTAAACCCTAATCCTTAGAACCCAAATAGAGCGATCAATTCTATTGAGGAAAAAGCAATATAAGCACAAGATAGAATAAAACAATCATAACATTAATATCAATACCAATTTAATACAGAGGAGTTCACATCAGTTTTTGGCTCTAACCACAATAAGAGAAGTCAGTCAAACATGCTCATAACTAACCTTAAGTGCAAAACTGCTCCGTCTTCCTTTGATCTTCTCATACTTACTCTAATCTCATCTCTGCATTTCTCCTTGTGTTTTTGTGTGTCTCCACTTTCCAAAAGTGCCTTTTTATTCTTTTTCGATGTCCATATAGTTAATTAGGGTAACTAAACCCTTTCTGGCATTCTATTTCCATGCCAAATCACTTAAATCTGGAAGTCGCGTGTTTCTGGCGCTACTAGCGTGAACCTAGCACTATTAGCGTGGGCAGGCAGAGAGCACTTGTTACCTCCTTTTGCTTCTTTTCCTCTCTTTTTGATTCCTAAATAGCAAAGTATGAATAAAATAGGTAATAAACCAAGAAATGATGACACTTACCTCATTCTATCCTATATTAATAGTTTATGATTGAATTACTGATCAATTTAGCCTAAAAACTATTGTATGCTAGCAGCATATCAAATAATTCCCAGATTTAGATATTGTTGTCCTCAGCGATGAATAGAACTTCAAAATGGGAAGCAAGGATTAACAATCAAACATAACATTGCATTAAAAATCTTAGAGTTACAATGCCGAGTACAATTAATTTCCACATCAAAATTTAACAACATTTTTCAATTCCATCAACTGTAAGAGTCCAACTTGAGTACTCCTCACCAAGAGATATATATATTTCACTCAACACACAAGTGTATAGGTATTATCATAACCACTCAATCCAACACAATCATAGCACTACCATAAGCTTGATCATATTCTCAAGTTCCATAAGATAAGAAACATAAATGCATGCACAACTGGTCAAAAGGTCTTTATAAGGTTGTAACTTGGCCTGGCTTAGGGGTAGGAATATTTTGGATAGTGGCTAAGTTGAGACTGGATTTTGTTAGAATTACCCAAGTCCACTTGAGCAATATACCACTTATTTCACTCTCAGTCTTCATGTCCAACTCTATATGTCAAAAAAAATTTATTTATTTTTAGAATAAAACAATCATTTTCAGATCCACCAGTTGGTATTTCAAAATTGTTCTTTCCCCAACTGGACCATTCACTAGATTTGGATTTTGCCAAATCTATTATGTTGGCATCCCAACCACCAAACCCAGAATTGTCTTCTTGGGTAACTTCGTCTTTCCTTTCACCTCTTCTTAACTTTCCTATGGACATTTATCTTTGTTATTTTTCAATATCTAGTGGACTTGATTCTTATTCTTTCTTCCTCCAATCTCAACTAAGGTAGTCAAGGAATATGGTTTAAGCATCAAGTTAATGAATAGAAAAGGCTTAGGCTCAAAAGGGTTTGCAATGGAAAACTGAAGGTAAGTCAATTTGGCTCTGGCTTAAAAGAATAAGCTGCCTTAATCATATCAGAATATACATGCATCCAAAGAAACAGAGCAAGTTCTAGAGTACTATCAAAGTGAGGTCTCTCTAAAAAAAAATTGTATTGGCTCAATCCTCACAGGCTATAGTCTCAAGCTACACTCGATTAACTTCATATCAAGCATCATTCTAATTTCAATATGAACATCAACATACCAACAATCATAATTCCAATCATGTTTTATGCAATTCATGCCAATTTCATCACACTCATGCTTCCTAACAGAAATATCCAGTAGATTACTGATTTGACAATTCTAATTCTGAGATGAATAAGATATACTACTAACACCTTTTATTTAAAACCATGACTAATATTTTAAAACTAATGACTAAAATTTAAAAACTAATGAGACCTAACAATTATAAATACTAATCTAAAAATCAAGATTTCTGTTAGACATCCTTTGTCTCTTTAAATGTGATTCTTCAAATAATGCGTATGCACCCCATTCCCAGATTTAGAAAGTTCTTGTCCCCAGTACTAACTAAAAGGATTATGCGTTACTAAAATACTCAATCACATATGCATTATTTGAGAAATCACAACCATAACGAAACATTAATCCAAACAGAACACACTCAAAAATAATTTAATCATAAATCAACTACCATAAATTCATCAAGCACTCTATTGTATAACTGCAGTAATTAAAAGTACTGGAAATTAAAATCAAGAAAGGTAAAGTTAAAACAGAAAATAAATGAAAAGGTCGCGCATCTGTTTTTCAAATTTAAAAACTCATTTGAGCAATTCACGCAATTAGCGCCAAGCATGGCGCTATCCGCGTGAGGTATCAGTAATGCCCATGTAATGGCGCCATTCGCACTATAAGCCACGTTGGTGGCGTGAAGAGGTGAATTTGGCATTTGTCATACTCAGCGCTACCCGCACCATATGCGACGCTACCAATGCCATTTCTTTGATCAGACGCCTAGCTAGCACTATTGGCGTCATCCTCCACGTTGTTAACGTTGGGAGACAGAGATGATTGTCAATTTTACAAACATAGCGCGACTCGCATGAAAGGTCACGCTAATAGCGTCAAAACACAAATATGCTTAGTTAATTTAAGAACTTTGGTGCAACTAGCATGGATATCAACGCGATTAGCATGGTGAGGCAAAGAGCTCAACTCTATCTTTCCATGCTTTATGCTATTTTATATCCTAAGTTGAACTGAATATTAATAATAAATACTTACAATAAAAGAACTAAAAATAAAAGTAACAAATAAATGATTTAACTAACTAAAAATAAACACACATAACAAAATTTAAAACCAAATAGAAAAACTAACCATTAAACACTCAATTAACTAAAATCAAATTAAAATCCTAAAAGAATTCAAAACAGCAAATTAAAAACTCTTGGATTGCCTTCCAAGTAGTGCTTGTTTAACGTCACGAGCTTGACGTACCACTCTTTTAAGCCTCAATCGAATTTAGTGGAATAGAAACTATATTTCTATCCACTTGCCCTTCAAAATGGAGCTTCAACCTAAATCCATTGACCTTAAAAGACCTGTCATTATCTAATGGAGAAATCTCCACTGTTCCATATGGATATATCTTTCACACAATGAATGAAGTAGACCAATGGGATTATAACTTACCTAGAAAAAGCCTCAGGCGAGAATTGTAAAGTAGTACCTGTTATCCTAGCTCAAATTCTTTTGAGTGAATCTTATTATCATTCCATCTCTTAGTCTTCTCCTTATAAATCCTAGCATTCTCATATTCAGCTAACTTGAACTCATCAAGCTCATTTAATTGCAACAATGTTTTATCATTAGCTTTAGAGAGTTCAAAGTTTAAAAATTTTGTATCCCACATAGCCTTATGTTCTAATTCAATAGGGAGATGACAAGAATTACCATACACCAGTTGGAATGGTAACATACCTATTGGTGTCTTGAATGCGGTCCTATATGCCCAAAGTGCATCATCAATCTTCTTGGCCCAATCTTTCCTGGAATTCCCAACTGTCTTCTCCAGAATCCTCTTCAGCTCTCTATTAGAAATTTCTACTTGCCCACTTGTTTGAGGATGATATGGTGTGGCAACTCTGTGATTGACTCCATATTTGGCAAGCAAACTTGCAAACTGTTTATTGCAAAAATGAGTCCCTCCATCATTGATAATAGCCCTTGGTACTCCAAAGCGGGTGAAGATATTCTTCCGCAAGAATGATAACACTACTTTCGCATCATTTGTAGGTAGAGCCGCAGCCTCCACCCAATTAGACACGTAATCTACAACGACCAAGATATATTGGTTGTGAAAGATAGGGCCATGAAGCCCGAAGGCATGTGAGAAAAACAAAATTTTTCAAGCAGAAACACACATACCATACAAGAATCATTCTTTAGGACATAGATGTTACCTTGTTTATATTCGAAACTTGATGATCAAGGATAGGCTTGAAGATACAAGCCCTCTAATGTTGATCCACACCACTTCTTGTCAAGACTCAAGAACACTTCTTGAAGACCACCAACAAACACCAAAGGAGGCAGGTTAGGCGCACCAATGGAGAGGAAGAAGGTTACGTTTCAAAGTGTTTTTACTTATCAAAGAGACTCACCAATAAGATGATATTGGTGTCTGAATTTTCTGTCAAAACTCACACAAGGGGGCATGTGAAAATAGAGGAAGGTAGATAGTTTTTTTTTTTTCAAAAACTCTTAGAGAACTATGATCACAATAACACACTTTATAGAAGAGTTTGAGTCATATTTTTTTTAACCAAAAAATCTGATTATGGAGCACCCACACGTGAAGATAAAGTGGTGTTGTTTGCATTTCAAAAATTGCCAACAACCTCCCATCATATCCTCCTAAGACCAAGTCAATTACTTGGGAATTATTTTTCCAAATAATAATTAAATATCAGTTGTATGTAAGCCCCCTAATCAGCCCTCAAACTTCTTCCTAAAATCTAGGACATGATCATGATAAAATGCTAGTTGAGTTCAAATTCAAATCTAGCACTTATCTTCTCATTTTGATATGAAACTAACTACTATACATAATTCATATTTAAATTCAAATATTTAAATTCAAAATTTAAATTGTCAAATTTAAATATTAGATAATTAATTTAACTATTTAAATTAATTAATAATGTCTTGGACTATCCAAGCCCATTAACTCCATTCATGTGCCCCTCTCTCTTTAAGATAGGTATCCAAACTCCTTCTTGGGTCAACAACCATTATTAGGCCCAAAACCTTTAATGCTATAATGTCATGACAATAAAGTTTAGTGTGTGACCCATTAGGCCCAACATAGTTACTGACATAAATGAGTTTGGGCCCAACAAGGCCACTACCCATTTAATGACAACACAGAGCACTAGCAATGCTTTGTTGCACCAGAACTAGTTAGGTAAATGACAAGATCATCCTATTAAATCTAAGAAGCAATAGTAAGCGTGACCCGCTAACCTCTCTAGCATTTGGTCTATGAAAGGAAGTGGAAAATGGTCTTTTCTAGTTGCATCATTGAGTCTTCTATAGTCCACACATCCTCCATCCAGTGATAGTTCTTGTGGGAATTAAATCATTGTTGTCATTTTGAATGACTGTCATTCCACCCTTCTTAGGAACAGTTTGAACTGGACTCACCCATGCAGTGTCTGAAATTGGGTAAACCATTCCTGCATCTAACAACTTCACCACTTCTTTTCTGACTACCTCTTTCATAGTAGGATTAAGTCATCTCTGAGGTTGACTCACTGGCTTTATATCATTTTCCATGAGAATTTTGTGAGTGCAAAAAGAAGTACTGATACCATTCAAGTCAGAGATGGACCATCCTATAGCAGTTTTATGCTCCTTGAGTACTTTCAACAGCTTCTCTTCATCATCAACATTCAGCCCTTTATTAATAATGACTGGATATGTTTCTTCATCACCTAAAAGCACGTACTTCAAAGTATCAGGTAATTCTTTCAGCTCAATTTTTGGTGATCCAATTAGGATGTCATCTTCTTTCTTTTCAAGCACCTCTATTGCTACCTCAAACTCTTCTTGTACTGTCTCTTGGCTTTGAATTTTCAGCTCTTCTTCAAGTTACTGTTCCTCTGTTTTATCTGCATGAATCACAGTATCTAAAATATCCAACTTGAAACAATCATGCTCATCAAATGGATTTTTCATAACATCAAAAACATTGAAAGTAATAGATTCATCATCCATCCTAAGTTCTAATTTCCCTTTTTCTACATCAATTAAAGCTCGAGCTATAGCTAAAAATGTTCTACCTAAGAGAAGCAGTATTTCACTTTCACCTTCCATATCTAAAACTATAAAATCAGTGAGAAAAATAAACTTATCTACTTTAACCAGGACATCCTCAATGACTCCAGTTGGCTTCCTCAATGAACGATCTGCAAGCTGAAGAGAAACCATGGTGGGCTTTAATTCAGAAATTCCTAGAGACTTGCAAACTGACAAAGGCATCAAATTGATGCTTGCTCCATGATTGCATAGTGCTCTCCCTGCATTGATGTTCCCTATTGCAATTGGAATATTGAAGCTACCTGGGTCTCTAAGCTTTGGTGGAAGCTTTCTTTGTATTATAGCACTGCACTCTTCAGTAAGTGCAATAGTCTCACACTCCTGCAGCTTATGCTTTCTAGACAATAATTCTTTCATAAATTTAGCATAGTTAGGCATGTTAGCTAAAGCTTCAACAAAAGGAATATTAATATGTAATTTCTTAAACATGTCTAAAAACCTGGTAAACTGTTGCTTTTGAGCTTATAGCTTGAGCTTCACTGGATAAGGAGGCTTCTCAAAACGGGAGAAATCCATGGGTTTCTTTGGAGCTGCATAATTTTTCTCTTTCTTTTCTGGCTTGCTTGAAGGTACTTGCACCACTTGTTCCTCAGCAACTGTGGTAGTTTCCTCTTCAACCTCTCTTTGGATTACCTTAGGCTTCTCTTGAGGTGTAATTACAATTCCACTCCTTGTAGTAATTGCTTTTGCATGCTCCCTTGGATTAACAACAGTGTCACTAGGGAACTGTCCTTGAGATCTTTCAGCCAGTTGCTTTGCCAATTGACCAATCTGATTTTCAAGATTTCTGATAGAGGCATCTTGATTTTTATGATGAGCTCTGGTCTCATTGATAAAGGCATTGATGGCCTAAATGTGCTCATTAGTGGTCTTAGACAATTGCAACATAGCCTTCTCTAATTCTGATGGCTTCTTAAGTGGAATGGATGGAGGCTGCAAATAATTATTAGATTTGTAATCTAATCCTCCACCTTGAATTCTCCTTTGAAAATTATTACCCATAGCATTTTTTTGATTTCTCTGAAAATTTTGCTGGGGTCTTTGATCATACCAGAGGCCATTCACCTGAACTAGGTCAGCTCCCACCAAGGTAGGACATTCATTAAATTCATGTTCTCCTTGGCAATACTCACAGATAGCTAGTTGCATTCTGCTTGATGAAACTTGAGCTGCAGAGACTTGGAGTTTATCAATTTTCTCATTCAATTTGGCCAACTGTTGAGCCAAAATTTGTGCTCAGCTAACATTGCATCACTGCTCCCAAATTGAATAAATTCTCTCTTTGGCTGAAATGTAATGCTTTCATTCTCATTACGGGCTAAAGAATCAATTAACTCATAAGTCTGAGCTGTTGTCTTTGATCTTATTGAGCCTCCAGCTGCAACATTAACAATAAGTTGTGATTCAAGTGTCATTCCATTAAAGAAAATACATACCTTTTTTCCCACAGGCATGTCATATTGTGGACACCTCCTAATCAGCTCTTGAAATCTATTCCAGGCTGCACATAAAGTTTCTCTCCCATTCTGAGTGAAATTGGTGATCTCATTCACCAACCTATTGTATTTCTCCATGGAAAATATTGGGAGAAAAAAAATTTTCAACCAACTCTTCCTAAGTGGTAATGCTATTTGAGGTCTGTCTCTCTAACCATCGGAGTGCTTTTCCTTTGACAGCAAAAGGAAATAACCTCAATCTGATAACATCATCCGACACCCCTTGATGTCTGATAGTATCATAGATTCTCATAAATCTATCAATGAAGTCATGGGGGTCTTCATCATCTTCCCCACCAAACTGATTGTGTTCCATCAATGTAATCAATGAAGGATAAATATCAAAATTGTTCTCTTGAATTGGTGGTTTGAAAATACTGGAGTTTGGTCTAGTGAACAATGGAGCCAGAATATCCTCCATCAGTTCATCTTTCGATCTTGGCTGATTATTGACTCTGTCAGCCATCTCTAACTCTAATTCAAAGGTTGAGCTAGAATCATAATTTTCTACTTCTCTTCTTTGTCTGGCTAGTTTCCTGTTCCTCTTAGCAGTCTTTTCTATTTCAAGATTGTTCGTTTCAAGTAATAAAGTAAGTAGAGTATTGTCTCCACAGGGATTGAGGCACAAATTTTATGGCAACATATTATCTTAAAATTGGAAGACAAATAATATGTTCTGAAGAGAATATGATTGGATTTTAGAATTATGAAAATTAAATAACTGAATAAAAAATTAACGAGAATTCAAAAACAAGTTTTAATTAAATGTTACGCAGTAGTGAGAAATAATTGTGATCAGAGCACCTCTACTTCTGATCCCTACCTTTTGTATGTAAATTGGTGATTGATTTCAATTGTTATAATTGCTCAGAGGATCTATTTGATATAATTTAGTTAAATCCTAATCCCTTAGTAATTTAACCCTTTAACCCAACTCGAAATCCTAATTCCTTATTAAGTTAAGCATTAGGAAAATTCATCAATTATTCTGTAATTGTTCATCCCTATCCCTAGGTAATGTAACAACTATAACAGAAATCAGAGTTCCAACATCCCTATTGTAAACCCTAACCCTTAGAACCCTAATAGAGTGATCAATTCTATTGAGGCGAAAGCAATATAAGCACAAGATAGAATAAAACAATCATAACATTAATCTCAATACCAATTTAATACAGAGGAGTTCACATCAGTTTTTGGCTCTAACTACAATAAGAGAAGTTAGCCAAACATGCTCATAACTAACCTTAAGTGCAAAACTAGCATGTATCTAGGAGAGAATTACAAAGAAAGTAAAAGAATTATGAGTTGTTCTGTCTTCCTTCGATCTTCTCGTACTGACTCTAATCTTCTCTCTACATTTCTCCTTGTGTTTCTGTGTGTCTCCACTGTCCAAAAGTGCCTTTTTATTCTTTTTCCATGTCCATATAGTTAATTAGGGTAACTAAACCCTTTCTGGCATTCTATTTCCATGCCAAATCACTTAAATCTGGAAGTTTCGTGTTTCTAGCGCTACTAGCGTGAACCTGGCGCTATTAGCGTGGGCAAGCAGAGAGCACTTGTTACCTCCTTTTGCTTCTTTTCCTCTCTTTTTGATTCCTAAACAACAAAGTATGAATAAAATATGTAATAAACCAAGAATTGATGACACTTACCTCATTCTATCCTATATTAATAATTTATGATTGAATTATTGATCAATTTAACCTAAAAACTATTGTATGCTAGCAGCATATCAGTTACACATTAAACAAATAATTTGCATGTTCCTGAATCAAACACCGATCACAACTTGTCATTTAAGATTTTGCCCATACTCTGACTTTTCCGTGAAATGACCGGTTACGGTGGACAGTCAGGTAAATGACAAATTTTGCACACTCTGACTGACCAATTATCATACATTTCATCCGATTTTCAGAAAGTTAAGTCACACAAATCTATAGCTGGGATTTTGCATGCTTTTGCATTGGTGCAAAAGAATTTTAAGTTTACTTTCTATTTGTTTCTTCTCACTTATTAAAGGTTATTTAATTCACAGATTACATCCTTATAATTTCCGTATCAAGTCTTTGCCTCACCTCTCTCGTGCCATCAAAAGGTCTAGGCAGACCTAAGCCAGATATAAGTACATATAGCACGTAGCTTGTCCCTTGAACTGGTAAACTATTACTATTAGTTGATGTTTGAGCATAATATCGATGTGCAATCACATATTATATTGACATGAATTGTTGAATGATATTAGCATGTCCATAAGCAATTGTGAGTAATTAAAATTAATTTTTAAAGTATTATTATTTGAAATGTGCAAGTGTGATTCACTCTTTCTAACAATTTAACTTCCATTTATATTTATAACCACGGTCTTAAAATTATTATGGGTATGAAACTTTTTTTATAATTTGCACATCACTGACCACAATAATGAATAATTAGGCCGGCGTCCAAGCTATATTAATTGCATATGAAAAAAAATTAATAGCTCCTAAATAGTAAAGATAGCATGTCTTCAACTCAGGACCAAAACTCTCAAGAAAAAAGAACCCGCTTCATTGTGGTAACCACTTTAACAACATTGAAACAAACCATTTAATACAATCCAGACTAACAATAAGATAAAAGTTTGTCAGTTAACATATAAAAAGGTTGTAAAACCAGGCTTTTAAATCATTTCTCAATCTTAATATGCTTTCTCAACTTAGTAGATGATAACTGTATTTCTAATAAATCCTCATATGCCATAGGGTCCAACTCAATATCAGTTTGTGGCAAATTCCGCTTAGCTGGTGTCATGGACTGCATCAAATGCGCATTAGACTCAGCAGTTTGTGAGAAGCATTGCTGCCAACAATGAAAAGAAACCTTTAGACCTTTAGCAAGCATAACAATGGAAACAAACCTTCAGACCAAAGAATTTACACTGTCAACAGCATCATCATTCCGACGCACAGAGGACATAGATGGCTCTGCTTCATCCTTTGAAATTTTTAAAGGACCATTTACCAAATTAGAATTCGAATATTAAACAAATAAAAATAGTTTGTTATGAAAATGGATTAACATAACGTTAAACAAAACCTGCATCTCAACGGTTGAAAGTTGGCTAAGAACACCGTTCACCCTGAATCATCTTCGGATATCTGAGAAACAAAGTGTCGTGTATTACCAGGCACAACTTTGAATCTGAAAGCTAATCTTTTGCCCAACACACGATCAAGACACTCTGGTATATCTCTAGCATCAAAAACTCCTTCCTAAGTAATTGCAAACACCACAATGGTTTAATATGGCAGAACAATATTATAGCGAGGAACTTACATCAACATAATATTCAACCTCAACAATGATTCTTCGCTTAATTTCATCTTCACTTTCATTTATCAAAGCAACACAGTCGCGATCCCACAATGTAAAAATGGTCGATTCACATGGTTGAGTTACCTTAACATCAATACGATATCTATGGCACAACAATAAAACAACAATTAAGATATTTACACAGTGAGCAGCAACACCGAAATATATGAATTTTGGCAACACTACCTTGAAATAGAGCTTGTACTTTCATTATAACAGCCAGCACAAATAACAGGCAAAGCTTGGGCATCAACCCTTTTGTTACATTTGGAGCACGCATCATAAACCCAACCGTTGGCTATCAAAAACTTTTGTATAGTAGCCATAATCACACACATACACTCCTACAACACATAACGACAAAAAATGAATCGGGTTAATTAGATCACCGGTTTTAACTGGGAACATTTTTATCACTATAATAAATTGATTAGGTATGGGACGACAGGCATAAACCGGAGATCCAGAACGCCGGGTTCAACTAGGTTTATGGAATTTTCTTCAACAAAAATGACTACTGAGGACCGGATTTGTCAAGACGGCGTGATTAACCCGAGATATCCAAGTTTTTGTACAATTACTTTAGGACGCCGGGCTGTGTTAAATCGGGTTTATGCAGATTATATTTTTGACACCCCAGTACATGAAAATTTTAAGAATAGTTATACATGGCCAAAAAAGAGAATGATGTGCGAATGATTAAAAAACACACTACTACCAGTGAAACCGGCTACATAAGTTATTGATAAGGCACGGGATGGCAACAATGAGTCGGGTTGTCTACGATACCAAGTAAACTAAGTTTATGAGTAATTAATTTTTTACACTCATTACATACCTTCTTAACTTGGCTAATTTGATGCAAATTCTTCACTTGTGCGTTATACAAAAAGCGATCCATATTAGAATACGAGGAAGAACCAGAAATATGGGTTCCTAGTTGGCCAAATGTCTTGATACTTTAACTTGGATCCATGCTGTAATATTAAACAATATACAATTATAATAAAACATCACCAAATATAACACTAACATAATAAAAGAGATTCCATAATTACAAACCTCAATCGATCCTTGAATTCAACTATCTCCTTAATGTCACTGTTGACAAAGATGCAAGAACTATACATGGAATTTTGTATTGACAGAGGATAAGGGCCTGCATCCACCAGTTTTCAATTACAATAGCAGCCATTTATAACCAACAGAAAACTAACATCGAAAAGACAACTTATCAATAATACCTCTAGCTTCTTTGATCTTAGTCATGCTAAGCAACAGTACAACAGGACCACTGACATGTTTATCCAAACAATCCTTCAGCTCTAAAGCAAGCCCCTCCCATAAAGTACAATTCAACACATTTTCACTGTTTCACATTATGAATCAACAATTAATATATGTTATTATTAGGTCCATGACAACAATATTAAGTACAAAATAAGTAACTTGTGAATAACCAAACATTACCATTCATCTTTCAGTTTGAAAGAAACTCTCTGTGGTTTCCCTTCTAAGTGCCATTGAACAAGTTCAACAACCTCACCAATGACATCTTTAAGAACATACCATTACAAAACACATTTAATAAATAACATGTTATATAACTCATTTATGCAAGAGATGCTTAAACTAAATGTCACCTATCAAATAATCAGATGTGGCAAATCCATTGAGAATGGCACCAAACTTTGTAAAATTATACATTGTCTCAGGTATGTCAGCCATCTCATGCGGCGTAATCTTAGTTGTCTTTACCAGGTTGATTTTAAAAGCATGCCTGGTAGCCTTATACTAACCATCATTCTTGTCCACCTCAAAGTTCTGAATAACATAGCATTGACCAACACGAAAAAGGTCACCCTTCATCCCAACATCAACATTCCTCATCTGGGCCAATATTTTATCACCCTAGTTCATAAATATACAAACTTATGGTACATAAAAGTTGCTGATATGAAGTTATGGCACACAGAATCACTGATATATAAAGCTGACCACAACACTTAAAGAAACTAACCTCCTTGTCAACCAAAATTGCTTCAATGGTACACAGAGCTCCTTTCAGTATACTCCAAACATTTAAAGCTCGAACAACAATTTTTCAAGTTTCTTTTTCATCATTAACTTCAGCAACGGAATTTAGTTTACGAAAAACTAGTGAACAAAACAAAAAATAATTTTAAAATGAGGCAAACGATAGCAACATTCTGTAACAATATAACCAACAACCTACCACGCGCCATTAAAGAAGCAGACAAGGAAGAATGAATCAGACTCTCTTAGTGTTTGGGGCTCGTTGACGTCGCTGAAAAAGAAGAGTAGGAAGAAGAAATCAGTTATTCTTCATTTTACGGTTAATACTATGTACCCCAAAAAATAACAGGACGCAGAGGTAGAGTGAAAATAGCAGTTGAGCAATCAGTAGGCATGGGCATGATAGTTGAGACATAATTGTTATTGATTGTAGAGAGAAACTCCATGTCATGGACCAGTCTCACCATAAACCAAAGTTGTTTCAGATCTTCACAATCGTTCTCGGTATGATCAATCAACTAATTTTCATTTGTGGGCAATGCTTGTCAGCATGATTATTATAACTTGTTATTTTAGATTTTAGCCATACTTTGACTTTTCCGTGAGATAGCAGTTAAGATGTGTAGTTAGCAGAGTTGGTGAGAAATCAGTGCTGATAGTTGGTGAGGAGATGCAATTGGATGAAGGAGTTATCTGAAGCTCGACAAAGTCATCGAAGCTGGGAGAAACTAAGGAGAAGGTCACTGAAGCTGCGAAGCAAGGAGAAGCTGGGAAACAGTGAAAACCAACATTGTTTTATTACTATGTATAGATAGTAGGCCATCCTCTATATACTTATAAATAGAGTTGTCTATATATTTTTGGCTCAAATATTATTAGATCTATTTGGTCGGACATTATTTTTATTTTCTTTTAAAAATAGTATAAAATTCAAAATAAATAAATATGTCAATTTGGTCATGTCTTATGGGCAGTGGCGGACCGACACTTGTTTTTGTGTCTGCACGTGCGGACACAAACATTATATATATATATATATATATATATATTACTAATAATATTACTTAAAATATCTTGCTTTCTTCTTCGTTGCAGCGTTGCTCCTTACTGCTTGACCTTCTTTCTCGACCTCAGCCACCATCTCGACCTCAGCCACCGTCTTGACCTCAGCCACCCTCTCAACTTCACGTCTAGACCTCAGCCACTGTCGCGCAACATCGTCAGCCGTCAGGTGTAACTGCATCAGCACCTCAAGGCTCAAGCAACTGCGACATTGTTCTCGTGCCGACAGCCCAACATTGTTCCAATGCCAATAGCCTAACATCATCGTCATCCGCGACTCTGCATTCCCGCGCCGATAGCCCGACACCATCGTCAAGAACCTCAAGCAACCTGTCAGTCCGACGACCTTGGCCTTGTCATCCACCACATCGGCAACCGTGACCTGTCAGCAACAGAGGTCGACACTCTCGTCGTCCATAAATCAATTTCCAGCAGAAGATTCTCAACAATTTTATCAATCTATGTGTTTGTGATTTTGGTTACCACTCTCGAATTATTACCATAATCATTTAGTTTGAGTTACTTGGATTTTGGTTGAGCACCATGTGTTTGTGAATATGCCTGAAAGAGAAAGAAAACTATGTTTGGTTATTGCAGATTTGAAAATCCACTAACTTCCAATTTGTGTTGTTACTTGTTATAGATTTGAAAACTATGGTTTTTGCTCTTCTCAAGTATCTTCCAATAATTCCTTGAATTAAAATCCATGTAAGTAATTATTTGTTACCAATTTGTGTTATTTATTGAAGATTTGAAATAATATGTTGATGAAATTAGATGGGAACTGAAAATGGAATTTGCCCTTTTTGTGTGTTTGTTAATTGGCTTTACTGTTAGTGTAGGTTGTGGGTTGTGCCAAGTAGCCAAGGAGCATGTCAGGGATAAAATCTTATTTCAAACGTCTAAAACCCACAAATACGGAAACTGAATCCGATCAACCTCAAAGACAACATGTTTCAATTGTGGAACCACCTCAAGCACCTCAAGCATCTCAATTTCAGCATTTTGAACAACCACCTGAAAAGGCAAAAGTTAATATAGAAAATCTTGAAGCAGATCCTAGAAAAAGACCTTCAATTTATTCAATGACATCAAATCCTATATAGAGAGGATATTCAGAGAGCTTATTTGCTCAAGGGGCCAACTCAACCAATTCTTAAACCATTCCCTCAAACGAAAATGTTTTGGAAAAATGCGTAGATTCAAGAAAATGATAGGAATACTTCAACACAACCAAGAGGGGGGGTGAATTGGTTGTACCTTGGTAATTAAAAATTTTACAATCAGAGTTTCTACAGGATCTTTATCACTTTAAAAATTGTTTTGAAACCAAGAATCTTATATTCAATCAAATTCCTCTGTCAAGAAAATCAATAGACAACTGAAATCTTTCTATGCAAATAATTTCATTCACAAACCAAAGTAATAAAGAGATGAACAGATTAGAATAAAGATCACCCACAATTTTTATATTGGTTCACTTCAAACACTATAAAGCTACATCCAGTTCTTTCACTCAACACTAGAATGGAGTTCCACTATTGCAAATTAATGTTCTTACAAGATATTACAAGCCTCTCTTTATCAACCCTAGATAAAGTTCAGAAACCTAAAACGCTATTAGATTCTTAGAGACAAACCCCATTGAGAACACAACTCAGCAACCCCTAGAGAAGCACTATCTCTAGTTATCATGCAAGAAACCCATTTACAATAAGCCAATCTTTAAAGAAATCAAATAATAGATTTACAACCTCAAAGAATAAGGAACGAATTCACCTGATAATCCAATGAACAAAATGCATATGAATGATTCACCAGGTTGATAGATAGAATAACAGACTCAATGCATCCCTTTCCTTAAGCTTTGAGGCTCAATGATGCTTCACTCATCAAATTAAAAACCCATATGAATTTTGGTGAAGCCAAGACATTTTTTAACTCAGAAAACTCACTAATGAAAGCTTATGAATGTTTGTGATTGCTCAAAATTCGAATTTCTCAACTTTTCAAAACAAAGCAATGGGTTCTATTTATAACAGCTTTCTAACTGAAAATAGTCGATTAAACACGCTCCTGTAATCGATTATTTAGCATATGTAATCGATTAAAGTGTTTTTGATATGTTCTGGGTTTGAGCTATGAACATTATAATCGATTATCTCGTCACGTAATCGATTAAAATAGGAACTCGTGATTTTCCAAATACACTGAGTAATCGATTACTGAGTTTGGTAATCGATTAAGACAGAGAGACCAATATTTTCAAATGCACTATGTAATCGATTAAACCAATATGTAATCGATTAAATCAGCAAATCATGTTAGTCATAGGCATGATATGTAATCGATTATGAACTTCTGTAATCGATTAACACAGAAGGTATATGATTTCAAATTTAGCCTATGTAATCGATTAATTCAATATGTAATCGATTACATTGTTCTTAATTTGTTTTCCAGAAGGCACGAAGAACAAAATAATTGATGCCAACATATATGTAATTGATTAAAACAGGAAAAATTCATTTTTCCAAAAACTTGATTTTAATTTGCCTTAATTATTAAATGCTTTTTGTTTAGGCCTTCAATCTAACAATCCTAAATGAATGATATGCATGATATGCACACTGGATTATCAGGTACACTCCTTTCCTTTTACAAGAATCAAATTGATCTTCAAGCTTCCATGGCACTTTTGAAATGAGGCATGTTGAAATCACAAAACTCCAAAGCTTGATTCCTTGTCCAACTTCTCATGACTCCTCTTGAATCAACAATCTCCCCCTTTTTGGCTTTAGACATACCAAATCTTCAAGTTGATTAAGCACTGGGACTTGGAGATAAATTGAGAATCCATTTGATAGACTTCAAGCTTTTTAAACCTGTAAATTCTCAATGCCTTTGCCAAGAAACAAGTGTTAAAGCATTTGTGATTCATGAAACATTCAATTAACCATTGTACAAACTCATTAGTTCCCATTTTACACAATTACTCCCCCTAAATTCCAGCAATCATTCATTTCAAATTTTTTAACAAAAACTGAACCAAAATCAGGGGCAAATAGAGGACTTTCAAAATCACTCCCTCTTAATCAATTCTCCCCCTATTTGGCTCGTTAAAAGTCAAAAACAATTCATGCACAACGGATAATGAACTGGAAAGGCAAATAACATTAAAATTAATGTCTTAAGGGGTAGTACATAGGAATAACAGAACAAATTTAAACTTTATAAAACATTGTTCAAATAAAACTAAAACAAGGAAACTTAAAAACAATCTAATCAATCCTAAAATTCAACTGAGGCATTATCATTCATGTTGGCCTCAATTGAATCAAGTCACTCCTTAATTCCTTAATTTCAGCCTTGAAATCCTCTTGAAGCTTGAGCCTACTGTCCATCTTTTGAATCATCAATGATTCAAAGTCAGAATAGGCAAGCTGTGGATGCTGTTGATGCTCTTCTTCTTCTGAGTTAGCCTCCACTTGTTCCACATCAGCAGCAGCAGCTTGTTGTTGATTGGCCATAACCAATCCATTGGGTGTTTTTCTCATCCCCATTTTTGTGATATGCTTCTCCTTAATCAGATGTTGAAGGAATTTGTGTTGTCAACCACTTCATTCTCAACATCAATGTTGAAATGATCAATCAGCCTAGAGACAAAGACAGGATATGGGAATGGGTAGTTCACTAGCCTCTTGGATTTAAGCATGATTTCCTAAAAGTAAGCACCCAATTCATGGGTATGTTGTTTTTCAGCCCATAGAGCAATTGGAGGTCTTCATCAGTTGCTTGGGCATGATTTGTGGCTTTAGGAGTGATGATGTAGGTAATTATGTAGTGGAGGAGCCTATCCTCAGAAGTCATAGGTCCTGTACCCAGCCTAGTCCTTTGCCTCATTTGAGGATCATGAAGCATCTCTCTATAAGTGTCCATCTTACTATATCCCTCAGGTTCTTCATCAAACCGTCTAGCACCCTCACATACTACTCCTGCAATTGATTCCCATATTTCTAGAGTGATTCTCATCTCAACTCCCTTCACTTTGGACTTCATGTCACCTTGCATTGAACCCTTCAAGCAAGTGTAAAATACTCTCACCAAATCAGGGTAAAAAGTACCCTTCATCTCTAAGAACCTTCTCAGCCCTTGGGCTTCAAGGAAGGTAGGAAACTGGAATCCCTCCATAATGAACCAATCAAGTTCAAGGTACTTGGCAGAAGCAACATGCTTGGTTGCATTGAACTGAAGATAGTTCATTCTGTCTGACTCAGTGGAAAACCACAAGTCTAGCCTGTTTGCAGGTTGGAGAGCAGGGGGATTGGAAGAAGACTCACCAGCTTTTCTCTTGGATGTCCTTACTTTCTTTGGGGTTGGGTTAGACATGGTTAATAGGTTGAAGGTTTGGACACAAACTAGACTCAGAAAAGACAGAAAATGCAGAGAGACAGAAGTAGATAAGGTGCAAGGAATTTTAGGCATAAAATACACTATATATAGGCACAAATTAGACCTTTAGATATCTATAATTTAAAAATATAGTTTTTGTTGACAGCTTAATGACATTGGGCTCGTTTTGAAAGGAATTGGGTAGTTAAATTTTCAATAAAAAAAAACTATCAGAACTCATTCAACAGCATGAATAATCGATTATTTCGTTATGTAATCGATTATTCCAGTGCAGATATGTCACAAATTTAACACATGGTAATTGATTATTTCACAAGGTACTCGATTACAGAGCACTTAGCCAGAGGTTGAAGATGACATGTAATCAATTCTTATTCAAATTATATCATCCACATAAACTTGAACCAATAAGAAATCATTGCCATGCCTTTTGATAAACAAGGTTTTATCAACATTGCCCCTTGTGAAAGATTGTTCAAGCAGAAATTTGCTTAACCTTTCATACCATTGTCTAGGAGCTTGTTTCAAACCATAAAGTGCCTTTTTCAGTTTATAAACATAGTTTGGATGTTTGAAATCAGTAAAACTAGGAGGTTGTTCAACATATATGTCCTCCTCAATGTATCCATTCAAAAATGCACTTTTAACATCCATTTGAAAAAGTTTGAAATCCATGAGACATGCATATGCAAGTAATAACCTGATTGCATCCAATCTTGCAACTGGAGCAAAAGTTTCTTCATAGTCTATGCCTTCTTCTTGGTTATAGCCTTTAGCCACCAATCTAGATTTATTTCTGACTATGATTCCACTCTCATCAAGTTTATTTCTAAAAACCCATTTTGTGCCAATGGGTTTAAGAGATGAAGGTCTAGGAACAAGTTCCCAAACTTCATTCCTCTTAAACTGATTGAGCTCATCATGCATGGCATGCATCCAATGTTCATCATTCAAGGCTTGATCAATGTTCTTAGGTTCAATTTGAGAAACAAAAGCCATATCACAACATAGGTTCTTTAATGAGGATCCAGTAGATACTCCCTTTGAAACTTCACCTATGATGTTATCAAGTGATAAGTCTCTTGTTGTTCTCCAATCTTTTGGAACTTGGACAGAGGTTGTGGGTTTTGCTTCAACACTTGGTTCTTCATTTTTGGTTGAGGATTTGTCCAATTCAATAAATTCTTCCAACTGTCCTGCATCACCATTAATCTCTTTTTCCTCCTTAGAGGGATTAGTTTCATCACAAATCACATGTACAGATTCTTCAATGCACATTGTTCTTTTATTGAATACTCTATATGCCTTGCTATGTAATGAATATCCAAGGAAAATTTCTTCATCTGCCTTAGCATCAAATTTTCCAAGTGTATCTAGAATAATCATCCACAATCACAAGTCCATAATAATTGCAACCTTGTTCTAGAAGGACCAAACAAATCAATGTGAAGAAGTTCAAGTGGTCTAGAGGTGGAAACAATGTTTTTACTTTGAAAAGAGTTCTTCGTTTGTTTCCCCTTTTGACAAGCATCACAAAGTTTGTCCTTCTCAAACTTGAGTTTGGGTAACCCAATTACTAAATCTTTTCTAATGAGCTTGTTCATGTGATGCATGTTTATGTGACTTGCTCTTCTATGCCACAGCCAAGATTCATCAACCTTGCTTATGAGACAAGAAGATTTATGGAAGAATGCATGATCAATTGAAAGAACATATATTACCTTTCCTTTTACCTATATGCAGAACCTCACCACTTTTATCATCATAAATTATGCAGCATTATTTGTTGAAATTAACTTTAAAGCCTTTGTCACACATCTGACTAATACTCAATAAATTGTGCTTTAAACCATCCACATACAACACATTTTTTATCTTTGCATTGAAGCTGTCTCCAATATTACCTTCTCCAATAATCTTCCCTTTATTATTATCTCCATAGGTGACATATCCTCCTTCTTTGAGAGTTAAATTTGAAAGTAGGGACATGTCTCCAGTCATGTGTCTAGAGCATCCACTGTCAAGATACCAAGTTAAGGATCTAGCTCTTAAACACACCTGCAAAAATTCAAATCAGATTTCAAGGGAAGGTACCCAATTGAAGTTGGGTCATAGGGGTTAGCATTTTTCTTTCTTTTAGGAATCCAAATGCAATCACCATTAGGCACATAGAATCTCCTAGCATAGCATTTAAATGATGTGTGCCCATTTTCCATACAATAGTTGCAAGTGACAGATTTTGAGGTTTTTCCAAATCCAGAATTTTGATTGACTCTTGAGTTCTTTTGCCACTTTTGATTCTTTTGTTTTGGAGGTACAAAACTATTTTTCCAAATGATTTTGAGCCATTTTTATACCCAAAACCAGAAGTATCTCCAGCATACTTTTGCGCACTTAACATTTCAGCCAAGTTGCATTTTCCCTTGTAAAACTTTCTCAAGAGATCAATTAAGTCACTATTTTTGGCTAAAAGCAACATATACTTTTCTCCTTGACTTTGTTTGTAATCATCAAAATCCTTTTGAAGTATGTTATATTTATCAACATTGCTATAGGAAGAAGCACACACACATCCATTCAATTTGTAACTTGAAATAAGTTTTTCATTTTCTTCTTTCAAGTTGCAAATCTCATCTTGCAATTCAGTTATTTTAGCAATATGCCATCTAAGATTTCCTCTGAGCTTATTATTGGATTTTGCAAGTTTTTGGGCTTCCTCATGCATTTCTTGAAAAGCATGAATAGCTTGATCAAGTTCAGAATTTACCTCATCTCTATCACTTAGCAAATCATCATCATCTTCATTGATTGTGGAGGTGAGACACATATTCGCTTCTTCATGTTCTGTGGAAGAATCTGAAGTTGTTAACTCATTATCTTCCCAAGCTATGTATACTCTTTTAGTTTTCCCCTCCTTTTTCATCTTGCCTTCTCTTTGTTGTTTCCTCAAGTAGATTGAGCACTCAGATTTGATATGGCCTAGCTTGCCACACTCAAAGCATGTGAAATTGTTGTCAATCTTCTTGTTGAGGTTGTTGTTGTTGTTGTTTTTGCTACCTTTGTTGAACTTTTTGTTCTTGTTCTTTTTCAGAAATTTGCTGAACTTTCTGACCACCAAATTCACATTATCTTCTTCATCCTCTTCACTTGTTTCCTCTTCTTTTTCAGCTTTTAAAGTTGCAACTTTCAAGGCAATTCTTCTTGTTTTCTTTTCTGCATCTTCACAAGATGTTAGTTGAGACATTTCAAGTTCATATTCAAGAAGCTTACCAAACAATGCAGCCATAGAGATCTTTGATAGATCCTTGGACTCCTTGATTGTTGTAACCTTTGGTTGCCAAGGTCTTGTCAAACACTTCAATATCTTGATGTTCAATTCTTCAGTGTCAAAGACCT
>PYAF01004102.1:70900-84047 GCA_007407185.1 Glycine tomentella | reverse complement strand
TAGTAAAGTTCCTAGAAATTCTATTCTAGATTTTCTTGTCACCTATTAGTAATTTATTACCTAGGAGTATTGTATTGAAATTTTTCTAATCTCTATTCTAGGTAAAAAAAATCCTTTAATCACATATTACTAATTGATCTAAAACATTTCCTAAATTACACATTTAACACGTATATAAAAATATTGGGGTGTTACATTCGACACTTAAAACACTGTTTAAATGGTCATGTTAGACATTTTTAAAAATTTTCTCCAAGACATTAAAAAAATGCCTTCCAAGTGTTTTTTCATAGTTTCACATCAAACAACTCAAAAAAATATATATCGTCTAACAATTTCATCAACAACGCCCTCAAAAAATTGCCAAAAAACAACCAAAAATTGTTTTCGACCCTTAAAACAATGTTTAAGTGGTCATGTTAGATATTTTTAAAAAATTTTCTCCAAGACATTAAAAAAATGTCTTCCAAGTGTATTTCATAGTTCTCACGTCAAACAATCCCAAAAAAATATATCGTCTAACAATTTCATCAACAACGTCGTCAAATAATGGCCAAAATACAACAAAAATATGTTTTCGACCCTTAAAACAATGTTTAAGTGGTCATGTTAGACATTTTTTAAAAAATTTCTCCAAGACATTAAAAAAATGTATTCCATGTGTTTTTCATAGTTTTCACGTCAAACAACCAAAAAAATCTATGTCATCTAACAGTTTGATCAACAACGACTTCAAATGATGGCCAAAATATGTCAAAAGTATATTTTCGACCCTTAAAACAATGTTTACATGGTCATGTTAGATATTTTAAAAAAAAAATTCCAAGACATTTAAAACATGTCTTCCAAATGTTTTTCATACTTTTCACGTCAGACAACCAAAAAAAAAATATATCGTCTAACAGTTTCATGAATAATGCCCTCAAAAAGTGGCCAATAAATAACATGTTTTCGATCCTTAAAGCAATGTTTAAGTGGTCATGTTAGACATTTTTTAAAAAATTTCTCCAAGACATTAAAAAATGTCTTCCAAGTGTTTTTAATAGTTTTCACGTCAGGCAACCGAAAAAAAATATATCCTCTAACAATTTCATCAACAACACCCTCAAAAAATAGCCAAAAAACAACAAAAACATGTTTTCGACCCTTAAAACAATGTTTAAGTGGTCATGCTAGAAATTTTTTAAAAATTTTCTCCAAGACATTAAAAAAATGCCTTCCAAGTGTTTTTCATAGTTTTCACGTCAAGCAACCCAAAAAAAATATAGTGTCTAACAGTTACATCAACAACGCCCTCAAAAATTGGCCAAAAAATAACAAAAACATGTTTTCGACCCTTAAAACAATGTTTAAGTGGTCATGTTAGATAGTTTTAAAAAAATTTCTCCAACACATTAAACAAATGTCTTCCAAGTGTTTTTCATAGTTTTAACGTCAAACAACCCAAAAAAAAACATATCGTCTAACAGTTTCATCAAGAACGCCCTCAAATAATGGCCAAAATACAACAAAAACATGTTTTCGACCCTTAAAACAATGTTTAAGTGGTCATGTAAGACATTTTTAAATTTTTTCTCCAAGACATTAAAAAAATGTCTTCCAAGTATTTTTCATATTTTTGACGTCAAGCAACCCAAAAAAAATATATCCTCTAACAATTTGATCAACAACGCCCTCAAATAATGGCCAAAATACAATAAAAACATGTTTTCGACCCTTAAAACAATGTTTAAGTGGTCAAGTTAGACATTTTTAAAACAATTTCTCCAATACATTAAAAAAATGTCTTCCAAGTATTTTTCATAGTTTTAACATCAAACAACCAAAAAAAATGTATTGTCTAACAGTTTCATCAACAATGCCTTCAAAAATTGGCCAGAAAACAACAAAAACATGTTTTCAACCCTTAAAACAATGTTTAAGTGGTCATGTTAGACATTTTAAAAAAAATTCTCCAAGACATTAAAAAATGTCTAGCAAGTGTTTTTCATAGTTTTCACGTCAAACAACTCAAAAAATATGTATCGTCTAACAATTTCATCAACAACGCCGTCAAATAATGGCCAAAATACAACAAAAACATGTTTTCGACCCTTAAAACAATGTTTAAGTAGTCATGCTAGACATTTTTTAAAAAATTTCTCCAAGACATTAAAAAATGTATTCCATGTGTTTTTCATAGTTTTCATGTCAAACAACCAAAAAAATATATATCGTCTAACAGTTTCATCAACAACGACCTCAAATAATGGGCAAAATATGTCAAAAGCATATTTTCGACCCTTAAAACAATGTTTAAGTGGTCATGCTAGACATTTTTTAAAAACTTTCTCCCATACAATAAAAAAATGTCTTCCAAATGTTTTTCATAGTTTTAACGTCAAACACCCAAAAAAAATATATCGTCTAACAGTTTCACCAACAACGACCTCAAATAATGGCCAAAATACAACAAAAACATGTTTTCGACCCTTAAAACAATGTTTAAGTGGTCATGCTAGACATTTTTTAAAAATTTTCTCTAATACATTAAAAAAATTGTCTTCCAAGTGTTTTTCATAGTTTTAACGTCAAACAACCCAAAAAAAATATATCGTCTAACAGTTTCATCAACAACGCCCTCAAATAATGGCTAAAATACAACAAAACATGTTTTCGACACTTAAAAAAATGTTTAAGTGGTCATGTTACACATTTGTAAAAACTTTTCTCCAAGATATTAAAAAAATGTCTTCCAAGTATTTTTCATAGTTTTCACGTCAAACAACCCAAAAAAAATATATCGCCTAACAGTTTCATCAACAACGCCCTCAAATAATGGCTAAAATACAACAAAAACATGTTTTCAACACTTAAAACAATGTTTAAGTGATCATGTTACACATTTGTAAAAACTTTTCTCCAAGACATTAAAAAAGAGTCTTTCAAGTTTTCTTTTCATAGTTTTCACGTAAAACAACCCAAAAAAAATATATTGTCTAACTTTTTTCATCAATAACGCCCTCAAAAAATGGCCAAAAAACAACAAAAACATGTTTTCGACCCTTAAAACAATGTTTAAGTGGTCATGTTATACATTTTTAAAACATTTTCTCCAATACATTAAAAAAATGTCTTCCAAGTGTTTTTCATAGTTTTCACGTCAAACAACTCAAAAAAAAATATATCGTCTAACAGTTTCATCAAGAACGTCCTCAAAAATGGCAAAGAAACAACAAAAGCATATTTTTGACCGTTAAATCAATGTATAAGTGGTCATGTTAGACATTTTTTAAAAAAATTCTCCAAGACATTAAAAAAATGTCTTCCAAGTTTTTTTGATAGTTTTCATGTCAAACAACCCAAAAGAAATATATCGTCTAACACTTTCATCAACAACGCCCTCAAAAAATGACCAAAAAGCAACAAAAACATGTTTTTGACCCTTAAAACAATGTTTAAGTGGTCATGTTAGACATTTTTTAAATAAATGAAAAAGTTGGAATAATGACATATCTCAATCAATATTGGGTACCTGACATACCTATTCCAAATAATGGACAATTGCCAAATAAAATTGAATGTATGACATCAATGATGGACTGGTACACTACATATAAGGCTAAAATCACAGTCTGAAATGACAACACTATGCACTATATCGATGAAAGCAAAAGTTGAAATAATGACATGTCTCAATCTACATTGGATACCTAACAAATCTCTACCCAAATACACAATTCTAACCTTATCAAAATTCGATAACATCAATGTGACAATTATTCAGTTGTCTATAAATAAACAAAACTCCCTCAATACAACTACACACTTCGACACAATATACCCTCACAAACAAAATTCAATCTTCATATTATGGCATTCTTGGGAGAAACAAGCACTCAAACCATTGGTAACTCAATATTAGCATTCATTTTTTCAAATGGATCAATCATACACACAAAACTGGTGTTTATTTTCAATATCCTACTCTAATACCAATGCAAGTTTCTACTGAGTGTTCTTTCCAAACACTAAAGAGTAGAATGCACAACACCCTTCAACTAACCAATGACTAATATGTGCATGAAATCTACTATCGACAACCATCAATCGATGTAGGTCAGCAATATTTTTTTCATTCTCTGCAACTGAAAAATGATGATGATGTTTGCACAATGTTAATGTGCCATGAAAAACACCCGTGTATTGGTCCTATAGAATTATTATGTATCATCAGCAGAACACCCGATGTTATACTCAACCTACTTCGATCCACCATCACTCATACTCATGATGCAATATTGTATTACAACGGCAAGTGGAAGATACCACGACAAGGCAATTTTTTGGGTTACTCCTTTAATGGAACAAATCCAATAAGATTTCAAATTCCTTCTCTATACAACATCGAAACACTCAAGGATATAATCAAGCAAGTTGCGCCCTTAGGGGTTTCTCTTTATGGAATTCACGAATCACAAGTGGTCAGACAATTGTTTTTCCGACAACCAGCCCATTCAAAATATTTAGAAAAATTAATCGAATATGAAATAATGCAACCGAAAAACGACGAAGACGTATTAAAGGTGTTAGCAGAATCCAATTAGTGGAAGCGTTTTTGTTCAATAGAAATTTTAGCTATTTTTAACAAACCAATAATCCAATTACTTGAAGAAGACATGCCGCTGCACAACATCTGTCAAATTATGATTAGTTTTCTCATTTTTATGTTTCAATTGTTATTATTAGTACGTTTTGTTATTTTCATTTTTTAATATTTGTTTGTTGTGTTTGTTTTTTTAATTACTATTGTTTGTACTTGTTGTTATTCTATTATGCTTCCATAATTATATTTATCTATCTATCTAATTGTTGTTATTTTTTTGTTGTTTTAATGTTTTAAATTAGATATCATAATTATATATCCACTTTATTTTTAATCTTTTTTTTTCATCATTTTTCCTTTTTTTAAATTATTAAATAAAAAAAACATACACAAAAATCATAATTTACAAAAACAATATGTCAATTTGGCTTTATATATTTTTGAGAAAAACAAATTGACATATTTATTTATTTTAACATTATATATATATATTCACTTTTTATTTATTTTTATTTTAATTCCTAATTTTTCGTTATAAAAAATTATCTTGCACATACCTAGTTAGATGTATAGATAATGGATTGGTGCTTCTAGATGTGTTGTAAACACAATTAAGTCAATTTTGTTATAATTTTTTTTTATTGATTTTCTATTGAGTCTCAACCTTTTATAAAATTAAACAATTGTGAGAGACTTATAAAAAAATACTTGAGTTGAATTGATCTATAATAATGTAATAAATATTTTTTTCTACAAGACTCTTAGGCCTTTAACACTCGAGCATTCTTTCACTAGTTTCACCTATGGTGATGCCATTTTCAAGCTCATCTTTCAATGGTTGAATCTTTAATGGGATGTAAAGAAAATCTTATTTTTAGACAGAATGATGTGACAATTTATCTTCTCAATCTCTCTTTTTTTATGAGGTTATACAATAAGTAGGCTCAAACGCCAAAAATATTATATTACAGCACTCAAACTCGAGATGATGATAACATTCATCACGGTTAAACGTGTGAGACATTGGCTTAAAAATATATAAAATGTTTTTAGAAGACAAATGTTATCTAGGTGTTTGACCCGTTAATCACCTGACAAGCAAAGAAATTTTTTTCTTTTCAAGCATCTTAACCTAAGTGAGGACTCTAGCCAACGTTATACTTCCCAAAAATAGTTGTCTTCATTCTTTCACTAGTCTCGGATGCTTTCTAGCATTTTAGACGTTTTTGTATCCACAGTATACACAGTTTGCTTTATTTTCCTGTTTAAGTGTGAACTAATTAATCACCTATTAAAAAGAAAATTATGAGCAATTCTTCAACAAGGACTTTTTAAAGGATTTTTTTCTTAACGTCTTATCTTTTTTTCATCTTTATTTCTAAATTGAATTCCAACATTTTAAAAAAATAATCATCAATAGTTAAAATAATCTTGTATCACAATATAAATTATTTATCATAAATATAAAATAAAATTATTGGTTTAAAAATATTTATTTATTATAAACTTTAATTAAACATAATTTATATATCCGGAAGTATTTATTTATTATAAACTATAGTTATATAAAATAAGCATTTACCCTGTACATTGCACAAATTAAAATACGAGTATTATGTTAATCTTGAAATGATTTTGATGACTATTAATATTGAAGAGCTTACTTTATTCATATAAAAATAAATGATAATGAAAGTACAAACAAAATAAATTCATACTCCATTGAAAGTGTTAAATTATTTCAAAAGATTAGGTTCATTTTCAAATACATGCATTATTCTTAAAATATTACTGACAATACTTGTAACTATAGTTATTTCAAAAGATTAGGTTCATTATTCTTAAATTATTTCAAAAGATTAGGTTCATTTTCTAATACATGCATTATTCTTAAAATATTACTGACAAATACATGCATTTTAATATTAATTATGTTAAATAATAGATTGAATGAATTTGGTATTTTATACATTTAGAATTGTTAGAAATATTTTCTTAATTACAAAGCTTTAATAAACAATATTTTTGTTGATAAAAAAAAGAATTTATAGATTATAGTAAATTAAATTTTAAGTGTAAATTTGCCTAAGCAGTAAGCTCCTGAAGGATTTTAAACAGATATTGAAAAAAAGCGATTAAGAAAATTAAGAATACAAAGATAAAATGACAATAATTTAATATGATTGAAAAAAAAATAGCTATATAGTGTGAAATGTGTGCAATGTTCCTCCCCATAATAGAAGAAAGAAAGTATTGAAAATTTATAATGTAGGTGTCGCAAGTTGTATTCATATTACATGACTAAAGTAGTTAGGTTTAGCTCGATTAGTTTATGGACCTTTAAAGCACTTGGAAACTTAATTACTTGCACAAGATATAATTTCAATCTAAAGTTTGGGATGCTTGCTAGTTTTTTGGATTTTAATTTTTAAATGTATATGTCAAAATAAAATATATTTAGCAAAAATTGAATTAAAATAATTTTTAATTCAATTTAGAGATACTTTTACTTTTACTTTTACTTTAAAAATGTGCACTTAATTTTAGTCTAGAATTCTAATTTACAATAAAAGAATATATTATCTTGGAAATAGAGGGTTTGCGTACTAATAAAGAAGCATGTGAGTAACTCAAGAAATAATGTTAAACTTTCCTATAATATCCTCTTATTTGTTTTTTTAATGAGAAAATATAAAAAAATGTTTTTATATCTTTAAAATATCAATTATATTTATTTTATATTTGATATTTTCTTAATAACTTTTTCTAAAGATTTAGAAAAAAAAATTATAGAGATATAACATTGTGTATTAATTAATTGGTGTGCGTGTAAGCTATTCGGATCTTACTTGACTGTAAACAGTAAGTTATAGCTCTATTAGTTTATGGTCACGGATCTTTGAAAGCACTCCGAAACTTTTTTAAGGCATTTAATTTTTCGTGTAATGACTTTATATATAGATTTCTTTTACAGTTCTTTATGGAACTTTTGTTATTTTATAAATTTAAGACTTGGTTAAATATTTTCATCAACAATTCTTTGTCTCTTATCACTTCTTCTTTTTTGTTATCATTATCTTTCTTTTTTATTAATATTTTTCTTAACTAAAGTTAATTAAAATGAGGTAATTACAATAAAAATATAGTATTTAATTTTAATAAATATCTCTTAATTCGTGCACATGAGCCCCAAAGAAACCGTTGCTTTGTTTGGATACATATAATAAGTCTTTAGTTAATGAGTTTAATTTTTATATATTATTAGTGTAAAAAAATATTACATTGTCAGCAATTGAAAAATGATTAACGGTGTTATTCATAAGGTAATTACTATAAAAATGAAAAAAAAATTACTATACATAACAATTTGTGATATGATACAATGTAAAAAATTTGTTCAATGTCAGTTAATTACATACACTATATAGTCAATGTTAATTATATATTCCTTTGATTTTATACTATTTATTATAATAATTTTTTGACATGATTATTCTTATGCAAATTTAGATATAACTATAAATTCATATATGTATTTTGGTAAAAAAAAAACAATAAATGAAAGTGTTATTGAAAATTAATTAAGCATTTCTTAATTTTCTAAAACAATAAATATTTGCAACAAAACAAAACACAAACTGACAAACATATGAAATAGAAAGAGTATACGCTAATATCACTGCTTGAATTTATCTAATTAAATACATGACTAGGTTCTTTAATTTTATTTAGTGCAGAAACTTCACAAGTCAATTCTCCGTTTTAACTACTTTGTGTGTTTTTGTTATTTTTCCAAATAAGCATCCTTTCACTTAAAAGGTGAGATACTAATATCAATTTTTTTTCTTAATTAAATGAGACCTAACCCCAGAATAGTACGTGGAGTACGTGGAGTACAATCTTCGATAACAGAAGCTAAAATAACTTGACTTATGTCACTAAAAAGTTCATCAGAATCCAACTAGCTTACCTTAGAGATAATATTAACACATTTATTAGCTTCGCCCTTATATAAACTTGGAGAATAATCACTTATCAGTTTTTGGAAAGAAGGTTTTTGATGCTTTCTTACTAGACTTGGTTTGATAGAGGTATAAAAGAAATAAGAAATTATACCTTCAATCACCATAAGAAATTAATGAAACTAATTACTAAATACTAAACTCATGTTCAAGTGCCAAAATCCAAAAACACGCACCTCGATCACCACTCCCATTCCCATTCTCAACAACAAAACCAAACTCATCCTTAATTTTTTTTTTCTTTTACTAACTTTATGTTTTGTTTTTCTTAGGTTATGACATTTTGCATTACACGCAGACCAGCAATGTTTGGCTTCTCCATTTGCATGCATGTCTAGTGGTCGTTTCCGTTGGGGACGCATTTGGAATTGAAGCTGCCGTTTCGTTGAGAGCTAAAGCACACTACTAAAAAAAGGAGACACATAAGACGTGAATTAGTTGAAAAAAAATATAATTAAGGATGGAGACAGTTTTAAAAATAAATTTTTGAAAATTAGATGTTCTTAAATATTTAATTTTATTTTTCAAAACACACAGAAAAATGTATAACTATCAAATGGATTTGTGTGAATCTCTCATAGATCATATTTTCCGTGACCCATAAGCAGTGGTGGACCTAGGAATTTTAGTTTATGTCCACATAATTAATGGTGGGGGTTTGGGGGCAGCACCTCCGATTTTTTTTTTATATAAAAAAATTTAAATCAACGCTTTATATACTAGGTTATAAACCCGTTCAAAATATAGTTGTTTTTATAACAAGATGTAGATAATAATTTGATCAAACATTAAGCTTCAAAATTTTATCAATCATCCAAAATAAATATGAGAATATACTCCAGTACATCCATACATCATTATTCTATTTATAATGGTGAATAAAAAAGTCAACATTACCTATACAGAAAGAGAACAAAATCAGAGTAAAGACCCTCTCTAGAATATTAACTTGTTTGAGAATGTCAAACCTGACATCAATTGGAAGATATAAAAGTCATTCCCCAATTAAATCCAACTAGCGAGCAAAAGAAATGAAGCAAAAAAAGTAAAGCAACACAATAAAACAAAGTGGAGAAAATACCATGATTACAAAAGCATTCTTCAATTCTTCATTCCTTGAAAATATTGCATTATATTTCCATCATCAATCTTATTAAATGTATCACGTTCAACATAAGTTAGCATGCAGGCATTAAACCAATCATCACTCATTCGATTGCGCAACTTATCCTTAACAAAAGTCATTGCAGAAAAAACTCGCTCAACACTAGTTGTTGCTACCGGTAGAACGAGTGCCAGCTTTATCAACAAATAAACCAATGGATAAACAATATGCTTTTTCTTACTCAACCATCTTCAAAGCAAGGTCAGAAATTCTTTTCAAATTGACCAAATCAGAATCAACTCTGACATCAACAATAAAATTACTCAGACTTGAAGAAAGAAAAGGAATATCTGCATGCTCATCAAACTCTATAGGATAAAATCTAGCAAACTCCATCAACTTTTCTTTGTTAAAAGTAGCAAATGAGTCACGAGGATCAAGACAACTCAAACACTCAAGCAACTTGGTATTGACATTATCAAACCGGTCACTCATCTCTTGAACTTGAGTATCTATCACTGTATTAAATAACTCCACTTTAAAGTAGTTCAAGAATGTGAATGATTCCAATCTCCGTCTTGATCTCCCCTTAGGACAATAAACATCCTCCATATTCGGAATGTCAATATCATATTTATTGGCAAAAAGGTTTGTTTCTTGGAGCAATTCATCAAAGCCATCACTCTCACCTCTTGTAAACGAGACTTGACTACGTTCACTAAACCAATTGCATTTAAAAGGTCTTGATCTTTTCTTTGTAGTGCTTGTGACAACTCATAAAAAATCCCCAAGATAAGTTGCATAAGATGCAACAAGAATGCAAACTCAAAATCCTCCACGACATACAAAATGCAACCTGCATCAGTTCTTGCAGCATCATTCTTAGGGTCGTATTCAATAATTTTCATCAAGGAAATTATTGGAGAAAATAATGAGATAACACTCATGATTGTACCAAAATGGGAACCCCAACGAGTGTCTCCGGGTCGCTTTAAGGTTGTCTCTTGATTTAAACCTTTTCCAGTTGGTATTTCACCACAAGCAATTCTTTCAACAATAAGCTCATATTGATTCATTTGAAGAATTTCCTTTCGCTTGCATGAACCCACCACGACGGTAGCCATCTTTTGAAGAATGTCAAAAAATTCTTGAATCTTTTTGTGATGTTTTGCAACCTTCACAAGTGCCAACTGTAACTGATGAGCAAAACAATGAATGTATGATGCAGATTTGTTGTCTGCCAAAATCAAACTCTTAAGCCCTTTGAATTCACCTCGAATATTACTAGCACCATCATAGCCTTGACCGCGAATTTAGACAAACTTAAACCAAGTTTAGAAAATAGCCCATCAATCGCTTCTTTTAGTGATTGTGCAATAGTATTTGAAACATGAATTATGCCAATAAAACATTCAACAATAGACCCCTTTTTGTTTACATATCGAAGTACAACTGCCATTTGTTCTTTAATTGCAACATCACAGGCTTCATCAACTAGCAAGGAAAAGTAATCACCCCCGAGATCACTAATTATTGCTTTAACAGTCAAATCAGCACAAGCTTGAGTAACATTTTTCTGAATTTTGGGGGAAGTCAATTTGTGATTATCAGGGGCATTTTGCAAGACCACACGACTCATCTCTTTATTTGGCTTAGTATAAAACTTTAGAGTCTCAAGAAACAAACCTTGTTGATTTTAACTTTCAGATTCATCATGTCCCCGAAAAGGCTGACCATTTCGTAGTAGGTATCTAGCACAATCTAAAGAAGCTTTCAGCCGAATACGATAATCAATTCTTTGTTGATCCTCCATATTTGAAAAGGAAATATCAATATGTTGCTTTTGCTTCATCAAATCCTGACCAGCTTGATAACATCTATTATGAACACTCCTATGCTCCCCAACATGAACTTTGATTCTATCCTTCTTCTGCCAATTTTTGAACCCCATACTGACAAATGCTTCATTCGTCGAACCACTACCTCCAACCTCTATATCAAATAGATAACAATACAAGCAAAAACATGCATCTTGTGATATGTTATACTCCAACCAAGAACCAAATACTTCATACCACTTAGTGTTGATTCAAGAGGAGTCATGAGAAGTTGGACAAGGAATCAAGCTTTGGAATTTTGTGCTTTCAACATGCCTCATTTCAAAAGTGCCATGGAAGCTTGAAGATCAATTTGATTCTTGTAAAAGGAAAGAAGTGGTATCTGATAATCTAGTGTGCATATCATGCATATCATTCATTTAGGATTGTTAGATTGAAGGCCTAAACAAAAAGCATTTAATAATTGAGGCAAATTAAAATCAAGTTTTTGGAAAAATGAAGTTTTCCTGTTTTAATCGATTATAGATATGTTGGCATCGATTATTTTGTTCTTCGTGCCTTCTAGAAAACAAATTAAGAACAATGTAATCGATTACATATCGAATTAATCGATTACCTAGGCTAAATTTGAAATCATATACCTTCTGTCTTAATCGATTATAGAAGTTCGTAATCGATTACATATAATGCCTATGACTAACATGATTTGCTAATTTAATCGATTACATAGTGCATTTGAAAATATTGGTCTCTCTGTCTTAATCGATTACCAAACTCAGTAATCGATTACTCATTGTATTTGGAAAATCACGAGTTCATGTTTTAATCGATTACGTGACGGGATAATTGATTATAATGTTCATAGCTCAAACCCAGAACATATCAGAAACACTTTAATCGATTACATATGCTAAATAATCGATTACAGGAGCGTGTTTAATCGATTATTTTCAGTTAGAAAGCTGTTATAAATAGAACCCATTGCTCTGTGTTTTGAAGAGTTGAGAAATTCGAATTCTAAGCAATCACAAACATTCATAAGCTTTCATTAGTGAGTTTTTTGAGTTCAAAAACGTCTTGGCTTCACCAAAATTCATATGGATTTTTAATTTGATGAGTGAAGCATCATTGAGCCTCAAAGCTTAAGGAAAGGGATGCATTGAGTCTATTATTCTGTCTATCAACCTGGTGACTCATTCATATGCATTTTGTTCATTGGATTATCAGGTGAATTTGTTCCTTATTCTTTAAGGTTGTAAATCTGTTATTTGATTTCTGTAAAGATTGGCTTATTGTAAATGGGTTTCTTGCATGATAACTAGAGATAGTGTTTCTCTAGGGGTTGCTGAGTAGTGTTCTCAGTGGGGTTGGTCTCTAAGAATCTAATAGTGTTTTAGGTTTCTGAACTTTATCTAGGGTTGATAAAGAGAGGCTTGTAATATCTTGTAAGAACATTAATTTGCAATAGTGGAACTCCATTCTAGTGTTGAGTGGAAGAACTGGATGTAGCTTCATAGTGTTTGAAGTGAACCAGTATAAAAATTGTGGCTGATCTTTATTCTAATCTCTTCATCTCTTTATTGCTTTGGTTTGTGAA
>PYAF01004102.1:16049-35061 GCA_007407185.1 Glycine tomentella | reverse complement strand
CTAATTAGGGTAACAAGGCCTATTTTCTGTTCCAAATCTGAATCAAATCTTCTTATTTAAGGAAACTAAATATATGTATAGAATCATTTAATTAAGGCAACTAATCCTAATATAAAACCAAATCCAAAACATATAATTTAAATAAGGAAACAATTTCAACCTCACGCGACCCGCGCGCGATACCACGCGAGTCGCGTGGCTTGGCAGAATAGACTGGCGCGTGTCGCGTGAAGTGTGACGTGCCTCGCGTGAAGTAGCAGAAGGGAAATGCTTATTGCTTTGAGTACTGACACGACCCGCGTGATTACCAAGTGTTTCGCGTGGGAGAACAGAGATGAAAAGCTTAAACCTTGAAGTTCCCACGCGACCCACTTGATGCTCCAGTTTTTGTTTCCTTTATTATTTGCCTTTATTCTCCTCTTTTAAGCCCTGAAATGCATAATTGGTATTGACATTAGATAAAATGAAATAATATTAATAAACTAACTAAAACTAGACTAAATCCTAATTATTTAATCAAAACATAACCTAAAACTATTCTAAAACTAAGATGTGTTTGCAACACATCAGGCTGTGTATGTACACGTGGGATGCAATGACCGATTGGTTACCCTTGCGAGGATGGATTTGTTCCTAGCCACAGTCAGTGCATCGGTGAGCCCACATTGGTGTGTTATGTATCTACATGGGGGTGCATGACGGGTTACCCTTGCGAGGAAGGATTTGTTCCTAGTCGGGTCATGCATTGATGATGCCCATGTTTCATACTTTATTTGTATGTGTGGAAATAGAATTAAGGCACTTGCGTACCTGTGGGTTTCAATGGGTTGTGAACGCAGGTACTAAGTGGTCATCAGGTTTGGAATTCCCTTGCGACGCTGGCTGATAACCGGGTGGAGGAATGTCCAGTGCACGACAGGGTGGCCCTGATAGGCGGTGAATCATTTTTCCTGTGAGATACTATTTTCGGAGATGGTCCCACATTGCATGCTGATAGATGAGTTAGGTGCATGCATCATTCTATGAATGATTATTTGAGTTGTGAAATGCATTAGATGATTGGTTTGTTGAGTGTGTATTGGAATCATGGGTTTTTGTTAATGATTGTGGTGGGTAAAATTGTTTCCTTCCCAATTGCTGCTATCTGATGTTTGTTGATTTTATATAATAAACTCACCCTTGCATTTGTTGTACCGTGTGGTTGGTACTTGTGATGATCGCGAACTTTCGTTCATGGGAGCAGATGAGCAGCAGTAGGTGACCTTGGAGAGAGATCTTCTTTTTGTTGGAGCCACCAAGCCGACGTAATGACGATGGAACTCTTTTTGAAAGAGTTGTGTTTTGTTAATTAACTCTTTTATAGTTAGTCCCTTAATCCTTTTTGTAGACATGTATATTTTGAATTGTAATTACATGTAAAACTAAATTAAGTTCTAAATAGGTGAATGTTGAGTACTGATATAATATATGTATATATATGTATTCAATTGTTGTAGTTATATCGTGTGTATGATGATTGTATTATTGCGAAAAAGTTACTACCATTTTCATAATCAGATTAATGAAGTTTTCATTAAAATTTGAAATTTACACGTCTAGAGTTTGTGATGTCGTAGCGGCGAGGCGGGTCGTTACAAAATGCATAGAAGCAGGTTTGAATTTTGAATTTGTGCTAAGATTGGCAGTTTAGATTTCCAAGAAATTTGCAGATTTTAGTAGTAACGCCATAGACAATGAATTACCAAAGCTTGTAATCGATTAATTCATAAGCAAACAGAGCCACTGCAACAAGGTGTAATCGATTAAAGTGAAATGTAATCGATTACTCTAATGAGAACCCAAAAAAGAGTAACACACTGTAATCAATTACCATTTAGAGTGATCAATTAAATCAAAGTGATTTTGGTTCAGAATTAGCTTTGTATGATATGTAATCGATTAATTCGTTGAGGTAATTAATTACTCCAGAGTTTTCAAATTTCTGGGTTCAGTTTAGACAGGAAGTAGTCAATTAATTTGTCGAGGTAATCAATTACTTAAGCATAAAATTGTTTCTAAAAAGCATTCAATCATCAAATAATCGATTATTCCGCTTAGTAATTGATTATTACAGTCCATTATGCAGAATATACAATGATCATGCAACAAGATTTTCATTATTATGCATTTTTTATATATGGTCAATCATTCAGTGAATCATCATTTAGAAATGCAATTTAATAGCACACTAACATATGTTGGATTCATCAAGTATACCTAGCATGTTTCTAAGTGCATAAAACCTATCTCTTGCCAAGGGTTTTGTAAAGATATCAGCCAATTGATTAAGTGTATCTACAAACTCAATTGTACAGTTACCCTTTTGGATATGATCCCTGAGGAAGTGATGCCTTACCTCAATGTGTTTGGTCCTTGAATGCATAATTGGATTCTTGGATATGTTGATGGCACTTGTGTTGTCACATAGCAGGGGTATTGCCTTTAACTCAACACCAAAATCTTGTAGTTGTTGCTTCATCCATAGGCTTTGAGCATAACAACTTCCAGCTGATATGTACTCAACTTCAGCAGTAGATAAAGCAACACAAGATTGCTTCTTGCAGTGCCAAGAGATTAGTGAGCTGTCTAATAAGTGGCAAGTTTCACTAGTACTCTTCCTATCCAATTTGCACCCTGCAAAGTCAATGTCAGAATATCCAATTAAGTTGAGAGATGAACCTTTAGGAATACCAAAGTCTCACTCTTGGTGTTGACTTGAGATATTTGAAGATCCTTTTGACTGCAATGAGGTGTGATTCTTTAGGGTTTGCTTGATATCTAGCACACAAGCACACACTCAGCATTATGTCTGGTCTACTAGCAGTCAAATACAACAAGGATCCAATCATTCCTTTGTATTTTGACTCATCAACACTCTTTCCTTTTTCATCTGAGTCAAGATAGGTTGATGTAGCCATTGGAGTTGCAGCATCCTTGCTTTTCTCCATTTCAAACTTCTTGATCATTTCCAGGCAATACTTTGTTTGACTAAGAAATGTCCCATTCTTCATTTGCTTGACTTGAAGTCCAAGGAAGAATGTTAGCTCTCCCATCATAGACATTTCAAATTTATTATGCATTGAGATAGAAAATTCTTTGCAGAAAGATTGATTAGTTGAACCAAATATAATATCATCAACATAGGTTTGAACTAACAAGATGTCATTGCCACATTTCTTGATGAACACAGTTTTGTCCACTTGTCCTCTTATGAAAGATTGGCTAAGCAAGAAGTTGCTCAATCTCTCATACCAAGACCTTGGAGCTTGTTTTAAACCATAAAGAGCTTTTCTCAGTTTAAACACATGGTTTGGATATTTGTAATCAACAAAGCCAGATTTCCTCCTCAATATATCCATTTAGAAAAGCACTTTCAACATTGTTAGACTCTCGGCAAGCATACCAATTTGTCGTTGTATGTTACAAAAATTTTATAAGATCGTCTCCACAGGGACTTAAGCTGACTTAGTTAATCCAAATATAACTTAACAGTTCAATAGTTATGTACAAGTAGGTTGAGTGGAATTTCATTTAGTTGTGAAGGTAACGTAAAATTACTAAACTTTAGTAAATGAAATATATCTATGAGAAAGTGGGATTGGATTTCATCATTCTTATCCTTTTATATCCAATTAATATTACCATGCAGAAATCATCGTCTATCCTTATTGATGCACACAATATTTCACCCCGAATC
Organism: Glycine tomentella; assembly: GCA_007407185.1. Lineage (NCBI taxonomy): Eukaryota > Viridiplantae > Streptophyta > Magnoliopsida > Fabales > Fabaceae > Glycine > Glycine tomentella. Next base: position 31,325 of record PYAF01004102.1, on the reverse strand, counting down.
GATCCCTCGCATTCGAGAATCCTAAGAATATCTACTGAATATCAATCCCTCGCATATGAAGTAAATACCTCAGCATAAAGAATTATAATCGCGTGCTTTATGCAATCAAAACGGTATGCCCTATTCCTAGCAACATAACGTAATGAGTAAAATCATTCGGTTCAAACCCTAAGATTACTTTCCAGTCTCACTTAGAGTTAAATTCATGAAACTAGTGATCAAGTAGAATCAAGCATTAAGGACAAAATGAAATTACCAATAAGGAATAGAAACGATTCATGCATAAATAAATATTAAAAGAGAGACATGGGGGTAAGAAGATTATGTCCAATCCTTAAAGAAGCTAGCCAAGCATGGAGAGAAGCTCCTCAAGAGAAGAATTGATGAAAGGAACCATCACAGCTTCTTTCCAGCAAAGTCTCCACACTAATCCTCACTTCTCTCACTTTCATAACCTCCCTACTAGTAATATTTAACCTACTTTAACTAAGGAACCAACTAAGAAGAAAGGAATGAAGAAAATGGCATCATGAATGCTCCAAATTCGTGGCCTATTTATAGATTTCTTCCTCCTGTCTGCTTCACTCGCCCAAGCGAGTAGTTTGGCCTATGTTTGCTCGCCTGGGCGAGCTAATGCTATAACCTTGGAACTTGGTGCTCGCCAGGGATAGCCAAATGCACTAAAGGAGCTCGCCTAGGCGAGTTAGAATCTTAATGGTGAAGAAAGCTTTGGGCCTGGATGAGTTTATGGGCCATTTTGCTTGTAGTACCTCCCAAGTTTACTTTTTAGTCCCTTCTTGCTTGCTTTGCTTGTTCGAAAGCTTCGAAATTCCTCGAACCTATCAAAATGCAAAATATGATTGGACAAATCTTTCCAAAATATGAAAACAATATTCATCCAATTAATAAATACAAACTAACAAGGTTTTAGGGCAAGTTTATAGACAAAGTTATCGAAATCGAAAGATAAGTGCCAACATTTGAAACATGATTTCAATTGAAATATGGCACTTATCAAACATCCATTTGAAACAGTTTGAAGTCCATTAAACACATATATATATATATATATATGTATGCAAGCAACAACATAATGGCTTCTAACCTAGCTACTGGGGCATAGGTTTCATCACAGTATATGCCTTCCTCTTGGTTGTAACCTTTTGCAACCAATCTGGCCTTGTTTCTAACTATGATGCCACTCTCATCAAGTTTGTTTCAAAAACTCACTTGGTGCCAATAGGTTTGTGAGAAGAGGGTCTAGGAACAAGTTCCCAAAGTTCATTTCTCTTGAACTAATTCAGTTCATCATTCATGACAATCATCTAATGTTCATAAAGGAAAGCTTGGTCAATGCTCTTTGGTTCAATCTATGAAACAAAAGCCATATCACAACAAATATTGCTTAGTGAGGATCTAGTAGAAACTCCCTTGGAAACTTCCCCAATGATGTTGTCAAGGGAAATGTCTCTTGTAGTTCTCCAATCCTTGGGCTTTTGAATAGGTGTTGATTGTTTCTTTTCTTCATTTAATTCTACCTTTCCTTTTTCATTTAATCCTTTTAGTTGAATAAATTCTTCCATTGGACTTGCATCAATATCACACTCCTTTTCCTCTTTGGAGGGTTAGATTCATCATATATAACATGAACTGATTCCTCTATGCACAATGTTCTTTTGTTAAAGACTCTGTAAGCTTTACTTTGCAAAGAGTAACCAAGAAAGATTGCTTCATCAGCTTTAGCATCAAATTTTCCAAGAGAATCTTTACATTGTTTAAAACAAAACACTTGCAGCCAAATTCTCTTAAGTGAGAAATGTTTGGTTTTCTACCTTTATAGAGTTCATAAGGGGTTTTCTTTAAAATAGGCCTTATGAGTAATATTCAAAGTGTAGCAAACTGTACTCACAGCATCTTCCCAAAAATGTTTAGGCAAATTTGTCTCATTAAGAAGAGTTCTTGCTCATTCTTCAAGAGATCTATTTTTCCTTTCCACAACTCCATTTTGTTGGGGTGTTCTTGGAGCTGAAAAATTGTGGTTGATTCCATTTTCTTCACAAAACTTTTCAAAATACTCATTTTCAAATTCACCACCATGATCACTTCTTATTGAGATAATATTGCAAGCTTTTTCATTTTGATTGACCTTGGCTAATTTTATAAATGCCATGAAAGAATAACTCTTGGATCTTATAAACAAAGTCCATGTGAATCTAGAGTAATTATCATCAACAACAAGCCTATAGAAATTACCCCCAAACTCATAGTTCTAGAAGGACCAAACAAATCCATATGAAACAATTCAAGGGGTCTAGAGGTGGAAACAACATTTCTACTTTGAAAAGAGATCTTAGTTTGTTTCCCCTTTTGACAAGCATCACATACTTTGTCCTTCTCAAACTTAAGCTTAGGCAAGCCAATGACTAAATCCTTTCTTATAAGCTTGTTCATATGATGCATGTTTATGTGACTAGCTCTCCTATGCCATATCCATGTATCATTAACCTTACTAACTAGGCAACTAGTGTTGTGAATGAATGCATGTTCAATAGAGAGAATATAAATGTTGCCCTTTCTTTTACCAACATGGATAACCTCACCCGTTTGACCATCACATGTCAAACAACAATTGTCATTGAAGGAGACTTTGAGTCCTTTGTCGCATAGTTGGCTTATGCTTAGGAGATTGTGCTTCAAACCTTCCACATAAAGCACATTTCTTATCTTTGTTTTGAAGTTGTCTCCAATATTTCCTTCTCCAATGATCTTTCCTTTATTATCATCACCATAAGTGACATATCCTCCATCTTTAAGAATCAAGTTTGTGAGCATGGACATGTCACTTATCATGTGTCTAGAGCAACCATTATCAAGGTACCATACTGCTGATTTTGCTTTTAGACACACCTCTGATTCAGCACTTGAGAATTTTTCATCATCACTAATTATAGAAGTGAAGCACACATTTGCTTCTTCATTCTCACTTGTTGATTCAGATGTTGTTGAATCATTTTCTTCCCATGCTATGTATGCCTTCTTTGGCTTCCCCTCTTTCTTTGTCTTCCTCTCACCTTGTTGTTTCTTCAAAAAGATTGGACATTTAGATTTAATGTGTCCAGGCTTACTACATTTGAAGCAAGTGAAGTTGGTGGAGTGTTGTTGTTGCTGTCATTTTTCCTGTTAAACTTTGACAGCTTTTTGTTTTTGTTTCTTCTCATGACCTTGCTGAATTTCTTCACTATTAGGTTCATCACTTGAGTCTTCTTCCATTTCCACATTAGTTGATGTAGTTTTCAAGGCTATACTTTTGTGTTTCTTCTCTACATCCTCTGCATGTGTTAGCTGTGACATTTGAAGTTCATACTCAAGAAGCTCCCCAAAAAGTGCAGCCATGGGCATCTTGGATAGATCTTTTGATTCCTTGATTGATGTAACCTTTGGTTGCCAAGATCTTGTGAGACACTTCAGGATTTTGATGTTCAATTCTTTAGCATCAAAAGTCTTCCTAAGACCAAGAAGATAGTTGACAATGTGAGTGAACCTTGTTTGGAGTTGAGATATGTTTTATGTGTTGCTCATTTTGAACATTTCATATTCATGAATCAAGGCATGCTTCCTTGATCTTCTAACTTCATCTATTCCTTCATGAGTGACTTCCAACATCTCCCACATCTCCTTTGGGCTTTTACACCTAACAGTTCTAAAAAATTCATCAGAAGAAAGTGCAGTGGTAATCATATTCTTAGCTTTAAAATCATACTGCACAACTTTTTTTTCTAAATCCGTCATCTCATCCCACTCCTTGGGAATTCTTTCATTATCAACAGTTTTTGTAGGGATCAAAGGACCTTTCTGAATTGCATTCCAAGCACTAGGGTCATTTGACTGAATGAAAATCGGCATTCTACTTTTTCAAAAACTGAAATGATCTCTTTCAAACATCAGAGGATGATTGAGGGAGGCACCATCCTTGAAGGTAATCTATGTAGGATTCATTTTCTTTCAAAAAGATAGTGATCTTGAATAATACTCAAGAACCAGCTCTTGATACTAATTGAAAACAATGATGAACACACACAATTAACAAAGGGGGGTGAATTGGTTAAAATAGGGATTTTTCAAAACTAGCAGTGAAGTAAAGATCGTATGACAAGTTTTCCCTTATTAAAACATAAACTTTCAATCAATCAAGATTCACCCCACACTTCAAGAAATTGTAGAAAATATTTCAGTTGATCTCGAAAGAGATTAACCACAAGATAAGCAAGTTTAAGATAGCAAGAATTAGAATCAAGAGAACACCAAATTTATAATGTTCACCCCTCAAAAGAGAAGCTACATCCAGTGTCTTCTAACCAAACATGATTAGAGTTCCGCTAAATCAAAATCTGTTCTTTACAAGCTTTACAAGTGATTACCTTTATCAAACCTAGATAAAGAAACTGAAATTTAAATCCTATTAGACTTCTAATCACAAAGAACCAGAGAACATTACCCTGTTCTTTCCTCTAGAGAACACTACTCCAGAAAAAGCTCTAAAGAAACTCTTTGATCTTAGTACTTACAAGAGTTAAAAGAAAAAAGTTAATTCATAGTAAGAGTTCAATAGAGATACAACTTTATGATCCTCAGAGGTTGAATGAATGAATTTTACCAAGCAAATTCAGATTGAATGAATGCTAATGTTGAAAAGCAACTCTCTTGAAAAACTTTTGAGAATCTTGTTCAAAACACTATTATGATCAATGAAGCATGAGTTCTTGGGTTTTGAAACAAGATGTTTGAGACTCAGAAATTTTTTTTCTCGGACTTTGAAAGCTTTGAGAGTAATGAGTAATTCGTAAATCAATTTATCTGGATTAATGCAAATTTTCAGACCCAGCATCTTTTTATAGAAAACATATTTAACTATATGTAATTGATTAAAATGTTATGTAATCGATTATTTTAACCAAAGTAATCGATTAATATACAAAATAATCGAAGTGTTCTTAGCACAGTCTGGAAAAGATTTATGAATAAAGTAATCGATTAAAATGACCTGTAATCTATTAAGGCAGTCAGTCTCACAATTGAAATAAGTCTGTGTAATCTATTATGATTGAGTGGTAATCAATTAAGGCAGCCAGTCTCAGAATTGAAATAAGCATGTGAAATCAATTATGAATGAGTGGTAATCGATTTACGATTGAGTGCTAATCGATTAAGGCAGTCAGACGTGTTTTGTGTTTTTGTGTTGTGTAATCGATTAAGATTTGCTTGTAATCGATTAAAGTGTTCTTCATGACTTTGTAATAGATTACACAAGCTGGTAATCGATTAAAGCAGTGCACAAATGCATTTTCCAAAACTTAAACCATGAGAATTTCTTTCTAAATGCAAGCATATAACCTTTTATGCTTTTCTTAAATCATGTATGCATGTTTATGATTATGTTTATACAAATACAAGGATCACAAGATAAGCCTCTTGAAAAACTTAACAAATTACAAATGCCTTCAATTAAATGGCATGTAAAAAGCTAAAATCCTTTAAGTAAAGGGCTTCATCCTTGATTTGATCTTCTTTCCAACTTCGCCTGTATCCAACACTAACCAAAACTTGATAGAGTTCCACTATTCATAAAATTTAGTTCTTACAAGCTTACAACAATCACCCTTAATCAACCCTAGATTAAGAACATAAATCTAAAACCCTTCTAGACTCCTAGTGACCAAGACTATGAGAAACCCTTCTCTACTCTTCCCTCTAGAGAATCCTACTCTATAAAAGCTTTAAGAAACTTTTGTAATAGCAACAAACAATTAGAAAATTCTAAAACGAATTTACAAGCAAAGTTAATGGAGAGAGACAACTTGATGATCCAATGAATATGAATGAATATGGTTTACCAATCAAGTTTGAAATGAAAACAAGTTTCAGAGCTTCCTCTCCAAATACTGCATTAATATCTTGCCCAAGAAGAAATCTATCAATGCAACATGAAGATTTAGAATTTGTGGACAAGGACTTTAGAACTCAGAATATCCTTTCTCACTTTGAAAGGCTTTTGAAAACTTATGAAAATTCGCAATGTGATGATCTATGTTTTTAAAAAGACCCAACAACTAGTTATAATAAACTGTTGTAACTAAATGTAATCGATTAAATCGCCAATGTGATAGATTAAAACCACCAATGTAATGGATTAAAAACAAATTCAATCGATTAAAATTTTCTTGAGATTTCTAGAAAAGATATATGAGCAAAATAATCGATTAAATCACCATGTAACTGATTAACACAAAAAGTTTTGTTTTCCAAAACGCGCCAAGTAATCGATTTCCACAAATCATAATTGATTATCAAAGAAAGACATTTCTATGACTTTGTGAAGTGTAATCGATTACTATTCTACTGTAATCGATTAAAGTGTTCTTGAATCTTTCTAGAAAAGATTCATGAGCAATGTAATGGATTAGTTCACTATGTAATCGATTATTACAAGAAGTCATATTTAAAAAACAAGCCAAGTAATCGATTACCACCGTATCATAATCGATTATCATAGGAAGACTTCATCTATGATTTGTGAAGAGTAATCAATTACCATATAGTTGTAATCGATTGATGTTTTTTTCAAAGCTTAAGTAATAGATTACCATTAGCTGGTAATCAATTAAAGCAGTATGGAATTGTTTTTCCAAAACAAGCTTTGAACACTTTGGCTTTTTCAATGCAATCATGAATACTTTAAAATCATGTTCACAAAACATATGCCTCTTGTAAAACCATGAATGCAAGACAATGAATGATGTTTATGCAAATGCAAAGGATCATAGGATGAAACTATTATCCATCTAGGAATTACATATGTCTTCAATTGATGGCATGTAAAAGTTAAAACTTTTCCTTGAGTAAGATCCTCAGCAACTTGATCCTCTTCAAGCTCCCCCTGTTTCTAACAATAAATAGTAGGGGGATTTTATCAAACAGTTGGTAGACAGTGAACAAAAATTGCAGAAACACAAACAAGAATTGAAGAAAAATGCAGAAACTAACAAAATTGATAAAAGATGTTGTAAAATAGATTCAAGAATATCAATACAATTAACCAAATCAAGCAATGCGAATTATCATAGTCCTCATATAATGATCATATTATGAAGGTTCATTCAATATCATTAGAAGCAGTTCAATCGAATTAACTCCTAAATCAATTGAAACCACAAATCAGATTGAAATATCATCCAAACAATCTATGACTAAAATTCAAAATTAGGAAATAAATATATAACCTAATTTGTTTTCAATCCTAAATATATTCATAATCATGAAAATCGTAAAGACAATTGAAGAAGAATATGAACATTCACACATAAATTAGAATACCAAACCAGTACTCAAATTCTTCTTGCTTGGACTGGATCCTTGGATTGATTGATTGTTTAGCCTTCCATGATCATCATCAATGGAAGAGCCACAAAATTTGTGTGAGAAAAATAGAATAACAGAGATGAAAGGAAGAAGAAGAAAAAAAGAACAATGAAGAACAATTGAGAGAAAAAGAGAAAATATTTTAATTCTGAAAACTTGCACAAGAAACTAAAAATTTTGTTTTTGTATCTATGTCTCTTTGTGTCTCCTCAAATAACTCCTAGCTACACTAATATATAGTTATTGAAAAAAATTAGGATGGGATATTATTAGGCTCATCTAAACTAACTAATTATGCTAATTATATCAATTAAAATCCAAACTCGTAGCCCAAAACTCAAGTTTAGAGGTTCTGACTTCCAAGCCTATTTTGACTCTCAAAACGATAGAATTGGTCCATGCTTATATCTGACAAAATTGTAGCTCTTTTCCTTAGCTTTCTAGGAAATACTCATATGCTCCATTTGGATTTTTGTAAAATCATATAGGTCCTGCACAAGGAAGATAGGTCAAGTAAGCACAAAATCTGAAAATAAGCAACAATTATCAATTAAGCTCAATTATTTGTCTAAGACCAAAATTGAGATAAAATGAGAAAATAAGAATCCAAGAGAATTTAAATAATCTAATAAGAATAGAAAAATACTATACTAAAATGTTTATTCAATAGATACAAATATGGATTAATATAATAGATAGATGTTTTCTATGCTTATTGAACTATAGGTAGGTTCATCAGTGTAACGTCCTGAAATTTTGATAACTGAAATAGATGCTTGATGTGTTTCTTGTATTATTTAATTACTTGATTAATTTGGATTAAGTTGAAGTGTTGTGTGAATTATCCTTGTGCAACTGCTTGGTGTGGATGTTAGGTTATGTGAAGTTTGATTGATCTTCGTTGGAACAACTCACAATTCCACCCAAAGGAAATAATTCTCTTAGCGATTCCAGCTCGCTAAGCGCAATTCCAATCAGAGGACAAATTGCGCTTAGCGTGAATGTCTCGCTAAGGGGAAACCTTCTGCGAGTTTAAATAAAATTTCGCTTAGCGACACGAGCTTGCTAAGCGAGTCTTGCAGGTTATAAGTACGTCCAACAACATGAAAAACACAAATTTTTACCCCCTCTTCTCCCCAAACCTTCACCCAAACCTAGTTGGTCCAAACACATCAAGGTGTAGGAGCTCTAAAGGCCTAGAAAACAATATTTTTGCCTTTAAAAGAACTTTTAACTTGTTTCCCTTTATGACAAGCTTCACAAAGAAAATTATCTTGATATGACAGCTTTGGAAGTCCTCTTATGAGGCTATGCTTTTGAAGCTTTGAGATTAACATCAGGCCATCATGACCAAGCTTCTTATGCCATATCTAGTAATGTTCTTTGACTGGAGTAAGCACGACACCTTTTGTAGAGAAGAGTGAAGAGTTGTCCTTATTCTGGATGATACACATATCCTTTTGGATATAGGGGGAGCATCATGAAGAGTGGAAGACTTTGATTCAGAATTGTGTTTTGAACTTTCAACATGCTTGAAGTGCCTTGAAGTTTTGTAAATGATTCAAGTGTAAGAGAAAGTCAATCTGTTGATCCTTGCATTGCATTCATTCATCCATTAACAAGCTTAAATGGTTTTCATTAAAACATCAAAGCTTTTATCTTTTTGGTTAAGGATTTAATCTGATTAAAAGGTTTTTGGAAAAATGATTTCTTACTGTTTTAATTGATTACTTAATGGTATAATCGATTATTTTGTTCTTCGTTCAATCTGGAAAAACCTTTATGAACAACTTAATCGATTACCTATCAGATTAATCGATTATTTGGCCTTTGATTGAAGCTGAACTGCTTTGTTATATGTTTTAATCGATTACTTACTTAGTGTAATCAATTACATAGTTGAAAATATATTTTGAGCCTTGCTGTGATAATCGATTACATAGGTCATTTGGTAAAAGCCTGCTTTCTAACTTAATCGATTACTAAAACTTGTAATCGATTACACAGTTCATTTTGTGAATCAGAGCCTTCTGTCTTAATCAATTACAACTTGGTTTAATCGATTATTTTTCTCATTGTAAAACCCACAATCATTCTTGAACATTTTAATCGATTAAGTGATAATTTAATCGATTACATAAGAGTTTTAATCGATTATTTGGCGCGTTTAATCGATTACAGTTAGTTACAAAGTCTGTTATAAATAAGTTTGAAGGCTTGGCTTGTTTTCTAACTTGACCACTTCGTATTTCTGTGTATACACAAGCCTTCTAAGCCTTTCAAATTGATTTTCTGAGTTCTATTACTTCTTACTTCAATCAAAACATTCATGGGTCTTTGAATGATTCTTGAGCAAGAAACTTTTCAAGGTTAAGGAAAAACATGATCTGATTTTGTTTGCTATTCAACCTGACATGGTAACTCATGTGCATTACATTCATTGAATCATCAGGTTGTTTATCTCCTTAACCCCTGGTTGTAAATTTGTTTTGAATTTTTGTTGTAATTGGCTATTGTAAATAGGTTCTTCTTGCTTGGATCTAAAGAAGGGTTCTCTAGTTAAAGAACAGAGTAGTGTTCTATGGTTCTTTATCTTTAGAAGTCTAATAGGGTTTTAGATTTCTATTCCTTATCTAGTGTTGATAAAGGGAGGTTTTGTAAAAGCTTGTAAGAACAAAAATTTATAATAGTGGAACTCTAATTTAGTGTGAATTAGAAGAAACTGGATGTAGATTCAGTTGTGAAGTGAACCAGTATAAATTGCTTGTGTTTGTATTTCTATCTCTATTACTCATCTTGTTCATTGATTCTTTGATTCATATTCATTGTTCAACAAGTTCTATTTTGAGCTATTGATTTCTTGGGGCTGAGTTATTTGATTGAGTAAAAAGATTTCTTGGTTTTGAAAGTGATAAAGATCCTAAACTCTGATTTGAATTAATTTTAAAATACCAAGGTTTTAACCAATTTACCCCCCTCTTGGTTATTGTGAGTATTCCTATTATTTTCATATCCTTGTTAAAGTGACCTTGTATCCATTATAACATAATTGACTTATGCTCAGTAGATTATGCTTCAACACTTTAATACGAAAAACATTATCTATAGAAGGATATGGAGGAATACATACTTTACCTACACCAATTATCAGACATTTCTGATTCCCTCTGAAAGAGACCACCCCACCAGACATAGGGCTTAGGGATTGGAACATTGAATTTTCGCTTGTCATGTGTCATGAGCAGCCACTGTCCAGGTACCATGACTGGTGTTTCTTGCTATCAAGGAGGTCTACAACAAGAATTGTTTTGCACTTAGGTACCCAAATCTTTTTGGGTCCTTTTCTTTGTTAGCATGTGGGTGCTAGTAAGCATTGGACAGACCCCTTGATGCGTTGCGCTTTTCAGGGATGTCCTTGCACTTATGAGTTTCATGACTCTCTTTTCCACAATCATAGAAAATTGTGACTTCTTCACCATGTACAATCTTTTTGCCTTTGAAACCATGTGCCAGATTTGTCTTTGGGGTTTCTTTGCACCTTTATAATTTTGTTAAGGGCTTCATGACCACCAACAAATTTACCTAGTTTATTTCTCAGGGTTTCTAACTCCTCATAGAGTTTTTACAATCTCAAGAGGTAGTTCCTTCAAGACCTCACGTCCCTTAAGTTTACATATCAAATTAGAAGAAATATTTTTGTAATGGTGACATTTCATCCAGAGATCTGAGTTCTTCTTTTTCAGCTTGTCAAGTTCATAATTAGCAAGAGTGCATTCTTTTTGAAGTAAGAGTTTTTGTTTAAGCATTTACTTGTGCCCTTCTTTTGAATCTTCAAGAGTTGTGGTTAAGGATTTTACCCTTTCCTCCAAGTCTTGAAAATCCTTAAGAGTTTTGTGTCCACTAGATACCTTTTCGACCAATGGTTCCTTGACTTCCTTACAAATAGATGTATCTTGTACACTGACAGGGGAAGTGGTTTCCAGGACAAAATCAACTAAATGAACTTGATGAGCTTTCCAGGACAAAATCAACTAAATGAACTAAATGGTTCCTTGACTTCCTCACAAACAGATGTATCTTGAAAATATTTATTTAATTTTCTATAAGCTTTAGAGACGCGAGCATAGGCAGATAGAAGTTGATTGTATCCTTTAATTAAGTCATCTCTGGATTGAAATATTACCTCTTCACCATCAGAGTTGACAATGTCATCAGGATGAAAGTCCTCATCATCTGAAATTGCGTCCAATGCTAGGTCTGCTTTTCTGGTGGACGCATCAACCATTAGACATAGGTTGGCTTCTTCCTCACTGTCCTCATCAGATAAGGAATCGTCCAGGTCCTCCCAAGTGCTTATGAGGCTCTTCTTTTTGGACTTGAAGAATTTATTCTTCTTATCTTTTGTATTTTTCAAGATCAGGACATTCTAACTTGAAGTGCCCTAATTTCTTGAACTCATAGCAAATGATTGGACTTTTCTCTTTCTTGTGGAAGTATATTTTGGAAAATCCGTTGAACTTGGAGGAGTTCTTTTTTTTCCCACCTCTTTCTACTTTTTCTTGTGATCAAACTTAGCTCATCATCTTCTTCATCAAAGTCATCATCATCATATTCTTCTTCTGAAGCATCATTCACGACAAGGGTTATGGACGATGACTCTTTGGACGCAAAGTTGCGTTTTGGTCTTTGAACCATAAAGGCTAGTGATTTCCCTTTGTTCCTTCATCTTAAGCAAGCTCTTGCTCATGGGATTTAAGTATTTCGACTACCTATTCAAGAGTCATTGAATCAAGATTCTTGATGGCTCTTAATGTTGTAACTTGCGGTCTCCACTTTCTAGATAAACTTCGTAAGATTTTATCAAAGTGATCATAATTATCATAATGTCTACCTAGAGAGCAAAGCTTGATCAAAATGGTTTGGAAGCATCCAAACATGTTCTGGATATCTTCTCCCTCTTCCATACTGAAAAGTTCACACTTACGTGTTAGAAGGCTTAACTTGTTACGTTTTACCTTAGAGGACCCTTCGTAGGTAATAGCTAAGGTGTTGCACACCTGTTTAACGCTTCTAAAGCTGTGAACTTTGGAATACTCTTCTTGAGATAGAGCACACAACAAAGCATTTGTTGCTCAAAAGCTTAAAAGAAATATGGACTTATGTTCATCCATCCACCTGCCTCTGGGGATCTCATTTCTTTGAGCGTATAAAGGAATGTGATTGCGTTTTTCTACAACGTACCATATATCCATGTGAGTGGACTCAACGAAGGCAATCATTCTTTCCTTCCAATAGTCATAGTTGGCTCTCATGAACATGGGAGGCTTGTTCATAACATATCTTTCTTCCATTGTTACAAGAATTTTGTTTCGTTTACTCTATTAAGAGCTCAACCTAGAGGCCAATCTTTGATACCAACTGAAGTACGTGAAACACACTAGAAGGGGTTGAAAAGTGTGATGGATAAAAAAACTTATTCTTTCGGAAACTATTAAAAGCTTTTCTCAAAAACATATTAATGGATGATGGGTTTTGTCCAATGGGTTCAAAATTACGTCGTGCTTAGAAAACTAGTTCACAAAACTTCGATGTGATAGTGTAGAAGTGACTTATAAAAAGGAACTATTTATATAGAAGCAGTAATGAAAACACAAAGGTTTTATACTGGTTAACCCCAAATCTTGGGTTACATGAAGTTCTCCTTCAAACCTTGAAGGGTTCAACTAATCAAATATTTGATTACACCCTATTGGCCATGTTAGAAGTCTTAAGGTAGAGATACTTTTAAACATGTATACACGGTCAGTCCTACCCTTGGTTAGGACGTGGGTTACCTCTTGACCCAACTAGTTGGGGTACGATTGGATCAAATAAGCCCTTATGGAATAAATATTCAGCTGCTTGTGAACCTTTTGGTATTTCCTTATTCAATGTGTCACAGAGTGCTATAAATAATAAGGTGAAAGGAAAACTTTCAAAAGTTAAAAGTCTCTAGACCTTTCCCACCAATGTGACCCAACCTCCTATGCCATAGCATTGCAGTGTTTTCCTCCACATGCTCATATATACAGCATCACCACTGAACATTGTGTGACCCAACAGTTTCCACAATTTGCCATGATGCTCTCCTCTGGCAATTACCATAGCTCCACGATTCAGTTTGCATGAATATTTATCACTGCTAAAATTTATACCTGCATCTACCATACTTCCAACAGAGATAAGATTTCTGGTCAAACCAGGAATGTGCATTACATCCGGTAGATTCTTGACTGTTCCATCTTTCATCTTCAGTGTTACCTTTCCACATCCCATAATTTCCAGGGTCGTGTCATCTCCCATTCTCACTATACCACCAAAACATGCTTGATAAGTGTAGAACCACTTCTTGTGAGGTGTCATATGGAACGATGCTCCAGTACCAATTATCCACTCGTTGTAGTTGCTATGATGACTTGACACTACATACAAATCTCCCAAGCTATCATCATCACCTTCTTTGTACCAGAAGATGATGAATCATCCCGTTTCTCAGGGCCCACACTTTTATTTCTGTAATTCTTCTTTATGTGCCCAATCTACTTCCACTTCCAGCACCTTGCTTCGGATTTATCACGAGACTTTGACCTTCCCCGAGATTTGCCTCTGAAACCTTATTTTGATTTATCAGTATTCCTTCCTCTAGCAAACAGAGTCTAATTAGCAGGACCCTCAAAACCTACGCTTCTCATCTTTTTAAATAACAGGGCAGCAACAATGGTCTTTAAGGACAGTGTGTTAACACCAGTGCCAATAGAGATAATGATATGCTCCCAAGAGTTTGGCAGTGAACACAACAAGGTGCATGCTTTATCTTCATCATCAGGTGTCAATCTACATATGTGAGTTGTGCACAGACAATGTTAAATTCATTTAAATGTGCAGTAAAAGAATCACCTTCAGACATCCGTAGATTATACAATCGCCTTCGCAGGAACAGCTTATTCACGAGTGACTTCCTCTGATAGAGACTGCCCAGTTTCGTCCAAAGATCCTTCGCGGTCTTCTCGGAGGTCACGTTCAACAGAACGTTCTCAGCAAGACAACCAAATCAGGCTTAGCGCCTTTCGATCGTTTTTTTATCCAAGTCTGCAACTTATTTGATCTTTCAGGTGTCTCAGGTGGCCTTGCATCTTCGATCACATACTGTAACGCCTCTCTTTGCTCACTCGTGCTTGATTGATTTTATATGGAAATTTGTGTTCTTTTTGTATTATAACGTTTTTAGTTATAAATTTTTTCGGAAATTATTTTTGCTTTACTTGCTAAATTTACACTACATCATAAACGATCTTCCTCACTTCGATACATGCAACTATAATCTGATATTAAACAATCTAAATACAGTCCAATAGTTTGTTACAAAATACAACAGTGCAGCACCAAATACAGACAACCTGAAAATCAAAATCATAGCACAAGATACATCCAGCTTCTTCATCCATCCATCCCAGCTTTATACTTTAACTGTTCCTCTGCTCGCCCAAATAAATTGGGGTCATCACAGGTGTCAACCACAGACACAACTCGGGTAAGTTTATGACAGACATAGTTTGAATAAAACATACATAACAGAATATACATATTCAGATAGTTCTAGTTAAAATAACAACCATAGAGGGTTCACCCCCAGATTAAATTATACCATATAAGCAACACATGAATTAAGTCATATCTTATACGACACACAACGTGCTTATTAACAAACAACTATTCCACAGAATCACTATGTAATGCATGGACTAAATGCTTATCTTCTTTATATGATGCATGACTGAGATCTCAGATTATCACCACAGGGTACCATAATCCAAATAGTTT
>PYAF01004102.1:5475-15949 GCA_007407185.1 Glycine tomentella | reverse complement strand
TTGAATTATTAAAATTGCTAAACTAACTCATTTGGGAAACCTATTCCTCCCATAATTAAGAGAAAAATCCATAGATCACATCCATTCTTTTCTTATAATTTTCTGATGTCTGGAATAGTCTAGATTAAGCTCTTTTCAACCTATCTTCCAAAATTAGTAAAAATTCTATTTTGGAGTTCTCTGCCTCCAACCTTGCTGAAACTTTGTTGTTTAAGAGTATTTTATCCAATACTAAGGTTCACATAAATTTCTAAAGTCATTTTCGTCAGTTTTGACCTAGGGGCATTTTGGTAATTTTACCCCTCACCCTAGGGGTATAATTGTCATTTCCAAAATGTTCAAGGAAACTCTGTAATTGTTACCCTAAGGGTATTCGGATCATGTTTCAAGCATCCCAGAGTATTTATAAAGTTTCCTCCTTAAGATATCTTGCTAAAATACCTAAGGGCAATTTGGTCATTTCTAAAATGTCTAGGGGTATTTTCATCATTTCTCTCAAATCTTTTGTACTGTCTAGAATTAACATTTTACCCCAGTAATTGACTGTATTTCCCAAAATTTTGGGGTGTTACACATAATAGTTCCCTGTCAACAAGCAAAGCCTCCATCTTCAGTTTCCATAACTTGAAACTCTTTCCTCCAAACTTTTCAACCTCGATTCATGATTGGCTGGTCGACATCCCTCACAGATTGATTTCGCAGGTTTTTTAATGTCAAGAAAACCCTAAAATAGCGAAACCCCAATTGCAATCGCAGAACCTAGCAGCGAAACCCCAATCGCAGAACTTGGTAGTGAAACCCCAATCACAGAACCTTAACTCTTGATACCAATTGTTGGGAATCAAACAATCACACAACAATTGAGATAGGAGAAAGAGAGAAAGGGGAAGAAGAAAACAACACACAGAGTTTACCCTGTTTAACCCAATGTGGGCTACATCAAGTTATTTACTATATTTCCCTTACACACTCGTATAATACACTCAGGTTACAAGGAAATATATAGGTTTGGAAACCCTAAGTACCGTAGCTATTTATGGGCTCAAGCCCAAACTACAAATAATAAAATACGAGGCCAACAACAGTATTGGGCCTCGAAAAAAGTTTCGGGGGCGCTGCCCCCTAGCCCCCGTCGGGGAGACTCCCCTGGGCCCCTGCCTGTTCACTAGGGAGCGAGGCCCCTGTGCATATCTGCTGGTAGCACAATATGAGTCATACCCAACAAATTTGTCGCACTTTTTTTATTTTCATTGAAAAAATTTTGAATTTCCATATTTTAAGAACGAATTTGTTAGTGCACTATATATTTAGAAACAAAAATACTATTTACCCTTTTCTTTATTTAATAATTTTTCCTGAAAAAAAGTGAGATCATTTTGGTAATTTCCATGAGCCTGCCAAAATCTTCAATTTTCCGCCAGCTCGCATCTTTCGCAACCTTCTTTCTTTTCAGACAGTTTTGTTCTGCCCAGAACCAAAAATAAAAAAAAAAATAAAATAAAATAGTAACTTATCAACATATTTTTACAAAAATTAAACTAACTTAACTCCCAGTTAAACTCAGTATTTTTATGTTAGTAGTCCTCAGTCTTCATTTTTTCTATGTGAAAAATAAACCTTTATCGCTGTCATTTTACGCCGGTTGACAGCTGAAACCGTAAACCCACCCCTTGCAACTCAACACCTTGCTCTCCAATCAACTCATCTTCACTTCTACGCTTATTTTTCCTTTCTCTTTTTTTTCTCTCTTAATTGAATCCGTTTTTCATTGCCAATCCTCAACAATTACTGATCTTGCATGCATTCTTGGCCAGTTTTATTCCAACCCATTACCAACCAAAACACTTCATTTACTTTTATTATTTTCATTAATTTTATTTATTTAACTAATAATAATCCACTCGTGGTGGTGGGGCTGGAGTAGCGCTTTCTCTCAGTGAAACGCCTTAAGCTATAGCTCAGACACTAGAGAGTGGTGATTTTGAGTTTCGGGTTTATTCTTGTTTTTTTGTTCCGTCATTGGTTTGTTTGTTTGCACCGAAAACCCGTTTCGAAACAGGCCTTAATTGTTTTTGCTGATCTGGTCCAAAAAACAGTACACACAAACCATGGCTGGTGCCACCACAAATTAGCTTACGTTTTCGTTGACTCCCATGGAAACGCAGTTCGGTTCATACGACACCACCACTCCCTCTCACTCTCACTGCTTCAACGACAACAACTTTTATGGTAACGCCACTTCTAAGAAAAAAAAAAAAAAAAACCACTCTCCTTAAAAGTTTTTTTGCTTAATCCCAGGGACACCCTTTTGGAACTACTCTCCTATTTATATTTCACATCCTCCAATTTCATTCCTCACTCACAAATTCAAAGTCTTTAATTTGAAAGCAAATAGTGAGCTTGTGTATTTCTGTTTCATTCTAGACATAGGCATAGATATAGATATTTAGATACTAGTATTATCTACCATGTGCTTTCTTTCTTTCTTTCTTTATTTTTTTACTTGGTTTAATTTTTGTTATTATTTGTAGGGTGGGCGAATCCAAAGGGTGTGATGGATTCACAGAGTGAGACCCAACAACTTGCGGTGCCGAAAATGGAAGATTTTTACTTCGGTGATAACCAGCAAGATCTGAAGGCGATTGCTCCTGGGTTCAAAGCGTTCTCTGGGACCAACTCGGTGGATGACTCGGCCTCCAACAAGACGACGACTCGGGTTGCGCCCGCTGAGTTGGGTGGTGCTCACTCGAGCGAGTCTTGCAAAGGATCAGCTTTGTCGTTATGCGATGTTGCTGCAAATGGTTCCGATGATAGTAACGATAATAAGGCCATTGTTGCGGTGGGGTTTGATACTCGGAAGAAGGTTCCTCAAACCTTTGGCCAGCGAACTTCAATTTACAGAGGGGTGACAAGGTAGTAGAATCACCATCGTCAAACCTTCATTTTGTTTTATTATTGTTATTATTAGGCAAAATCTTTATAACTATTAATAAATATCCTTAAAGCATTGTTAAGGAATAAAAATGACATGCTTTAATTAAAATGCGTAAAATTATATTATTGATTATTTTTTATGCTTTTTTAATTTTTATAATAATATTTTTTTTAATTAACGTCCTAAAGACACGGTTAGTCTTGTTATTGATATTATTATTATTATTATTATTATTATTATTATTATTTATTATTATTATTATTATTATTATTGTTTTGTGTTTTTTAATAATGAACCTATCTTGCTAATGCTAATTGCTGAGGTTGCGGTTCGGTTGTCATTTATTGAAATTGAGGTCATGGTCGTCATGAGTTTCGGCCAGTTTGCATTGAAAAACCTTCTTTTTTTTTTTTTTTGTTACTAATATTTTTATTTTTTATTTTTTTGTTTTTTTGGGTTTCGTTCACTGCAGGCACCGATGGACGGGCAGATATGAAGCGCATCTATGGGATAACAGCTGTAGGCGAGAGGGTCAGGCCAGGAAAGGGCGTCAAGTTTTTTTTTTTTTTTTTTTTTTTTTTTTTTTTTTTTTTTTTTTTTTTGCATTTTTTTAGATTTGAAATTTGAAAATAAGAAAAAGGTAAGAGTAAATGTAAATGAGTAAATACAAAAGGAAATAAAGAGGGTCACTGACTGTAATGCTGAAAAGACGGTTGCATGCGTTTGAAAGCTTACTTAATTTAATGCGTTATTAAAATTGATTCACGGTTTCTTCAATTTGGTTGGGTATTGATATGGCATGTGTACATGTACTAATTTAATAATTAATGGAACTAACAGTACTTCATGTTCAATATTTTCACACTTTGGATGATTTAAGAAAGAAATTAGAAACTTTCACAGTGTGTCTGGCCCCGCAAAATAATAGTGTCCTCTAGCTTCTGATTCTGAAACAAACTCACGGGATTTATCAGATACTTGGATATTTTTGCTGTCTCAAATTACATATATAATTCTTATCAAAATAATACTAATAATAATAATTACTTTTGTATGAAAAGGTGAAAAATTGACATTTTGTCTACCAATTAGAATAGGCTATTTGACGTTTCATTTTGGCCTGTTTTTAGTTGGGTCTAGTGGGATCATTAAGACTCTGCCAAGTCAAAATTTTGAAAATTCACAATCAATTGGTTATTGCAATTTTTTGGTACAATTAAACCTTGATGGGTCCTTCAGTGATGGCATCTCGTGTAATATTATCTTTTGGCTACAATGGGAATGAAAAGAAAAGGGTAAAAAAAAAATTAAAGCAACTTCTGTGCAGGCGCCATTGCATGCATTTGATTACTTTTCCTTTATTCGTATGCATTTTTAGCTTACAAAAGTTGTTTTTACCAGAATATTTTGACCACTCCATATGGTGAAATTTGATTTTTCTTTTCCTTTTCTTTGCATGGAATGTGGCATTGTGCACTTCCTTACTGTGACCCGTCTTTATGACTGTTCCTACAGTGTACTTGGGTAAGAAATTAATGTTGCTACTTAATTTTATTTTTGGTCGTTTCCCAACTTATTTTTCAACTTGATACTGTTTGAGATATGATAATTAAGTTGTGGTGATTATTATCAGGTGGATATGACAAGGAAGATAAGGCTGCGAGCGCTTATGATTTAGCAGTTCTAAAGTACTGGGGACCAACAGCAACCACTAACTTTCCTGTAAGAGTCACTTTTTTAATATTCTCTTCAGATCTCCATTAGTTGTTGTGCGTGCAATGTGCATGAAATCTTACATATATAGCTGAGCTATATTTGAAGAGTGGGGGAGATTTTGCTGAGGGAATGATTTTATTTGAAGTACGTGAATTATGCTTTATTTGATACTTGGTTACTCTTTGTCATAGAAACAATGCTTTCACCTAGTACACAAAAAGGGTCAAGGCTACGGTGGACAATCCTTTTAAGTGGTTCACGATGAACAAATTTTGTTAACCATTAGATTCATTTGATCCTTACGGCTGTACTGTATGCTCTCCACACGAGATCTTTTTCCTTCCCATCCCTTTCTCTTTCCATCCTCCACCGGTCTACACCGTTTACTCTCATCCCTCTTTTCTATTGTCATCATCACCGCCACAACGACCTTGGTTTCGTGGCAACCACCGCCATCATCTATGACATCCTTTACGGCAAGTGTGTCTCCACCATGGACTTTTTTGTGAGATCGAAACCCTTGGGGACATAGTCACTCAGAATGAGAATAATGTGCGTCTTGAACTTTGATGGCGGTCATGCCCTTTGCCAACGACTATTGTATCTAGTTGGTAACGGAGAATGGTGGTCTGATGGTTGTTGAGATGGAGAGAAATAAATCTAGTATGCATAGTGTAAATTGTAACTATATAAATCATATGAATCCAACTGTTAATAAAATTTGATCTCTATGAACCACTTAAATGACATGTCCACCATAGTCCTGGCCCGCAAAATTCAGAGGCTATGGGGCCCCAAATAAATGGAGGGTTTGAACAAAGTTGAGCATGTCAACAATGACTAGGGTTTGTGACACTGAAAATGTAGAAAAAATAATTGATGATTTTGAATGGGCCGGTACTGGACCTTATTGCTTAGCATATTTTCTATCTTTTATACATGTCTCAGATTTCCAATTATACAAAGGAATTGGAGGAGATGAAGCATGTAGGAAAGCAAGAATTTATTGCATCACTGCGAAGGTTTGCCTGTGCTACCCAGTTATACATATTTAGCACCATATTTCAATGCTGGAACTGAAGTTGTACTTGTCCTTTCAGGAAAAGCAGTGGTTTTTCGAGGGGAGTTTCTGCTTACAGGGGTGTTACAAGGTTTGTACTTTAAAATAATAATTTATCATACTATTGATGTGCTACTGTGTAATTTATGATCCCTGTTTCTCTTATGGTGTATACTTTTTGATCCTTCAGGCATCACCAACAGGGTAGATGGCAAGCCAGAATTGGCCGAGTTGCGGGAAACAAGGATCTATATTTGGGAACATTTTGTAAGTTTTTAGCATCTGCCATTGTTATCTTGCTATTATACAGTATGATTATTGGATTTAATTATGGATTATGGTTAAATATCAGATTCCACCTTTGATATCATAATTGCTACTCGATACTCATTAGAGAGAAATCTTGCTATTGTACAGTATGATTGGATTTGATTAATGTATTATGGTTAAATGTCACGTTTCACAATTGACATCATAATTCCTACTCATAAGAAAGAAAAATAATCTGAGCCCGTGACCTCATAGTAAACATGTAGGTTAAAAAATTAGGTCCTCAATGTCTTCACGGTAGACGAGTGCAATGTTAACAATCTAGAACATTGCTTTGCTATCATGACTTGAAAGTTAAAACAATTTTTCTTACATGTTAGATAATGTTTGGCATTTTGTTTGTTTGTTTTTATTTTTTATTTTTTTGAACTTGAATAGTTTTTGGTCCATGCATTGTTACAGCAACTGAAGAGGAGGCAGCAGAGGCATATGATATTGCAGCCATAAAGTTCAGAGGTGCAAGTGCTGTAACCAATTTCGAGATGAGTCGATATGACGTCCAAGCTATATTGAACAACTCTCTTCCAGTTGGCGGCATAGCAAAACGCTTGAAAGTTTCCCCGGAAACGGAGAACAAAGATCTTGTCGGCACCATTCAACCATCTCAGAACACGAACGTGAGAAGCAGCATCAATTTCTCAACCATTCAGCCAATGTCTTCTATACCGTATGATTCTGCAATCACATGTTACCCCCACAACCTCTTCCACCATTTTAATCCCACCAGCGGTGGAAGTAGCACTGCAGAATCTGCTGCAACTATGACCGATGCAATCGCACTCACTACGCTTCCACCACTGGCAGTTCCTGGGTTCTTCGTATGGCCTCATCAGAACTATTGAATTGTGGAAATGATCAACTAGCTAATTTTCTGTTCTGCTAACAAATAGAAAGCTAGTTTATGGTGCAATTTAGCTTGACCTGCTTCTGGGTCTGACCCCTCTTTAACCCTTTTGCTGAGAAGAAAGAAAGGTTTTTTGCTCGGAAAGTCCGAGTCATAGTAACTCTAGGGAATGGATTATGTAAGTAACTTCTCAAAGATGAGGAGTATTGAGTTGCGGTTTTTCAAGCTTGAACAAAGCTTTTCTAATTGCTTGATAACTTGCTGCAGCAAAATAAACGCTTACTTTTTTCTTCTCCAACTTGATTGAGATTTTCTGTATTTATATGCACAAAACATGCATGCAATTGTGGTAGTTTGTCGAGCGCTATTAATTTATAAAATTTATATATTTTAAAGAAATTTTTCGAGATTTTTTTTTTATTAAAAGCTTTTGCAGCTTCAAAGTCAAACTATGACTTTTGAACATTAAATATTTATGGAGTTTTTTTAAAAGCTGTATCATATTACTAAGTTTTTTTAGGATATCTTTGTAAAGTTGTAATTATATATTATATAAATAAATAGAATCACCTATGCCTATTTGCTGGGGTCATTCATAAAATATTTTAACTGTAGGAGTTCAATGATTTTTGATAACTGATAAGGCTTGAAGTTGAAGACTGTATGGTGATACTCCAATGTGTTTTTGATTGAAAGAAGACTCATTCTAGCGTGCGTAAGTTGAGCAAGTCATGCACCGTGTGAAAGTTTCTGAAAATGTTTGTTGGTTGTTCACTTGTTCGATTCAGCTGTAAGTGAATGGTGAGGGTGGCGATTGTCGTCGATGGTCCGGTTAGCAAAGGCAATTTTGGTATGCAGATTTTAAAATTTTTAATCCACGTGGTTAATAATAACAAGTGACTAGCCAGATCATGTGTGTAGAACCCATCTAGTGGAGGCCAGTCTTGTTGACCCGTGTTTGAATCTGGCCCCAAGTTGAGAGGGTGCCCACATTTTTTTTATCTGAAACCCTTCTTTACTTTCCCTTTCACATTTTTATTTCCTCACACTAAAACCTAATTACCCTTCTCCATTTTCCTTTCCAATCGATGCCGACCGCCTCTGCACCTACCTCCTTCACAGGTTATTAATTGTTGTCGTTTCTTAGCTTTAGCCTGCGGTTTAAGTAGTTTATTCGACTCTTTTGCAGAACCTGATGCTACCCTAGTTCATTGGAGATCATAGGAGGATATTTAATGTGTTTGGGAATGCGTTAGAACCATGTTGAATGGGAAAAATGCACTTTCCAATGCAAAAAATTACAAAGTAGTGGGGAGTTGCTTTTGCATCCCTTAAAGATTCAATATCATATACAATACAATTTTATGTAGTTTTTCATAAAGAGTTTGATTAACAAGGAATGAGGTAGGCATGAAATTAACTAGGATATCAGAATAAATCAAGGTATAAGACCAAAAAATAGATGGTAAATTAGACTGAAATAATAAAGATTGAGTGACATTTAATAGATGTTGATGTTTTCTTTCAACAATTCCATTTTGTTGGGGGTTTTCAACACACTACTAGAAATATTACATTTAACATCGTTACATTAACATCTGTTTTTTAAAAAAATCGATGTTAACGAAAATGCAATGGAAATTTTGTAATTAACAGGACATGGTTAACATTGGTTTTTTTAAAATTGATGTTAACGTGTTCCTGTTAAAATCAGTTTTCAAGTTTTTTAAGAAAAATCGATATTAATGTGTTCCTGTTATCATCGGTGTTCCCTTGTTGTGTTATTATAAATAACATCTGGCCCCCAAATTAAACATTCTTTGTTCACTGTCGCGTGGGCCTTCACCAAGTACAAAAACTTCATCTCTGGCGTACCTGGAGACTTGAAGCTGGTAACTTGTTCGTGCTCAGTGATAAGCGCCACATTTTAGTAAAAATAGGATTCAAATATGGCACTTATCCGTTATTTTGATTTGATTTATTCACAAGTTAACCCTAGAAACCTAGTCAATTGATGGTTATATAAAGGTAAGTCATGCTTTCATATTTTGAAAAGATTCCGTCCAATCGAATGATTCAATTTTGCTAGGTTTGAAGGTTACGGAACCAAACTTGCAAAAACCAAGAGCAGGGAGTGAACTAAGCAAAGAATGAAGTCCCAACAGCATTCCAGGCCCAAGAAGCACCAAGGCCCAAGGATTTCTTCATGATTAAGCTTTAAGCTCGCCTAGACGGCCATTTTATGCCTATTTCACTCGCCTGGGCAAGTAACAAGTTCCAAGAAAGCATTTTAGCTCGCCCAGGCGCCCAATTTGTGAAGGAAATGGTGGCCTGGGCGACCAAAGCAGCCAGGTCCACAAAACCTATATATATGGACGGATTTTGGAGGCTGAAGGCATTCTTTTCACTCCAATTCACCTACTTGTTCCATTTCTAGCTTGTTTTAGTTCCTAAGTGAGGGTAGAAGCTTAGGGAAGTGAGGAAGAGTGAATTATATAAGGAGATTTTACCGAAAAGAGGATCGATGATGAGCTTAGTCAGTGGTTCTCTTGAGGAGGTTCTATAATAACCTGGTTTCTAAAAAAAAAGAAAAAATCCCATGCTAACAGCGTGGGAACGGTGCAGTTAGCGTGGGATGCGGCGCCAGTAGCGTGGGATATGGCGCCAGTAGCGTGAAATTGCACCAGAAGGTCATTTCTTACGGCCTGATGGCGCGGATAGCGTCATTTTGGCGTGATTAGCGCCACAGACGCGCCCAGTTGGCGCGATTAGCGCCATAAATGCCCAGGAAGCTTTTAGTTGCGCTAATTTGGCGCGAATAGAGCCATATATGGCGCGATTAGCGCGGGAACGTCGGTAGAACCAGTATTTAAAGGCCATTTTACGAAATTTTGGCCCAAAAATCATGGTTTCTCCTTCCTCACGACCCCAACCTCCATTGATGCATGCTCCAAGCTTCCTAGGACCTTGTTTGATGACCTAAACCCCTCCTTGTGACCTTGATTGTGAGAGAAACACTTAGAAAGCTTCAATCCTTCATCCTTTCTCTTAAAACCTCTTGTGTGTGAGAGTTTGATTTCTCAAGAGGAAAGCTCAAAGAACTTGAGGGTGGCCGAGACTCAAGGCTTGGAACGGACACCAGAGCTTGAGGAAGCTGTCCTGAGGTCTTTCTAGTCACCATTGAGGTAAGAAACTCAAGTTTCTTCGGTTGATTTTGATTCTGGGGTTTCTTGTGAATAGTGACCCATATGAGCTGGGGCTAGAATTAGCCCAGGGTCCTGTAGAGAAACTTGTTTAGAATGGTTTAGTGATGAAGGATTAGCTTTCAGTTTCTGATTTAGAGACCTTTGAATCTTGGCTCTGTGGCTTGTATGTGTGGCCTTTGTGATAAGTCACTGGTTGGATTTATGCCATGATAGAGCCTAGGTTAGGTTTGTATTGAGCCTGAAAGGCTAACGGAATGGTGCCTTGACCGAGGCTTAAACCTTTTTAGGGATATGTTGAATTAGGGGCTATCGTGAGCCAGAGCCCAGATATATGATGTGCATTGAGTCTAGGATGACTCAGAGGCTTGGCTTTCAGCCTTGGA
>PYAF01004101.1:6941-19414 GCA_007407185.1 Glycine tomentella | reverse complement strand
TGCAGATTTGACTATACTTGTGTGAACTCTGTTTTGCATGTGTGTTCTTGTGGCATAACAAGTCTTGGATTAATTTTGTGATAAAGATTATTGTTTGATTTTGTGATAAAGATCCAAAGGGCAATAAAACTCTGATTTGAAACTCTGATTTTCATCAAAGAAATTTTAATTTACCAAGACTAACCAATTCACCTCCCCTCTTGGTTAAGTGTGAAGTGTTCCTTATTTTCCACATATTTATTTAATTTTGACTCTTTATTGTTGCCTATTTCTGAATAGGATTTTAATGGGGGACAAGTTTGGGACCACTTATGATATTTAAAATCATATGTTTATTATTGTTGATTAAAATAATATTGACATTTGGGACCACATGAAACATAATGGATGAACTGAAAATCATTTCTTTATTATTTTTTATTAAAATAGTGTTGATGTTTGAGACCACAGGAACACAAATGTAAGAGCAAATTGAAGAAGAAGAAGAAGAAGGAAGGATGTTAACACTGCGTACCAAAAAGATGGATTCACATCTAACAAAAAGTTGGGTTCACGTCCAATTAGAGAAAAAACAAAAAGAAACAAGAGTCTTAAAATTTTTTCAGGTTGATAGGAAGAAGATGAGGGTATTCTAAACATAAAATTTCATTAAAAGTCTTATGACCAGCATGTGCCTACTTTATGTTAAATTATTACACGATGTTTAGGACGGAGGGGGTCTGGGTGTAATGTAAGCTAAGCAATTAAGGAGTTTTTTTGTAGGGTGCAAAAAGAAAGGGGTATCAAGTGAAATTTAAGCAAAACACACGAGGTGCGGATGTAATTTACTCCGAAGTATAACTTATAAAGAATTAACTTGCACAAAATAAAATGATGATAAACTGAAAGAAAATATGTAATCATATACGCTAAGCCTCAATGGCCTTTAAGATATAAACATAGATGTATCAAAGTCATTACAATTGTTAGCAAGAAAGATAAAAAATATCCACCGCCTCTCAAAATATTACACAGTATCACCAAAAGATTTGATACAACCAAATATTACGACACTGAGTATACAAATCTTTTCACCCCAAATATACATCAAAAAGGGAAAATAATCCTATACTCAGAGCAATCACTACCAAAGCCCCACAAGTGATACGTAGTGTGTGCCTCTATGGTGATTGGTGGTATCTGAGGCTCATTTAACATCAAAAGTGGGACCGAATTTAATCAAAATGCAGATGGAGGTGTGCCTCTTCCTCCACCATATAATTGTAGTGGTATCTACTAATCCACATGAATATCCTCCATGGATGCTCCATGACCTCCCCTTGAAATTGGTGGTTGTAAGGGTGAGTCCTCTGCTCTTCAAATGCGACAAACAATAGGCAATAACAAACAAAACTAAAACATACAATCTATGTAAACACTATGTGTGGTTATCTAAACAAACAACACTATTGTGTCCTAAGCGCGTAACTATCACACTTATTTCACCATAGGGCCTAATCGCTGCCACCAATCCTCCTAGGTCTTACAAAATTATGTGGATGATAGTCAAGACTGATCGCTACATACAGATACATCACACACTGATCCCCTATCTCCTAACTCAAAAGCATAGTCTCGGAGCCCGTTAGGAGTAGAAAGTGAGGCCTGTAAGTTATGTTAGATACAGGGGGAGCTTCAAGAGGTTCAAGAAGCTGAGGCTCTTAGTCTTGGATGTTTTAGCTTTTACATGCCATTCAATTGAAGACATATGTAATCTTTAGATGTTTGAGAATTTCATCTAATGATCCATTGCATTGCATAAACATCATTCATTGGCCTGCATTCATGGTTTTACAAAAGGCGTATGTTTCATGAAAAAGTTTTTAAAGTATTCATGATTACATTGAAAAGGCAAAGTGTTCAAAGCTTAAGTTTTGGAAAAACATATTTTCTCTGTTTTAATCGATTACCAGCTAATGGTAATCTATTACTTAAGCTTTGATGAAAACTTTAATTGATTACGACTATATGGTAATCGATTACACTTCACAAAGACACAGAAATGTCTTCCTATGATAATCGATTAAGATTTGTTGTAATCGATTACTTGGCGCGTTCCTGGAAATAAAACTTTTTGTGATAATCGATTACATGGTCATTTAATCGATTACTACGTTCATATATCTTTTCCAGAAATATCAAGAACACTTTAATCGATGAAACTTGTTAACAATCGATTATATTAGTGGTTTTAATCGATTACTTGGATGATTTAATCGATTACATTCATTTACAACAGTTTATTATAAATAGATGTTGGGTCTTTTGAAAAATATAAATCATTACTCTACAAAATTTTCATAGATTTTCAAAAGCCTTCTAAAGTTAGAAAATATATTCTGAGTTACTAAGCTATTGTCCCACAAATTCTAAATCTTCATATTGCATTGAAAGATTTCTTCTTAGGCAAGATTTTAAAGAAGTTCTTGGAGAGTTTGCCCTGAAATTTGTTTTTCAACTTGAATCAAGATAGGTAAATCATATGCATTCATATTCATTGGATCATCAGGTTGTCTCTCTCCATTAACTTTGCTTGTAAATTCGTTTTAGAATTCTTGGTTGTTGTAACTATTACAATAGAATTCTTAAGGCTTATCTAGAGTAGAGAATAGTTCTCTATGTCTTGATCACTAGGAGTCTAAGGGGATTAGATTTATGTTCTTAATCTAGGTTTGATTAAGGGAGATTTGTAATAAGCTTGTAAGAAAATAATATTGTGAATAGTGGAACTCTAACTAAGTTTGGTTAGAAGAAACTGGATGTAACTTCTCAAAGGTGAGAAGTTAACCAATATAAGTTCTTGTGTTGATTACTTTCTTTAATCTCTTCTTGTTGTCTTAATATGTGATTCTTTGGTGAAATCTTTCTTTCTTAACAAGTGTAAGGTTTTGTAATTGTTTTCCTGAGCTAAGTGATTTCATTAGTTGGAGCATTCTTGGTTTAATTGTGTTATGATCTTATTACTCTAATTCTTTAAAGTTTTTTTTAAAGACTAAGTTTAAACCAATTCACCCCCCTCTTGGTTATTGTGTGTAAGACCCTGACTTCTGGCGCGGACGGCGTGGGATGCTGCGCGGATAGCGCCAGAAGTCCTGATGAGAAAACCTGGTGGGAGGTGTGGCGCGATCAGCGCCATAGTTGGCGCGGTTAGCGCCAGAGCCACGGGAAGATGGCGCCAAGGGCGCCAGGATGGCGCCGGTAGCGCCAGGGTCTCTGGAAGGTCACGCTGGGAGCGCCAATAGTGGCGCCAGGGGCGCCAGGATTTCCAACCGGCGCGGATCGCGCGGAGTGTGGCGCAGAGATCCGGCGTA
The DNA here is from genome assembly GCA_007407185.1 of Glycine tomentella. Taxonomy (NCBI): domain Eukaryota; kingdom Viridiplantae; phylum Streptophyta; class Magnoliopsida; order Fabales; family Fabaceae; genus Glycine; species Glycine tomentella. The sequence continues at coordinate 16,064 of PYAF01004101.1, read as the reverse complement.
GATTGCGTCAGACCTCGGGCAGGCCCAGTATAAAAGGGGAATCGCATTTTTGCAGAAGGGAAACTCTTCCCCTTCTTCCCCACGACCCCAACCTCCATTAATGGCTGCTCCAAGCTTCCTTGAGCCCCATATCTTGGTCTAAACACTTCCCAAACCATTCAAACCTCCTAGAAACCTTGAGAGAGCTTGAATCCTTCCTCAAATCTCTCTGAAACCCCTTATCTTGAGAAACCCAGAGAGGTTGAAGAGAACTCGAGTTTGGCGAGGAACGGCAGCGACCCACGGACACCTGAGCTTGGAGGAGTGTTCCAGAGGTCTTCTGTGTCGCCACTGAGGTAAGAAACTCGAGTTTCCCCATTTGATTTGGGATTTGGGGGTTTCCTGTGAATAGTGACCCATCTGTGATAGAGCTAGAATTAGCTCTGAGTCCAGTTGAGAGATGTGTTTAGAATGATGAGAGGAGGAAGGATTAGCTTTCAGTTTGTGATTTGGTGAATGTCGGTTTTGGCTCTAGGTGATGCATGTGTGACTTGAACTGAGTCACTTGTTTTGAGACATGCAAGAGCCTTAGTGATGGGCTTGAGGTGCCTGATAGGCCGCGGAGACGGTGTCTGATGAGATAGACTGTCCAAGCCCTGAGAAACCCAGAGGATTTGGGTTGTTAGAGCTTTGAGCTCTCTGAGAATGGCTTGTGCTGAGTCTGGAATGACTCTGAGGCCGTTGAGGATTGCCTGATGAGCTTATGGTTGTATATGTGTTTGAATGGTCTGTGATATGTGATTAGTTGCCTTGTCAGGGCTTGACACAAGCTGTCAGGGGAGCAGACCATCATTCGAGGCTAGAGCTGAAGGCAAGACTAGCCAGGTAAGCTCATCGATCTGGAATTTCCTTTCCTTTCTCTTATTCACCACCCAAGGTGGGGGTGATGGATGCATGCCATGGTTGATTGTATATATATATATAAATGTTTTGTGCATGCTGAGGAAAGAAAGGCCGTGATGGCCTGTTCTTCATGAATATATGTGTGTGTTTGTGAGCCGGGAAGGCTAGATGAACGGAGCTTGAAATGAAACTCAGCCCGTTCCAGATGTATGAATATATGATAAACCCTAGGATAGACACTGAGAAAGTGTGAGGGTGTTTGACCCCTGTGGTTCAGGTGGGGCCTTGGGCAGAGATAGATGAACACTGTGATGTGTTCCATGGCTTTGATGAGATGCATATCGGAGAATGATCTGTGATGGAATCTATAAGATACTGAGATGGTATCGGGCTAGTTGAGGTTCCCTAGCCAAAGGAAGAGTTTGAGGACTCCCTGGAATAGCTGAGATTCCTTGGGAGGTGCCACTGCTCTCCGCCTACAGTCCTAAGGGTGGATTGCCCTGTTTGGATGTTCCTCCTTAGGCAGAGATGATGAGAGTCTTGAGTGAGTATCCTCAGGCGATTGTGCTGAGATTGATAAAGACCATCGTTGTGGTCTGTGTTTGAGGTTAGATGGACACTGTGATTGTGTCTGAGTTATGAGATTCTCTGGCCAGTAGAATAGAGTCCTATGGTGGTAGGACAGATGGTATGTGGTTGAAAGTCCTAAGAGATTGAGTGCCTCCTGTGTGAGATGATCTCTCTTAGGCATGTGGTTGATGACCCTGAGGGATAGAGTGCCTCCGTTGTGAGACGATCTCTCTCAGGTAGTGGATGGACAGTCTGAGGGATGGAGTGCCTCCTATGTGAGATGATCTCTCTCAGACCGTGATTAGAAGTCCTAAGGGATTGAGTGCCTCCGTTGTGAGATGATCTCTCTTAGGCAGTGGATCTGGAAGTCCTGAAAGATGAGTGCCTCCGTTGTGAGATGATCTCTTTCAGGCAGTGTGTATGAAGTCCTGAGTTGAGAGATTCCTCAGGCAGTGTATGTGAAGACCTGAGTTGAGAGATTCCTCAGGCAGTGTATGTGAAGTCCTGAGTTGAGAGATTCCTCAGGCAGTGTATGTGAAGTCCTGAGTTGAGAGATTCCTCAGGCAGTGTATGTGAAGTCCTAAGTTGAGAGATTCCTCAGGCAGTATGTGTGAAGTCCTGAGTAAGTGACTCAGGCCCTGCTTGTTTTGGTTTATGAGGCAGTGCCTCTCTGGTATAGGCAGTGTCCAGTGATTGACACTGACGATTAGGTACCTCTGTGAGATCTTCTTGAGAATTTTGGGAGAGTTAGTGTGGTGTATAGATGCCATGATGATGGCCTGACTCTGAGAGACGAGTCTGAGATGGCTTGATAGCCAGTATGAGGTGGGATACCTCTGATATTGATGGAATCTAGTGTGATGACCCCAGAGAGCTGGGATATGTGTGAAAGCTAGGCTAAGGTCCTAGATTTTATATGTGTGAGCTGGGATGATATCCTAAGCTCTGATACTTGTTTGTGTGTATGTTTGGTGGTGAACTAGGGTAAGGGAGGATCTCCCAGAACCCTGAGTTTACTAAGACGTTTGTCTCACCCCTGTTGTGGGTTGTGGTTTTCAGGTGTTTCCAGAGAAGAGGAGATACCTCAGGGCAGGAGGCCCTAGCTGAGGGTGCTGGAGTTGTCATGGGCTGCAAATGAAGACTAGAAGAGTCTCTTTCTTTTGATCTCTGTCTTGTATTTCTGTATAAGTATAGGGTGTGAGTGTACACCCGTTGTCTGTACATATTTATGTTGTATAACCACAGATGTGGTAGATCTTATGAGTTGTATATATATGTACAGATGATGTTATGTGTATGAGTGAATGTTTCCTCTTAATGATCTCTATTTGAGTTTTATGTATATCTGCCTATGTGTTAAGTAAGTTATGTTAGTTTTATCTGGATCAGCAGGGGCTTGATATTGATAGGGTGTGATGTGTTTTATATATTCCATGCATAATGAAATCAAGAAAAACGATTTTGTTGTTTCCGCACCGCGTGTAGTTAACGCTGATAGCGTGATACTGATATTATTGGTGATAACGCACCGGGTGCACACGGGGTGTTACATTGTGTGTTCATACTGTTTTTCAAAAAGTTCTAGATCATTGGTGATCTTAAGGACAAATTCCAGACAAGGAACTCTCTCAAGCATACACCTCTACTTTCAGAGGTCGAGCCAAAACACATAAATGATGTTATGTCTGTGAATACTGGGTCAAAGCAATGTAAGAAGAGTTGTAACAGTTTCAGAAGAATGATGTCTAGAAGCTTGTAGAACTCTCCAAAGGAAAATTTGCTATTGGAGCAAGGTGGGTGTTCAAAAACAAGCTAGACGAAACAAGAAAGGTTATGAGGAATAAGGCTAGGTTTTTGGACAAAGGTTACTCACAACATGAAGGTATAGATTATACTAAAACTTTTGCTCTTGTTGCTCATCTAGAGGCAAAACACAGTTTACTATCCTTTGTTGCTCATCATAGTACGATGTTGTATCAAATTGATGTAAAAAACACATTCCTTAATGGACTTATCAATGAAGAGGTCTATGTGGAACAACCCTTAGGTTTGAGAGTTTTGTCTATCCTCATCTGTCTTCAAACTTAATAAAGCTTCGTATGTTTAAAGCAAGCTCCTCGAGTTTGGTATGAAAAGTTAAGTTCGTTTTTAACTGAAAATGGCTTTACAAGAAGAAAGGTAGATATACTTTGTTTCATAAAGATTATGGAAGTCAATTCCTAATCGTCCAAATATATATGGACAATATCATATTCGATGCTACTAATGACTCTCTATGCAAGGATTTTTCCAAACTTATGCAAGCAGAGTTTGAGATGAGTATGATGGGAGAATTAAAGTTCTTTCTTGGACTTCAAATCAAGCAAACAGACGAAGGCATATACATACATCAAGCAAAGTACATGAAGGGACTTCTGAAAAAGAAAAAGATGGACAATGCAAAGCAAATGAAAACACTTATGCATCCAACCATTGTACTCGGACTGGGTGAACAATTAGAGCAGATGGACAAAAATACATACAGAGGAATTATAGGATCACTTTTGTATCTGATTGCGTCCAGACATGATATTATGTTCAGTGTATGCCTTGGTGCCAGATTCCAAAAGGAACCAAGGGAATTTCATCTATATAGAGATAAAGTGTAAAGAGAAAGCACCAGTGGAGGTTGTCACTTCATTGGTGGATGCTTAGTTTCTTGGATGAGCAAGAAACAAAGGAATATAGCTCTATCGGCAGTAGAGGAAGAGTGTATATCAGTTGCAAGTTATTGTTCTCAACTCTTGTGTATCAAACATCAGCTTGAGGATTACAACTTGTTTGAGAACAAAATTCATATCCTTTGTGATGATATATTATTGCCATAGATCTTTCTAAAAATCCCATCATGAATTCACATGCCAGACACAGAAATAAAACATCATGTCATAAAGGATCGAGTTCTGAGGGGTACTGTGGAATTACAGTTTGTATCCACAAAAAAGATCAGCTTGCTGATTTATTTACAAAACCCTTTACTGAGGACAGGCTAATCTTCCTGAGAGAAAGGCTTGGCATGTTTCCTACGGAATGAAGTTTCAAATCCATGTGTGAAGCATTAACACATCACTAAGCTTCCAAAGGACCTATCGTCTAATGAGCTTAGTCAGTACTTGTGCACTACACACATGCATCCAATATATGGACTGTGACCTTGGACACAAGTTTAGTGAAACACAACTTTTCGAGTGGTCGTGTTCTGAGTCACCTAAAGCGGGTCAGATCCTTTTTGAAAAATCCCATTTCTTTTCAACTTCCCCCATGTTTTTTCTCTCTCTCTCTCTCTTCACCCTAAACACTTAACCATCACCATCACTCATCATTACAACCTTTCACTATCAAACCCTCTACAATCTTTTCACTTTTCTCTCAAAAATCTCTCTGCACCCAAACCTTTCTCCCTCTTAGAAACTTAGAAACTTCCCAAAACCCTAACAATGGCCAAGAAATAAAACCAACCACAAGTCGTTCAAGTTGCACATTACTTCAGAAACAACCCTTCCTCTGCTTCATCTGAGGATGGTTCCCCAGTACAAATTAGCATACTTGCACTCGTGACTATCGTTGTTGCGGAAGTCACAATGAAGGACAAGGAACCCAGAGTTCATGTCGAACACTTCTTTGACATTGAGTCTGGAGAACGTTGGGTATGTCATCAAGGCCCATCTCATGCTATGTGTCGTTCACCATTTTTTTGAAGACCCCATGGTAGTGGTGCCTAAACTCATCTGTAAGTTCTGGAGCACTGCCAAGGTGTACAAAATGAAGTCATTGGAAACTACTTCGCTAGAAGAGTACTTCACATAACAGTAAAGTTGTCTGTTGAGACCATCGCTCAAGTTATTGGCTGTGAGTGTCAAGGTACAAAGTTCATGAACAGTTGGGGAGATGAACTAGAAGATCAAATTAGGCACTCCTTGTGGGACCCAATTGGGTTAAGCCCCTGGGCGCTATGGAACACTACTAAGCAAGGATAAAATCTTCCAGCAGATAGTCAAAAATCCAATCATTCACAAACAGAGCTCAAAGGATTTCTTGTCCAATGCCCACAAGTTTATTCTTTACAATTTTATGGAGGGCACTCCCTTTGACTTGCCCTAGATTCTCTTCAACTGCTTTACAACTAAAGTGATGAAGGAAAAAAAACATTGGGAAATACATATACCATAGTGTTGTCCTCACTAAGGTATTTGAAGCCAATGTACAGTAAGGAAGTTCCTGTATAAGACACACGTAGATGTTTAAGATAGAATCGACCTGGACTGAGTGTTTCTTCCAAAGCAGAAAGTCGTTAGCCAAGTGAACATCTCGAAGATGAGGCTAGTAGATGATGGCTCATTCCAACAAACTCCCCAAGTGGATGATTCCATACTCTCTGAACTTCATCAGAAGTTTGGACTCAACACTGCTCAAGCTGAGTAGAGAACCAAGAAGAAGATGGATGCACCTTCGTCCAAGGCTGCACAACATCCACCTCCCACTCTCGTTGCTCTTAAGGCCACACGTGCTATGGCTCGTGTGTCCAAATGACCAGCACTTAAAAAGAAAAAACCTCTGACCACTGTTGAATGCCTAAGGGCACTCAGTGAGACTAAAAGCGATAATGATTAGGCTTTGGTGTTCAGGAAGAGAAAAGTTGCACCCTTAAGTGAAGAAGGTGAAACCAACCCAACAAACTCCTCCTAATCTTACTCAACCCCATACTAGCAACTGAGAGAAGAAAGAAGCACAGAGACCCAAGCGTCCAACGGGTGAGCAATCCTCTATCATTATTGATGCTACCGACGGCCTTCCACCATTCGAGATTGTACAAGTTCGTGACCAAACTTCCAGTGTTCACCAATTTGAAAGAATCTTCGTTGCATTGTGAACATTCGCCTAAGAAAGAAGAAGAGAACTGAGTCCACTTCTGATATGGATGATGAAGTACAGGATAAAGCACCTCCATTTCCCATCCACCTTGATCATTTCCAACATCAAGGTCCACCTGCCATCGACCCCAACCTCATCGTTGAAGATATTGAAAGGTCAACCTTTCTCTATGAGAATTCTTAAAACATTCAAAGAAGACTGGATGCAGAATTCCTACGTCAGGTGGATTGGGTGCAACTTCCACTTGATATTGAAAAGAAGAAGTAACATGCACTTCGTCCATTCACAAAGATTCTCAAGCTGCCTTTACTTTCACCGAGTTGGATCCACTAACAGGGATTGAAGTTCTTCCTCCACCATGGAAGCGACTTCACCCCAAGTTATCCAAGCCTTCATCCATTGTAGCTCGGTGCAAGAATATTTTCAAAGAAAAGGTGGACCTATGATAAGCATATCATTGGGTGGTTTTGCAACATTGATGCCCAACAGATTGATCCATCCTTTGATGATTTCTTGCCACCTTTTTTTTGTGTCCAAATCACATCCAACTATTCACTCCATTGTCCAAGTTTGTTCCTTTATTCTATGGCCATCAAGCCCTTCCTCTGACTAAGGACGACATATTTAATCTTGGGATTATTATGATGCAATGTGGGTTGACTAATCAATGGCCAAGCTATCCTTATAACACCTTGAAATTTCAATAACTGAAAATATATGTTTGATGTATTTCTTGTGTTATTTGATTATTTGATTAGTTTATATTGGTTGGAGTGTTGTGTAAATTATACTTGTGCAACTGCTTGGTGTGGATGTTAGGTTATGTGAAGTTTGTTTGATCTATGTTTGAAATGTGTGATTGACAGTTTGACCCAAAACCTATTTCGGTAAAACCACAATCTCGGACTAATTAACCGTTGGATTGACTTCAAATTTTCACAGTAGGTTCAAATCCTATCTCTTCATGTTTTGACAGTTGCTCTTTGAAAAATAAAAACTTTTAATGTCCTGCTAAGCGCGACTAAACAGAAAGAGAATTGCGTTGAGCAAGACGAGCTAGCTAAGCGGGCATTGCAGCTTATAAATACGTCCAACAGCACCAAAAAACGTGTTTTTCACCTCTCTCTCTGTCTCTAAACCCTCACCCAAAGCCATACCCTTTTCTATTGGATACAGGGGAGCTGGAAAGAAGATCAAATCAAGAATGAAGCTCTTTGCTTAAAGGATTTTAGCTTTTTACATGTCATTCAATTGAAGGCATTTGTAATTTGTTAAGTTGTTCAAGAGGCTTATATTGTCATCCTTGTATTTGCATAAACATAATCATAAACATGCATACATGATTTAAGAAAAGCATAAATGGTTACATGTTTGCATTTAGAAAGAAATTCTCATGGTTTAAGTTTTAGAAAATGCATTTGTGCACTGCTTTAATCGATTACCAGCATGTGTAATCTATTGCAAAGCCATGAAGAACACTTTAATCGATTACAAGAAAATCGTAATCGATTACACAACACAAAAACACAAAACACGCCTAAATGCCTTAATTGATTACCACTCAATCGTAATCGATTACACAAGCTTATTTCAATTATGAGACTAGCTGCCTTAATCGGTCATAGGTCATTTTAATTTATTACATTGTTCATAAATATTTTCTAGATTGTACTAAGAACAATTTAATCGATTATTAGTTGATTACATTGATTAAAATAATTGATTACATAACGTTTTAATCGATTACATGCATTTAAATCTGTTTTCTTTAAAAAGTTGTTGGGTCTGAACATTTGCAATAATCTAGAGAAATTGATTTTACGAATTACTCATTACTCCCAAAGGTTTCAAAGTTTGAGAAAAAGATTTTGAGTCTCATACATCTTGTTTCAAAACCCAAGAACTCATGCTTCATTGATCATATTGTTTTGAACAAGATTCTTCAAGAGTTTTTTCAAGAGAGTTGCTTTTCAACATTAGCTTCCATTAAATCTGAATTTTCTTGGTAAAATTCATTCATTCATCCTCTGAGGATCATAAGGTTGTATCTCTCTTGAACTCTTACTGTGAATTGACTTTTTCTTTTAATTCCTGTAAGTACTAAGATCAAAGAGTTTCTTTAGAGGTTTTTCTAGAGTAGTGTTCTCTAGAGGAAAGAACGAAGTATTGTTCTCTGGTTCTTCGTGATTAGTGTTGGATTTAAAGGAAGCTACAAGAAGATTGAATCAAGGATGACTTGAAGTTTTAGCTTTTTACATGCCCAATCATTTTGATGGCATTTGTAATTATCTAAGTGGCTCAAGTGCATTTCCTTATGATCCTTCATTGCATTTGCATTTTCATCCTTATGCACACATGTCTTTGATTAATTAACTAAATTTTCAAATGTTTTTTCAAAGTTCATGTTTTCATGGTTGAAGTTAAAAAAAATGAAAATTTATTATTTTAATCTATTAACTCAGTATTTAATAGATTACTTTTGTTTTCAATCTGAAAAAGGCATGAAGAACACATTAATCGATTACAATGTTCTGGTAATCGATTACATAGTGTAAAATCAAAATCATTGATCGCAGCCGTACGCAACCAAATTAAATTGATTTGAATGTAGTACTAGGAAGTTGACTCCTAGGTCGTCTCTCAAGGATCAATTGTCAATGTTTAAGGATTGAAAACGTGTTTTGGGGGATTGTTGTGGCAGAATGCGAAAATCTAAAAACAGAATCGAAAACTAAATTAAACAAAAACACGAAATTAATT
>PYAF01004100.1:187018-200470 GCA_007407185.1 Glycine tomentella | reverse complement strand
GACTGTGGTCTGGACTTTGATCTGAAATTTGCATGTGCCTTGATTAGGCCGTGAGATTGAGACTATTGGTGGCGGAAGCCACAGAGCAGGGACTGGACTGCAGACTGAGACCTTGCCAGGTAAGTTCAGTGTCCCTGGGGATTATTTCCCATCTGGTTTGCATACCACACTCCGGGGGAGTGGTGGTCATTTCCATGCTCCATGCATTGGTAGTTGCATCCTCATGATGATATGATTGTGCATCTATGCTTGAGATTCTGTGCTATGACTGTGGTTAGATCTGTTGGCCAATGGATAGATATGGAGCTCCCTAGGAGATGGTTTCCTCCTAGTATGGTTGGCTCATGGGTGAGGATGATCCCGGGGTGATGATGATCCCCTAGACCAAGGGAATCGTACAGATGGATTCCTGCTATTCTCGGAGGTACCATATATGTGCATCCATGCTAAGGGTAGCACCCAATGGGATGACACAGGTGTGAGTGCCGGTCTCACACTGAGGATGGATGCTGATGATGATGCATCCTGGCGTTGATGATGATACGCCATTGCTTGATTTGTTTGGATGCTTGATATGTTGTTATAAGGACCTGATATGCTAGGCCGGTGGGCCATTTGTGTGTATGTCTGATGTATGTGTTATGGAAGTGGGCCAGGGTGGAGGAAAGTCCTCCAAGGACCCTGAGCTTACTGAGATGTGTATCTCACCCCGTGTGGGGCTTATGATTTCAGGTGATTCTTCTGGGAGAGAAGAACAGACGCAGGGCAGGAGGCCCTAGAGATGACATGCTGCTGACTGGGAAGCAGCAAGGAGAGCTAAGAGCTCTTTTTGATTTTGTTCTGTTTTGTTCCTTGATAGGGATGGGGTGTATGTACCCTATGACATGTATAGCTCTGTATATCCCCTGTGAGGGCTGATGTTATTTTGGTTCACCATGATATGGTGAAAACCTGTTGTATATTTGATGAACAGAACTATTGATGTATATTATATGATTCTCCTGAGCTTATATTTGATGTTTTTCAGTTATCTGCCTATTTGGATAAGAAATCTGTCTATATGTGTATTGTATGAGATAAACTGGATCAGCAGGGGTGTGATATGGTTTTGTATGTGTGTGTGTTTGTGATATGCTGGGTTTCCATACATAATGAATCAGGAAAATCGATCTTGTGCTTCCGCTAAGTTTTAAATGAATGTTTTAAGCGCTAACTGATATCATAATGATAACGCACCGGAGGCCTACGGGGTGTTACAGTTTGCCTCTATTTTTATGGGTTTTCCTATGTTTTTAAGGTAAATACAAAGCTAATGCAGCAACCACAAGCACATAATCATGTAACAAACATAGTTGTGCAACAAAACGGAAAAATGCAAGAATTAAAACTACTTCTATGAACTAATTACAATGAATTAAAGCTAGGACACAATGAATCGTATCCCCGGCAACGACGCCAGTTTTGATAAACACGTTGTCGACATGCACCAAAACAATTTTACTAAGCTAATTCCGTAGCACAGAGATAACCTAGGTCGACTCAGAGACACTTATCAATATGGTTCTAGCTTCAATTTACGAATAACAGTGAAGGGGGAATTTTATCAAACAGTTTGTGTGAGTAAGTAAAACTTGCAAAAACGTAAACTAAAATTAAAGAGCAACACAGAAACTAATAGAATTCAAAAGAAATGATGTAAAACAGAATTAAAAACATCAATCCAATTCATCTCACCAAGCAATTTGAAAAATCATTGTTCTCAGAAATTAATCCTATCATGAAAGTTCATTCAATCTCATTAGAAGCAACTCAATCGACTTAATCCCTAAATTGATTGAAACCACAACCCTAACTGAAACATCATCCAATTAAGTCTGTGATTAATGTTCGAAATTAGGAAATGAATCCATAACCTTATCCATTTTCAATCCTAAACGCATACATAATCATGAAAACAGAATAGCAATTGAAGAAGAAGATGAACATTCACATAGGATTCAAAATACTAAACCATAACTCAAATTCTCCTTGTGCTTGGGTTGAATCCTTGAATTGATTGAGGATTTAGCCTTCCATGATCATCATCAGTGAAAGCCCCATGGATTGAGTGCACTGCACAAAAATGGAAGAACACAAAAACGAAAATGAAGAACAATGAAGAACAAGGAAGAACAGTAGAGAGAAAATGAAGAACAAGGGTTTGATTCTAACAACTAAAGGAAAGAAAAATAAAACTTGTTTATTGAAATGTAAAGAGTGGTGCCCAAGTTTCACTAAAGTCACTAATATATGTAGGGACTGAGTTCTGAAAATAAAATGGGCCATAAACAAACCCAACAATCTAATTATTTGCTATTTACAACCATGAAAGTCAAATTCGCAGCCCAAAATTACAAGTGCAGAGGCGCAAACTTCAAAGCTAAAAATGACCCTCTAAATGACAGAATTGGCCTCGGGCTATTTCTATAAAATTTGTAGACCTTTTCGTTATCTTTCCAGGGACTCCTAGAATGCTCCATTCGGAGATTGGTAGCACCCTATAGGTCCTGCACAAGTCAGATACTTCAAGTGAGCCAAAAATCCAAAAATACGCAACAATTAGCAATTAAGCCCACTTACTTGCCTAGGCCCAAAAACTGAATTAGAGTAAGAAAATAAATGTCCAAGAGAGGTCAAATAAGCTAAGAAGGATAGAAAAATACTCAACTAAAAGCACTCTATCAAGGTGAGAAGAAAGATTAGCCACAAATTTTTATACTGGTTCACTTCAAACACTATGAAGTTATATCCAGTTCTTCCACTCAACACTAGAGTAGAGTTTCACTATTGCAAAAAATATCCTTACAAGCAATTACAAGCCTCTCTTTATCAACCCTGGATAAAGTTAAGAAGTCTAAAACCCTATTAGACCCTTAGAGATCAAAACCCACACTAAGAACACTACTCAGCTATCCTTAGAGAAATATTATCTCTAACCTTGCAAGAAACCCATTTATTATAGACTAATCTTTACAGAAATTCAAAGAACAGTTTTACACCTTCAAAGAATAAGGAAAAATATCACATGATAATCCAAGAATGCATGCACATGAATGATTCAACAGATTGAATGACAAATTATCAACTCAGTGCATTCCTTTCCTTATGCTTTGAATGAACAATGAAGCTTCACCTTCTTGATTCAAAAAACCATGCAAATTTGTGAAGCCTCAATGTTTTTAGAAACTCAGAAATGTTACTAATGAAGGCTCAGAATGTTTATGAATGCTTACACTTCGTAATTTTCAAAATACTCAAAAGTCACAAACCTCAGCCTGAGAGGTTCTATTTATAACAGCTTTTTAACTGAAAATAATCGATTAAACATGCTCCAGTAATCGATTATTTCGTATATGTAATCGATTAAATCAAGATAGTAATTGATTAAAATGTTTAAGATATGAACTGAGTTTCAAGAACGAACCATTTAATCGATTATTCCGATACGTAATCGATTAAGACAGAGGCACAAGTTTTTCAAAATAAATCATGTAATCGATTAAGATGATCTTGATGCATTCTGGGTTTTGACAAAGAACAATATAATCAATTATTCCGTGAAGTAATCGATTAAACCAGTCATTATGTTTTTCTAAATGCACTTTGTAATTGATTATCACGATGTGTAATCGATTAAGTCAGTAGGCCATGTTTTCCTAAGCATGCATGTAATCGATTACCAATTTCTGTAATCGATTAAGCCAGAGAGTTCTATTTCTCATAAAAAGCCTAAGTAATCGATTAATCCAATATGTAATCGATTACAATGTTCTTGCTTTGTTTTCTGAAAGGCACGCAGAATAAAATAATCGATGTCACTAGCCTTGTAATCGATTAATGCAGTAAGGTTTCATTTTTCCAAACACTTTACTTTTTAAATGCCTTACTTATGACTTGCCTTTAATTAATCCTTTTAATCTAACAATCCTAGATGAATGAATAATGCATGATATGCACAATTGGATTATCAGATCATACACTTCCTTTTACATTAATCAAATTGGTTTTCAAGCTTTTCATGGAACTTTTCCTTTGAGCATGTTGAAAGCACAAAACTCTTGAAGCTTGATCCTTATTCATTGATGCTTGGCTTCACTTGAATCAACACAGAAGACACTACACTACTATCTAAAACTACACTATCAAAGTCATCTAACCTAAGGTTATGTCTGTTTAATTTGTGAATGTCCTATCTATCTCAGGATCATATAAATGTAAGTCACTTGATGTGGACCTAGTCATACACAGTTCGGCTTATAAGGAACAATAAACACAGACAGTACAGAAATATCAAACAGCTATGCTACCAGGACAATATATGCTAAAATGAAATAGAAATTGGAAAACTGCCCTAAAATTTTTTGAAAAAATCTAAAAAAATAACAGTGAATGTCTAAAAATCATGATTGATTTTTTTGTGATTTTTTTGGTGATTTTTAAAAATCATGCAATTAGAAAATCGCCTAAAAAATGGCCTAAACGATGGAATTTGGCAATTTGGACCCCTGGTGAACGTGTTATTCCATAATTGGTTCAACTTGATGTATGAATTTTCTGCACCTTCTAGTAAAATTTCAGTCAATTCTGAGATAATTTGCTATGAAATTACCAAAATGCCCCTACGACAATTGTAAAGACTAGTCCAAAACTCCTACTTAGAGTTTGAATTTGCCAATTTGAACCCACACCCAACCCTTAAGGGAGTTGCTTTTGTTCAAAATGGGCGATAAACCCTGGGAAACAAATCGCAACTCAAACTGCACAAGCTGGAAAAATTTTGGGACAACAAAATGACACTACAAAAACAACTACACTACACTACTTTCTCCCTACTACTACTCTATTTTTTGCTCTGTTTTCTCTGTTTTTTGACAACACACATAAACTATTTCATCTATACTTCATAATGCACAGCAGCAACAATGCAAATATGTGACAAAGTGCAATTGTGCAAGAGAATGTCAATATGCAGTGAATGTATGCAAATATTTTTTTTATATATATATAACTATTACTATGAACTAATTACAACAAATTAAAGCTAGACACAATGAACCGTGTCCCCAGCAATGGCGCCAGTTTTGATATTACGTTATCGACACGCACCAAAACAATTTAACTATGTTAATTCTGTAGCACAGGATTAACCTAGGTCGACTCAGAGACACAATCAATATGATTCTAGCTTCAATTCACTAATAACAGTAAGGGGAGAATTTTATCGAACAGTTTGTGTGCGTAAGTAAAACTTGCAAAAACGTAAACTAAAATTAAAGAGCAACACAGAAACTAACAGAATTCAAAAGAAGGAAATGTAAAATTGTTTTTATTAAATGAAATTGTGTAGTGAAATCTGTCCAATGTCACTAATATGTAGTGACTAAGTCTGAAGAAAAGAATGGGCCATCAACAAAACCCATCAATTCTAATTATTCACTATTTACAACCATAAAAATCAAATTCGCAGCCCAAAATTACAAGTGCAGAGGTACTAACTTTGAAGCTTAAAATGACCCTCCAAATGACAGAATTGGCCTCTGGATATTTCTAGCAAACTTGTAGATCTTTTCGTTATCTTTCCAAGGACTCCAAGAATACTCAATTTGGAGTTCTGTAGCACTTTATAGGTCCTGTACAAGTCAGATATGTTAAGTGAGCAAAAATCCGAAAATACGCAACAATTAGCAATTAAGCCACGTACTTGCCTAGGCCAAAAACTAAATTAGAATGGAAAAATAAAGGTCTAAGAGAGGTCAAATAAGCTAAGAAGGATAGAAAAATATTTAACTAAAAGCACTCCATCAATCCACAGTATATAAATTCATACGATTACCAAACTTGATCAAGGTTTAAAAAAAACAAGTTTCAGACCAAACTCTCCAAGAGCTTCTTTAATGAAACATGAATATTGGAATATGTGGACAAGGGATTTATGACTCAGAGTATCTCTTCTCACTTCAGAAGGCTTTTGAAAACTATGAAAATTCACAATGTAATAATCTGTCAATTTTTCAAAAGACCCAACAACTATTTGTAATAAACTACTGTAACTGAATGTAATCGTTTCTGTCACCAATATAATCGATTACAACCACTAATGTAATCGATTATTAACAATTTCAATCGATTAAAATGTTCTTGAGCTTTCTGGAAAAGATATATGAGCAAAGTAATCAATTAAATCACTATGTTGATTAACACATAAAGTTTGTTTTCCAAAATGCGTCAATAATCAATTATCACAATTTGTAATCGATTATCACAGGAATACATTTATGCGACTATGTGAAGTATAATCGATTACTATTCTACTGTAATCAATTAAAGTGTTCTTGAATCTTTCTGGAAAAGATTCATGAGTAATGTAATCAATTAATTCACTATGTAATCGATTAACACAAGTCATGTTTCAAAAACATGTCAAGTAATCAATTACCACCATATTATAATCGATTATCATAGGAAGTGATGGAGGTCCATGGAAAGCTGGAGAGCTTGAAGCACTTCCTTTAGTGAGCTTTAAAGGACCCATGACAAGGGCTAGAACTCAAGCACTTCAAAACTACATCAAGCCTAATTTGGACAAGCATGAAGTACACCAACTCAAGGATAACAAGGGCTGGATTTTGATGTCTCAAGTCCAATTTAAATCCATAAATTCCAACACTTGTTAGAAGCAAAAGTAGAAACAACAAAAAGGCTTTTTAGTGCATTTGTGTAAAGAGGTGTAGGTGCACTTGTGTGTAATTTGTGTAGCAATTTAGTAAACTTGTTGGCTACACTTAGAACTTAAAATTATTGCACCATTACACGAGTTTAGCCTAATTTGGACAAGCATGAAGTACACCAACTCAAGGATAACAAGGGCTGGATTTTGATGTCTCAAGTCCAATTTAAATCCATAAATTCCAACACTTGTTAGAAGCAAAAGTAGAAACAACAAAAAGGCTTTTTAGTGCATTTGTGTAAAGAGGTGTAGGTGCACTTGTGTGTAATTTGTGTAGCAATTTAGTAAACTTGTTGGCTACACTTAGAACTTAAAATTATTGCACCATTACACGAGTTTAGGGTTAGCCAAGAGGCACTCAGGGAAGCTTGCACTACAAGCTTCATTAAGCTTGCCTTAGGTTCCTTTAGTGTGCACTACAAGCTTCATTTCAATTTGCATTTCCCTTACATTTAGTGGCATTAAGCTTGTAATTTCGTGGGCTATATAAGGTGCCCAAAAACTGTTTGTAACTATCTTTGTTCATAATTTGTAAATATGAAATTTGTGTTTAGAGTTTCTCTCTTATTCTTGAGATTAGAATTTTTCCGGGTTTAGCGAGATATTACAGAAGATTCATAGAAGGTTTTTTCAAGTTAGCCTTCCCTTTGACTAAGCTTACTCATAAGGGTCAAGTTTTTGTGTGGGATGCCCAGTGTGAGTGTTATGATTTTTACGGCAAGCGCACCGTGTTATCGTTGTAAGTTTCAAAATTTATAAAGTTCGTCTCCACAGGGATTTGTGTTTACTTTGGCTAGTTTAAATCTTTACCAATTTAGTAGTATATGTACAGATGATAAAAAGCGAAGATTCATTTGTGTGATATTGTAAAACAAAGATAAAATTACGGAAGTAAATAAACGAGTTCGAGTCAAGGAAATGTAAGATTGGAGTTCGTCTTACTTATCCCTTCGATTAATTCTACCTATGCATTATTTTTCTATTCTTGTTGACGCACACATTTAAGTAACCTTAATTCGATCCCTCGCAATTAAGTCCTAAGGATATTTTACTAAATATCGATCCCTCACATATTTAATTAAATACCCAAGCATTAAGATCATATTCATGTGTTTAATGCGATCAAAACGTTATGCCCTATTCCTAGCAACGTAACGTAATTAGTAAGTTCATTCAGTTCAAACCCTAAGATCACTTCCAGTCTCACTTAGGATTTAAGTTCATGATACTAGTGATCAAGTAGAATCAAGCATTAAGCGCCGAATGAAATTACCAACAAGAAATAGAATGATGCATAAATAGAAATTAAAAGAGTATAGGGATAAGAAGAGTACGTCCAATCCTTAAAGAAACTAGCCAAGCATGGAGAGAACCTCCTCACGGAAAGATTTGCTGAATGTTCCCATCCTCGCTTCTCTCCGGCAGAGTTCCCACGCTAATCCTCACTTCTCTCACTTTCTTAACCTACTTAATACTAATATTTAAGATCCCTAAGCCTAAGAACAAGCCTAAGCAAGGAAAGGAAGGAAGAAACCTTCCAAAAGCATGCATTTCTCCTTCAATCCGTGGCCTATTTATAGAAACCCAACACCAGCTTGCTTTGGTCACCCAGGCCACCATTTTCTTCATGTTTTGGTCGCCTGGGCGAGCTAAACTCTTAAGGCTGAAGTTTTCTTTGGGCCTTGTCGGTTCTTGGGCCTGGTTTGTTTGTAACACCTCCCCTGCTTGCTATGTGAGCCCTTCTTGTTTGTTTTGATTATCCGGAAGCTTTGAAAATCCATGGAATCTATCAAAATATAAAACTTGATTGGATTAATCTTCCAAAACAACTTAAAAACAAGTACTAGATGCTATTTAACTAGGTTTAGGGATATTTATAAGCTAAGTTAATGAAATCAAAAAGATAAGTGCCAGTTTTTAAAACATGAATTTTACTGAAATGTGGCACTTATCACACCCCCAACCTAGAATCTTGCTTGTCCTCAAGCAAAGTAACTAATACTAAAATTAATAGGAGTATAAAAGATGAACATGCTTTGTAAAGAATCAACTTTCTAGAGTAATCAGAACAAAAATAGTTAACCTCGAGAATTGAAACAAAAGATAGAGTTCACAAAATCAAATGAGATTAAGGTCAATTCAATTTCATTTCTAAAGAACATCAGAGGAAACATGTGATTGATTCAAACAGAGGAAAACCTCTCAAAAGTGTTTAATTCTCCCATAGGTAAGTGTTTATTCTCAAATACATCACTGATATATCATACATTAATTTTGCAGTTCATTTCCCATAAAATCAAAGTACATACTTATCATGGATCATTAGGGCTTTTAGGGTTGGGCCTGGCTAGAAAGGAATCTTGGTTTTTCTGGATATTCAAAAAGTACCTTGAGAATAGGAGAGCAAATAAAGATAAAACATTTAAATCATCACTTCTTATTTTTCTTTCCAAGATTTCCTATGTTTTTATCAATCATTTTCTTCACCTAACTTTATATCATTTAAAACACAAGGATTTTTGTTTTCTTTTTCTTTTCCTTTCTCTTTTTTTTTTCACATGAATAGCATATAGCCACATTTAAAAAATCTTTTCCATCACATGAGCTATGCAAAAGGTTTCCATAAACAAAATATTCCCTTTTGGCTCTCCTAACCTTAGGTAAGGTGTGGAAATTCTTATCCTAGGTTAGGGTTCCAACAAAATATCAACTGTTTAGGCTCATAGGGGTTTTACAAAGGATAAATCATTATATACATTGGGATAGCTTTTTGCCAGTGGCTTAAAAAGATGTTTAGAAAGAAGGCCTAAATCATATCCATGCATCATATGTTATGACAATTAGAAATTTGTGCAAAATTAACTATAGATTTTATCAGTGAGGTCACTCAATATGGTTTTTGTGGTTGCACACACTCACTTGGGCTTAAGGTCTGTTTTCATGTTCAAATCAAATCAATGTTCCGAAAGATGTTCTATATCAATTCCTTGTAAAAAAAGACTTGCCTTCATTTGATTTTTGAAAAACTCATTCCTTTGTTTTTCATTCTCAAAGTTTCCAAAAATCATTTTGTTGTGTTCTGATCAAAATCAAAAACAACTTTAAAAATATTTATCTGTTGATTCTTTCTAAAACATGTCATATCAGTTAAGCCCCAAAAAGATTTATACTGGCATTTTTAATAATACAAAAGTTTTTAATATTTGTATTTTCAAAAAGAAAGAAACCTCTGTATGCATGAAAAAAAAAGCAAACATAGTAACTAAATAAACAAAGTACTGAATTAAAACTACAAAGTAGTAAAGAAATTTAAATGTCACTGATTTTTGAAGATCGTGGCTGAGAAGCTCGGTGTCCTCCTTTCATAGGATCTGCCACATTCTTTTTCTTCACCTGCTTTTCTTAACAAAATGGACCTGCATCCAAGTTCTTTAACAAAACAGATGATACTTTCAAAAAGATAAGATATAATCAAAATAAAATAAAAAGACAAAATTTAAAAACACTGGGTTGCCTCCCAGGAGCACTTCTTTTACGTCATTTTAGCTGGACGAGTGTGCTATGGCTTTGACTCCCGGCATTTGATCAATGAGCCTTTGATTTCTGAGTCTTCTGCATCCATTCTAAAACATTCTTTTGTATTTGTGGGATGCTCTATGTCTTCAAAAACTTTGAACTGAATTTCATCATTTTGCACTCTGACAGTGAGCTTTCCTTCATCAACATCAATTAAAACTTTGGCAGTCTTCATAAATGGTCTACCAAGAATTAATGGAACTTCACTGTCTTCATCCATATCCATGACTACAAAGTCGAATGGGAAGAAGAATTTGTCGACTTTCACCAACATGTCTTCAATGATGTCATAGGGATGCTTCATAGATCTGTCAGCTAACTGCATCATCATCCTGGTAGGTTTGATTATAACCTCTCGTATCCTCTTAACCATGGATAATGGTATGAGATTGATGCTTGCACCTAAGTCAAGAAGAGATTTTCCCACAGATAATTTACCAATAGTAACAGGAATTGTAAAGCTACCTGGATCTCTTGATTTTTCTGGGATGGTCTTTTGGATGATGGCACTGCATCCTGCATCCAGCTCGATTGTCTCCTCGTCGATGTATCTTCTTTTCTTGGTGAGGAGATCCTTCATGAACTTGGCGTATGTTGGCATTTGCTCCAATGCTTCAGCAAAAGGAATATTTATCTAAAGTTGCTTGAAGATGTCAAGAAAACGCTTGTATTGTCTTTCTTTTGTTTTCTTGGATGGAGCGTGTGGATATGGCATACTTTGGACCGGTGGTGGGGTCAAAACAGCTTTTCCTTTATCCCTTCTTTTCTTTTCATTATCACTTGTTACCTTTCTCTCATGTTTTTCATTTGTTTCTTCGTCATCCTTTTCTTTTTCTTTTGCTATATCATTTCCTTCATTTTTCTTTTCTTCTTCTTCTTTCCTACCAACCACAGTTCCCCTTCTTGTGATAATGGCGTTACATTGCTCTTTAGGGTTGACTTGGGTATTTGCTGAGAAAGATCCACCTCTATGCTCAGCTACTTGTTTTGCAAGCTGTCCTATTTGTACTTCTAGATTTTTGATAGAAGCCTCATTATTCTTTTGGTTGCTGATTGACATTTGCATGAACTGAGTAAGAGTATCTTCCAACTTTGTCAATCTATCAGACTGATCTTGTTGTGGCATATTTCTATTTGAAGAACCTGGAAAAGAATTAGAAGAACTTGCAAAAGAATTGTTAGGAAGACATGCAAAAGGAGGGTTAGTGGGAACATTATAAGCATTATTATTTTGCCTCCAATTATAAGGTTTATTAGAACCTAGACCACTAAGGTAACTTTGGTAATTTCCTTGAGGTCTTGTTTGATTTTGCATGTAGTGAGCTTCCTCTTTTTGTGGTAAATCACCATGTACTGAACAATGGTCATTCTGATGGTCTCCTCCACAGAAGTCACATCTCAAAATTTGAACTTGATGTGTTGTATGAGATTTCTGTGATCCTCCATGCTGAATTTGAGGAAGTTGGCCTATTTGCTTTGTTAAGGTCTCTATTTGTTGAGTCAAGAGCTTGTTTTGAGCTAAAATGGCATTTTGAGTGTCGAGCTCTAGTACGCCTTTCCTCTGAATTGGTGATCTATCATGGTGAGATTGATAGTCACTTGCTGCTATGGAATCAATGATCACTATGGCTTCTTCAAGGCTTTTAGACATCATGGTTCCTCCAGCTGAAGCGTCAAGGATCATCTTAGTCTGAGGCCTCAAACCACTATAAAAGATGTGTAATTGTGCGGCATCATCAAAATTGTGGTTTGGGCATCTCCTTAGTAGTGACTTGAATCTTTCCCATGTCTCACACAAGGGTTCATCTGCACCTTGAGAGAAAGTGGCAATAGCTAACTTTGCACTGATAAATCTTGATAAGGGAAGAATCTGGCGATGAATTTCTCCTCCAAATCGTCCCATGTGCTTATACTTTTGATTGGTTGTGATTGAAGCCATGTTTTCACTTTACCTGTCAAAGAAAAAGGAAAATCTCTAAGGTAAACAGCTTCAGCGTCTTTGTACGATGCTCCCAGTGTACTGCATAGCTTCATGAAAGTAGACAAATGCATGTAAGGATCTTCATGGTCTAGCCCAGCAAATGGATGTGAGCCAATGAGACTGAGTAATGTTGGCTTCAGCTCCACAACCTTGTTGTTGAAAAGAGGGATGACTATGCTATTGTAGTGCTTGGGACCTTGTTGATAAGCATAGTCACCAAGAGTCCTTCTTTCTGGTCTATTTTCTTCTCCGCCACGATCAGCCATGTTGTCTTTTACCACTGGTGAAGGAGGGTCAATAGACGAAGTTCCGTCAAAATGCTTGTTAGATTCTTGCTTCTTTTTCTTTCTATTTTTCCTTTCGATTTTGGAAATTTCTGGATTAAACTGAGGTTTATCTATAGTAGACTTACCTTGCATAAAGTGAAAGGACAAAAACTACAAGATTCTGTTAAGCACCGAGGTTTAATAACAATAAAATTTATAAACAAAACAAGAAAATAAAGAACAAGAAAAAATTCTACTAAACTGAAATTTAAACAACTAAGTAAACGAATCAAATCCCCAGAAATGGCGCCAGAAACTTGTTATGATTTTTACGGCAAGCGCATCATGTTATCGTTGTAAGTTTCAAAATTTATAAAGTTCGTCTCCACATGGATTTGTGTTTACTTTGGCTAGTTTAAATCTTTTCCAATTTAGTAGTATATGTACAGATGATAAAAAGCGAAGATTCATTTGTGTGATATTGTAAAACAAAGATAAAATTACGGAAGTAAATAAACGAGTTCGAGTCAAGGAAATGTAAGATTAGATTTCGTCTTTGATGTAATGTCTACAACCAATAGACATTAGGTTTCCCAAATCTTCCTTGCAATGAAACCCAATCTTCAAGCAAACTCCAAGAAATGGAGAATTCTGCACTTTCACGGAATTTGGGGCTTTTTAAAGGATTTCTAATTTGTAGAAATGGATTGTGGAAGAAGAATAGGAATGAATTGGAATGACACCATGGAATAGGAATTCCAATAAGTCTTGCAAGAATCACCACAATAGCAGAGGAGCCATTGATAAGAAACAAGAAGGTTCTTGAATAAGAACAAGAGAGAAACCCTCTCAACAATTTCAGA